>QRFJ01000028.1:4202282-4241022 GCA_006176705.1 Cocos nucifera
TGAACAACTCTTGTTCAATGATTCTCTAATCATGGTGCACCCAAACTTGGTCTCTAATTCATGAATCTCACCATATCCAGAATATTGATCCACTCCTTAGTTAAGTCAGACCCACCATTTGCATAGACTGGATTTCTAATTGAGTCTCTCATTGTATCCGAAATATTGAGCCCAACTCATCCTCCAGTCCATAGCATCCAATGCCTAATAGACATGGTTGCGTCTTTTTGGTGCAACTGAGCCACTGTATCCAGTCGAGAACAATCAACCCCAGGAAGGGCCCGCATATCTACAATGATGGAAGACCTCAGACTTAATCTTTTCTTAGGAAGAATTGATTCAGGTCTCATTAAACTAGACTTGTCATAGTCATAACAATTATGACTAACCTAGTGGCATGGGTTAGCTCGGATTATTGACCATCTCAAGATCAGAACTATGTCAACAGATATGGCCAGGTAAGTGAGACCGGTGGAAGGAATATGCCATTAACTCGTACAAGAATGCATTCAGGTCGAGTAGCTTCCAATTAAAAATCAGTCGATCGTATGTGCCAAACTTACCTTAGACACCAAATTGTTGAGTCAGAACCAATTGGGTTAGCCTACAATCAGACTCTAAATCTCTGAGCCTAATTAGGTCTTGCTTGATCGTGACTCGATCTTGACCCAGACTTAATCCTATTAGGCTGGTCAATTTAAGCATTGTTGATCCCATCTAACCAACTCTTGATTCGATTTGATCAACCGCTTAGACCTAATTGAGCTACCCAAGCCCGAACCCAGTATTATGAATATGTCTTAGATCTGAAATTCTCAATTTTAGATCTAATTAATATTCCATAATCCTTAATTCTTAATTAAGTAGGGTTCATAAATAAAATATGCACAATAAATCCTAGGGTTTCAGGATCTAGGGTTTTGCAGAAAGTAAGTTTTGGGTTTCTGATTAAGGACGAACACGCAGCACCCCTACACATCATAAGAACACCCCATCGGAATGGGAAAGAGAGGGTCTTTAAACCCTTCTTCGTTCTTATGATCGGACGGCCAAGAGGAATGCCTTAATCAGGAACATGCAATACTACAAAATAGTTTTAGATCTATATCATATATCTCATATACAAATTAGATCTAATCATGGCATATTTTGCATACATCTCATGTATCGAATCATGCATATTTTTAGATCTAAATTATCTCATAATAATCTAAAAAATTAGATTTAAATTGATCTAATCAAAATAAATTCTAATCTAGACAATTATGTAGAACTATTCTACAACTAGTCTAGACATGCATCAATCATATCTCATATGATGTTTAAAATTAAATAATTTTTATTTATTATTTTTTAGATGTTATTATAACAATTATAATATCAAAAAATAATAAATAAATAGATCTAAAATATGATTTAATCAAATTAAATTAAAAATATGCAAGACTATTCTATAGAACTATTCTATTTTAGAACTAGTCATGCATATTTTCTAATCTTAGATCCAAATCATTTAATTTTAATTTTTTCTGATTTTAGATCTGATCACATCTCATGTGATATCTGAAATCATTTATTTTTTAATTAAAATAAATTTAAAATTAGATCTAAATACTTTTAGAACCTTGGCTCTGATACCAGTTGAAGGAAAAATCCTGATTTTCCGGATCCAGGTTCGTTCAGATCTGATCAGATCAAGAGATATATTTCAAAAAAAAAAATTTTAATCTATATCAGATCTGAGATATTTTAGATCTGATTTTTATTATTTTAATAAATAAAATAAAATAAGATAAATTAAATCAAATTTAATTTACCTGATTGTGGGTAATCCTATTACCCGTTGATGATCCTGTAATTGCAGCGGAAGGTTCTGGATCTAGCCACGCAAGTGCCTGGCCTCTATCGGTATCCACTCGGGCTGGATCTGGAGATCCTCTTCTTCTCTATCATGTCTCCAAAAATCAGATCTGGATCTGATCTGGAGGATCTTCAAAACTCTTTTGAAGATCAGCAGTTCGTCCTTTGCAGCAGCGCAGCCTTCTAGCTTTTGATCGCCTTTCTCTCATCTGGAATCGCACCAACCAAGGTCCAAAAAAACTCTTTTGGATGTGGAGAGCAAGAGGGAGAAGTGGTTTGGCATGGAGGAAGGAGGGGAGAGGCAGCCTTGGGGCGTGGGGAATTTGAATTCAATTCTTATTTTGAGTTGGGCGCAGGGTCTTATTTATAGACTCTTGTGATCCAACTCCTCTTCCTTCCCAACCAATCACAACCCTTTGTGAAATCAGATCTAAATCTGATTGGTTGGAATAGAGTCCCCTGGATTCCTCCTTAGAGGGTGCCTAAGACCAGTCAAAGTTGGTTCTTAGAAGAACTCTAATTGGAATCCAAAAAGGAGATGGAGTCCTTGTCCAACAAGGACTCCTAGGCGCCTCCAACTTGGGCTCACGCCACCCTTGGCGTGCGCCCTTCTCCTTGCCAGGTTCTGGCAGGGGGACAGGCCCCCACCAGCTCTCCAATAGGTGCATGACATGTGGTCAAAAGTCAAAGTGTCAATGGTCAACATTTGACCAGTCAAAGGTAGACTTTTGACCAAAGTCAAAGAACAAGAAATGGCAGGTGACCAAAAATGGCAGGTAATGTCTTACAAAATAAGACAACCTTTTCTGACTTGGACAACCTCCAGTCAGACCATATGAAGGCCTCTGATTGAGCACAAACTCCTTTGGCTCAGTCAGGACAACTTATTTATGATAGTAAAAGAAGAACGTTAGGTTCAATCGAGTGCTAGCACGATTTTCCTTGAACCTAATTGAATCTCATTCAGATCAATTGAACTAGATCAGTTCAATTGATGATCACCAGATTCAAACCCTTATTTGTGTGACCCAGTTAGGTTCAGTTCTGTATGGTAATGGGATATGTCATGATCTCTATCATCGACATCATCGAAACTCCTTTCGATGGATCAGAACTCTTCTGATTCGAACAGCTAGAATGATCGATCATCTAAATCATTCTAATTGCTCCCAAAATCCACCAGTGACACCTAGCAGTATATGGTGGCAACCCATCAGAGCTGAATGCGAACCTCTTGGTGCAGCTACCTGTGTGATTAAGTTCTTCTATCTTGAGCCCCGATCAGATTAGGGTTAAGGTGAACTCGTCAAACCCTAGTCTCTGTCATATGATGTAATCATTCGATTCGAGTCCAATGTGAAAATCTAAATAGAAACTCTTTCTATTATTTCACTCTGCCATGGCCATGGGCTTCTGGACTTGATTCTCATGATCATCATAGGGCTGCTCCTCTACCACCGAGGTAGATAGATTCCATCTTGATGCAATCCAGTTCCTACAATGAACATGCTATAGCCAACATACACCTCAGGGTTCCATATGGCTAGGAGACCGAGTAATGGTGTAGTCAAACTATAACACCCTCAAGGTGAACTGCCGATGCATCTCAGGTCAAAGAACCAGACACACTACTGCAGCATCGAGTCAGTCATTGACGAGAAGGTAGACTCCCTAATGACTACTCGAGGTGGTCACGCTCAGTGCCCTCGTTCTCTAACGAGTACCTGTACTCTCGCTCCGGATGTCTCCACACCGTAGACTCAAGACTCATCTACTAAAAAAAAGCGATTGTACACCAACCTTCCGGATCAATCACCATCCTCGTGATGATCCTATGGTCGGAAGCATTTTATAAGTTAATAATGATTATTCATGTCTTAAATTTTCAACTCTTGAAAATATGAATTATCATTACCATTAACTCAAAGGATGTATCACAGACACTAAATACACATATATGATAGAAAATAATCTATTTTATTTATTATAGTCATAATTATAATTTTGCCCCTAGAAGTGTATTAGAAGTGTCAGCCAATTCTGACTTTTAGGGCACATATATCTAACACCGATAAGACCCTCCGACGATTAAATCAACTCTTCTAGCTAACAAAAATGGAGGCTAGAGTTCGACAGAGTTTTAAAAAGAAGAAGAGAGCTTAGAGAAAATGTATTTGAAGAATTCCTTTTTATAGATGGAGCTTGATTGATAGTGACGGCCACATCGTCCGATAGTGGACTGCTCAGGACTGCGTGAGATTCGGTATGGAGAGGAAGATGTCGTCAGACTGATAGTGACAGCCATACCATCTGATCATGGGCCGCGTGGGGCTTGTTACAAAGAAAGAGGTACTACTAGGCTGATAGCGGCAGCCATATCGTCGAGATTTAATAGTCAAAGTTTGGAGGAAGCAGGCGTTGGTTGGCAAAGATCTTTGACATAAATCTATTCTAGAGGAGTTTGAACTCCTAAAGGAGATACGACTGAAGAAGAATTTAGAAGAATTTTGGCTCCTGGAGGAATCCGACTGAAGGAGAGGTCTGAAAGGAGTTCAGCTCTCGTAGAAATCTGACTATAGAGGAGTCCGAAAGGAGTTCGGCTCTTGAAAAAATCTGACTGAAGGAGAGGTTCGAAAGGAGTTCGGCTCTTGAAGAAATTTGATTATAGGAGAAATTCAAAAGGAGTTCGGCTCTTGTAGAAATCTGACTACAGGAGGAATGCGAAAGAAGTTCGGCTCCTGAAGAAATTCGACTGAAAGAAAAGTTCGAAAGAATTTTGGCTTCCATAGAAGTTTGACTGAAGGAGAGATCCAAAAGAAGTTGGGCTCCTGTAGAAATTTGACTGAAGAAAAAATTTGGAAGGAGTTCAGTGCCTATAGAAATTCGACTGAAGGAGAGGTTCAGAAGAAGTTTAGCTCCTATAGAAGTCCAACTGAAGGAAAGATCCGAAAGAAGTTCGGCTCCCATAGAAGTCTGACTGAAGGAGAGATCCGAAGGAGTTCGGCTCCTGTAGAAGTCCGACTGTAAGAGAAATTCGACTGAAGGAGTTCGACTGGGGTTCAACCACTGAGGAGTTCGATCGACTGAAGAAGTTCGATTGGGATTCGACCACCGAGGAGTTCGACCGGCTAAAGAAGTTTGGTTGGGGTTCAACTACTGAAGAAAGAATTTTTTATCGAAGCTCTTTCATGATTGTTAGTTGCGTTAGGCCAAGCATCAGACTGGACTTCGACGGAAGCGGAGTTTATCCCCAATAATATGAATAATTCAAATCTGATTCGAATCCAATTCAAAATTCTGTCAAATCTAATTTAATTAGATTTTTAATCTAAATTCTAATTAAATTATAAAATATAATTATTTTTAAAAGCTTAATTTAATTTAAATCACTTAGAATTTGATTCATGACTCTATTCAAATCTAATTCAAATCCGATTCAAATTTAATTCAAAATTCTATCAAACATAATTTAATTAGGCTTTGAATCCAAGTTCTACATAAATTATAAAATTTAATTAGTCTCAAATCAAGATAAGATTAATTAAATTAAATTAATTAAAAAATAATAATTTTTAATTTAAATTCAAATTGAATCTAGTTCGAATTCAATTCAAGAACTTATTAATCCTAATTCAATTAGATTTTGAATCCAAGTCCTACTTAGATAGTAAAATCTAATTATCTTTAAATTAAGTCAAATCTAATTAAATTTAATCTAATTTAAATTAATTAAAAAATAATTTTTAATTTAGATTCGATTCGAATCCAATTCAATCTCGATTTGAATTCAATTTAAAATCCTATTAAACCTAATTCATTTAAACTTTTAATCTAAGTCTTGATTAGATTGTAAAATCTAATTATCCTTAAATTAAGTCAAGTCTAATTAAATTTAATCTAATTTAAATTAATTAAAATAAAATAATTTTTAATTTAGATTTGATTCGAATCCAATTCGAATTGATTCAAATCTAATTCAAAATTCTATCAAACCTAATTCAATTAGGCTTTGAATCCAAGACTTACTTGAAATATTAAAATCTGATTAGCCATAAATTAAGTCAAATCTAATTAAATTAAATCTTATTTAAATTAATTAAAACTTGATTCATAAATTAATTAAGCTTAAAAACTTAATAAAATTTAATATTAATTTTTAATCATCCAAAAATTAACCTAAGAGAAAAAATTTAATATATTAAAATATAATTTAAAAAATTATAATTATTAGTGGCAGCTTTAACAATGAAGATCTTATCATCGCTAATAATTTAAAAAAAATATTATTTTAAAATATAATTATTAGCAATGATAAACTTATTATCAATAAAAAATATAATTTTTTAAGTATTAGTGATGAAAAAATATTATTAGTGATGATAATTTACCATTGCTAATAATCTTTTTCATCCTCATTTTTTTCATCCCACCATATGCCCTCATTTTTTATCCCCCCGCTGTCCATCGTCCCCTCATTTTTCTACCCCCAATCCATATTTTTATCCTCCACCGCCACCTCGATCCCTCTTTCCCGTCCTTCGATCCCCCTACCAGGCTGCCACCTCCTCTCACCCTCGGTCGCCTCCCCCTGGCTACACCCAGCCCGCCTTCCCAAGCTCCCATCTGCAAGCTCCAAGCCTCCTCCTGCCTCCCTAAAACCTCGGCCTGCCTCTCCACGACTACCTCCCACTTCTCTAGCCTGCCTCCACCCAGCTCACCTCTCCGTGGCTGCCTCCCTGTGCCCCTAGCTACCTCCCATCTCGCTCCGGCATGCCTCCCACCAACTCGCCTCTCCACAACCGCCTCCTTGAGCCCCCAGCTACCTCCCACCTCCTCCCAGCTCGCCTCTCTGCGCCTTCCTGAGAAACCAGCCACTTCCCACCTCCTCGGATGCCTCCCACCTCCCCTCGGCCCATCCCCCTGACTTGCCTCTCGACAGCCACCTCCTCGAGCCCTCAACCTTCTCTCTCTAATTACACCCAGTCCAACTCCCCTCGGCCACCTCCTTGAGCTTTCGGTCATGAGATCTCGACCGCCTCCCAACTCTTCTTGGCTCTTCTCTCTGTGGCAGCCTCCCCAAGCCACCTCCTCCTCTCAACTATACCCGACCTGCCTCCCCCGGCCACCTTCCTGAGCATTTGATCGCCTCCCACCTCCCCTTGGCCCATCCCCGCACCCTTATTTCCATGGCCCCTGCCCTACCGCCTCCAGCCTGTGGTCTTGACCCTGCAACCCCTGCCCGATGGCCTAACCTCGAGCTCCCATCCACGACCACATTCCGAGCCTCAATCCCTACTTGCCAACCTGTAACTCCCTGCATCTTAATCCCTGCACGCCAGTCCATGCCTCAATCCTATATGGTAGCCTATCTTCTGTTGTGAGAATTAGTGAAAATATTAGCGATGGCTAATACCATCACTATAAGTTAAATTTTTTATTTAAATTATATTAACTAAATATAATTAGATATTAAAAAATTAATTAATTAAATAATAATTTAATTAGAAGTAGTATGGGATTTAGGTCTCAGTATGTAGAGTGCTCAAATCGAGAGAAAGTCCCGATAGCATTTCAAATATGGGGCCGAGACATGCCCTGTGTGCTCGAGTCTCAGCATATCGAGTGCCCGAACTGAGAGATGGTCTAGATAGTATTGCAAACATGGGATCGAGGTGGGCCCTGTATGCTCAGGTCTCGGCATGCAAAGTACTCGAATTGAGAAAAAATTTGGACAGTATTACAAACATGGAGTCAGGGCATGCCCTGCACGCTTGGGCCTCAGGTCTTAGCTAGCATGCAAGGCATCTAGCCCTTGCGAGTCCTGCATGCTCAGGTCAATGATGTTAATTTTAAAAAAATAATATTTAAATTAATTAATTTTAAATTTTTGGATCACACTCCATGATGGAATTTGCCTGGATACTATTTTGGTGTGCTCGTGCGGCCTAGTTGTCTGGCACGTTCCTAGTATGCATACATGGGACGCACGTCCTGATCATTTCTATTTGCAATAATGTTCTTGACTTTTGTGATTATGCTTTTGAAAATGCTACACTCTTAGTTCAAGGACGGATTCATTGTCCTTGTAAGAAATATGTCAATAAAAAAATGCTTGATAGGGATACAATAGTGGTCCATTTATATAGGAGTGAATTTATGCCAAACTACAAGCATTGGTACCTATATGAAAATCGAGACATAGGAGATAATTGCAAGAGCTTCAAAGGCTCTACTTGTCCAAGATGTGCAAGAGCTTAATGGTGATGATTAATACATTTGGTGTATTTGATCTAGTTATTAGTGGATGTTCATATAATAATCTTTTAAATTATAATCATTATAGTCATGATGGACTATAGGGTTGCTATACTTATTGCCATGCTTATCCTCTATAGGGTTGCTATCCTCTAGAGGTTAAGCAAGGTTATAACTATAGCAATCTCTATAGTCCATCACGGCTATGACGGTGGTTATCTGAAAGATTATTATATAGGCTTTCACCGATAACCAGATCAAACCCATCAAATGTGCCACTCATCTGCTTGAGGCTGTCACCATTAAGCTCATGCACATCAACAAATGTGTTGAACAAGTAGAGCCTCCTATCCGCATATATTATCTCTCACGTCTCTTCATGCATGTACCAATGCTTGTAGTTTGGTATAAATTTACTTCTATATTAATAGACAACCATTGTATCCCTATCAAGCATTTCTTTATTGATACATCTCTTACAAGGACAATGAGCTCGTCCTTGAACTAAGAGTGCAGCATTCTCAAAAGTATAATCATAGAAGTAAAGAATATTATTACAAATAGGGATAGTCAGGATGCACATCCCGCGCATGCGGACTTGAAGCTTGCTCGATGATTAGGCTGCACGAGCATATGAATTTTATTTTTAAATTATTATTTTATTTTTAAAAAAAATTTACTCCTAGTTTGCAGCTCGAGGAGGTGGTTAGGAGCTTGGAGAGACTATGATAACTACCTATGCGAGATGCGCCTAAATGGAGGTGGTGCATTCTACTCTTGTTGTTGTTTGGTCAAGCTTAGATGGTCTGTTACATCACAGACAACAGCTTGCAGCCACCTCATGGTTAAAGGTGCAAAGGAACTTGCAATGCAGGATAAGCTTAGATGGTCTGTTACATCGCAGACAACCACTTGCAGCCACTTTATGGTTAAAGGTGTAGAAAAACTTGCAATGCCTTATTTTTCAATAGCAGATCTAAGCCTTCTTCATATTTTCATATACTGAGATTATCATATACTATTGGAAGAGAATCAGACAATGCCTAAATCAAGGGATCAGTAGACCAATACATTATCATATACTGTTAGATAAAAATTATTTTTCTGCTGATACATTATAGATACTAACTAACAATCTTTGTTACATATGAATTAAATTTTGATCGTCTTGTTATATTTTGATAGATATTTTATTTGAACTAATTTTTAGATCATATGCTTGCTTTAGTTTTTATTTTTATTTTCAGATATTATACATTATATCTTCTAAAAGTCAGAGCCGTTCCAGCCAAGGATAAAAAAGTCAGAGCCGTTCCAGCCAAGGATAAAGCTCTCGATGAGAGAGCGATCATGCGACTAGCTCGCATGGTTCTGCACCTCTTACACCGAACGATAAACTCTAATATTTTAGATATTCTCATTTATATTATTTTATCCTTTACTAACTAATATAACAATATTTATATTAGATATTTTATACTTAGGTTCAAATAATAAGGGATCACTAGTGACCTCATAGTCACATACAGTAGCGACCGACTCGTAGACATAGAATCATAGTCGAGAATCCATCCGACTTGCAGCACCTCCGACTTGGCTGGAGGATAGATAGCTCATCCACGTTTAGAGCCGTTCGTAAGTACTATAACTTCAACTAATATATTTAGAATTTAGCCATTCTAGAGTTAATATTTATTTTTTAAAATTAATTTTACAGCACATTTAGAAAATCTAGAGTATTTCATATGGTTATCAGTATTATTCAATGATTGATGCTAGGGCCAATGAACAAGTTCTCTACCTGACCATCTAGAGCTCATGATGCAGTCTGAAAAATATTTCTGGTAAATCAAAACTAGTTTAATTTTTAAATTTTTGATACATTGGTATTTTAATTACATTATACATGCTTGCTTCTATCTTATAGGAGTACTACCGATTTGAGACTCCTCAGGACCAGGAGATTGACCGTCAGACCTTTGAGGAGGTGGCTATATGGAGGCTCCGAGATGGCCTCTACAACCTCAAGCAGTCTGCCATCGGTACTTCGATTCTCAGTCACCATCGAACTGGAGGTCCTTCATGAATCACTGGATGTTAGCGAACATATGACAGGCCCTCCAATTGACCTACGAGCATCAAGTCATCAAGGATGCTGAAGTTGAATCTAAAGTTTTGAGAAAGTAGCGGCGAGAGCTTGAGACCAAATTTGAGTACTCCAATATAATGTACATTGACGACCTATATAAGAAAAAGAAGTTTGAGGAGGAGATCTTCAGACTGAAGGAAGCCTTGGTGATGGCTGAAGCCGATAGCCCAAAGTCTGAAGAGCTCGGACCATCTTAGGACTTCACCTTCCTTCTTTTTTCTTTATGTAATTGATTTCATCGATCTTCATTTCTTCTGTAATGACTTTGTTCTTTCGCACGATTGGTCCCTACCAACCTTCATTTTACTTTGGTGCATCCACTATGTAATCAATTTTATTTATAATGAACACAACTTCATGATGACATGGTACCTCTCTTTTTTTTTCCTATTTTCTTTTTTTTCTTCTTCTTTTTTTGCTATCATCTCTTGTAGACGTGATTTTGGGCACCCCATTTTTTTTTATTTCTAATGAGATGCTTGTCGTGGACGTCGGGCTAGAGGTCTGCTCCATAGATCAGGATGGGGTCTTACCTTTGACGTTTGGCATGGTCGTAACAGGATACGTACAACAGTCGTTAGGATGGCCTTGGCCTTTTCCATGTTTTAGATTAGCTAGATCTCGGCCTTCCACCTTTTGCACGATCGTAGAGATTTATCAGATCCATCGATGGAATCTCTCTCCTCATCTCATCTTGATTTAATGAGGCCCTCAACTTTGCTCATGTTAAGACGAGGTTCTCCTTCTATTTCTAACGAACTATAGGAGCACATTAAAGCTGTTGATAGGATCTCTCTCCTCATCTCATCTTAGTTCAATGAGGCCTTCGATCTTGCTCATGTTAGGATGAGGTTCTTCTTCTATTTTTAACGTATTGTGGAGATATATTAGGGCCATTGGTAGGGCCTCTTTCCTCATCTCATCTTAGTTCAATAAGGTCTTCGACCTTGCTCACATTAAGACGAGATTCTTCTCCTATTCCTAACAGACTGTAGGGGCACATTAGGACCATTGATAAGGCCTCTCCTCTCATCTCGTCTTAGTTCAACGAGGCCTTCGATCTTGCTCACGTTAGAATGAGGTTCTCTTTCTATTCCTAACGGACTGTAGGGACACATTAAGGCCATTGGTAGGACCTTTCTTCTCTTCTCGTCTTAGTTCAACGAGGTCTTCGATCTTGCTCATGTTAGGACGAGGTTCTCCTTCTATTTCTAATGAACTGTAGGGGCACATTAGGACCATTGGTAGAGCCTCTCCCCTCATCTCATCTTAGTTCAATGAGATCTTCGATCTTGCTCACGTTAGGATGAGATTCTCCTTCTATTCCTAACGGACCACTTTAGGTTGCTTTAGAGAGTTATTAGTCATTATATAATTTTTGTGCCAAAAAGTAATGATGTTAAAATAGAAAAATTTTATTGAAGAAAAGTTATTGATAGTACATTCTTAGATTTTCTGAATTTTAAGATCGCGAAAGTGTTGCTTCTTTGAGCTTCTTCAAATGATAAGTTCTGGACTGGACGACCTCATCTATTTTATATGAGTCTTTCCAATTCAAGACTAGTTTTTTTTGATCTTGAGGTTGCAAAATGGATGCTCGTCGAAGCACCAAGTCTTCCACCCTGAATGCTTTGCTTTTTACTTTGGAGTTATAGTATCTGGCTACTCTTCATCTGCAGGCTGCCATCCAAACTTGGGCTTCTCTTTTTTCCTCCAATGGATCGAGATTGACTCTAAGATTATGTGAGTTATGCTGCTCATTAAAGGTCATGACCCATACTGACGAAAGTATAAGCTCGATTGGGATGACTGCCTCTATTTCAAAGGCCAGAACGAACAACATTTTTTCAATTGATAGTCTTTGAGTAGTTCAGTATGCTCAGAGAATGTGGTAGAGTTCGTTCATCTAAGTCCCCCTTGCTATTTCAAGTCTTGCTTTGATGTCCTATAGTAAAATTCTGTTGGTCACCTCTACTTCACCATTTGCCTGTGGATAAGCTACTAATGTGAAGTGATGGAAGATACTTAGATCTTCGCAGAACTCAGCGAACCTCATCCCAGCAAACTATCGTCCGTTATCTATTATGAGAGTTTGGAACAAACCAAACCAATAGACAATTAATTTTCAAACAAAATTCTGTACCTTAGCTTCAGTAATTTTTGCTAATGGTTCAGCCTCCATCCATTTAGTGAAGTAGTCGATCGCGATCAGAAGGAACTTTCATTGCTCGGATGCCATTCAAAAAGGGCCAAATATATCCATTTTTTACTGCATGAATGACCAAGGTGCGCTTAGTGGAGTTAGCTCGAAGGTCGGTTGTCTTTGTATATTTGTATTTCTTTGATAGTAGTCATATTTCTTGACATACTCTATAAAATCATGGTATAAGGTCGGCCAATAGTATCCCTATCAAAGTAGTCTCCATGACAGAAATCTGATCCCTATATGACTTTCACAAATTTTTTTATGCACTTTTCATAATATGAAGTCGGCCTCTAAAGTTTAGAAATATCTCAAGAGTGGTAGAAAATACGATCTTTTATACAGCTTGCCTTCATACAGAACATATCGAAAAGCTTGATTTTTGAGTTTTCGAACTTCTTTCGAATCATGAGGAAGAACTCCATCCTTGGGGTAGACAACTAGCGGGTCAATTCAGCTCGGCTCGTGCTCAACTTGTAGAATAGGCTACGACTCCTTCGAGCTTGGGCACTTTAGAATTTCAAAAAATAATTCTTTGGGCAGTTTGGCTGGGGCTAAAGTGGTCAATTTAGAGAAAAGATCGGCTCTCGTGTTTTCTATCCTCGAAATCCATTGGATACTAAAACTATTGAAGGCCAAAGCTAACTTTTTTACTTTCTCAAGATACTTCATCATGCTTTCCTTTCGAACTTCATATTTACCGCTAACATGTCCGATCACCAGCTGGAAATCACTAAAAATTTGGAGCCGATCTACCTCTAACTCTTTTGCTATTTTTAATCCAACGATCAGAGCTTCATATTCGGTCCCATTATTAGTTATAGAAAATTTGAAGCACAGTGCATATTTGACGATGACTCCTTTAGGGATAATCAAGACCAACCTTGCACCTGTTCTAGCAGCATTGGATGAACCATCCACGTACAGGACCCAAAAGCCTTTGGAAAGATCGACGCTCTCTTCGGAAGGGAGGGTTCGACTGCAATCACGGAATGCTCGTTTTATTCTGTTCATGCTCGGCTTTATCTGAAATGGTGCATTCTACTACAAAATCTACTAATATCTAAGCTTTGATCGACGATCGGGGCTGATAATTGATGTCAAACTACATAAGCTCGATTACCCATTTTGTAATTTTTTTGGAGATATCCGTTCGATGAAGGACTGCTTTAATTAATTGATTCATAAGGACAGTTATGGTGTATCCCTGAAAGTAAGGTCGGAGTGTTCTGACAGCAATTAGAAGAGAGTAAGTCAATTTTTCTAACTTAGAATATCTGATCTCTACATCTCTCAGGATCCGACTTATGTAGTAGATCGGCCACTGCACTTTTGCTTCCTTCCTGATCAGGATTGCTGCCAGGGTTGCTGGGAAGACCGCCAGGTACAAGATTAATTCTTTCTCGAGCTCAAGCTTTGCCAACAGTAGAGGTGAGCTGAGGTACTTTTTAAGCTCCTCAAATGCCTGTTGGCATTCTGCTGTCCAATAGAAGCTCTTCGGCTATTTGAAAACTTGAAAGAAGGGCATGCATCGCTCGGCTAATTTTGAGACAAAGCGATTTAGAGATGCCATTTTTTCAATCAGGTGCTGAATTTCTTTGATTATTTTTGAAGTAGTCATCTTCTGAATAGCTTGAATTTTCTCTGAATTCACCTTAATTCCATACCTTGATATTATGAATCCCAAGAACTTCTCCGAGATTACACCGAAGGCGCATTTGATCGAATTCAGCTTCAACTTGTACTTCTTAAATACGTTGAAAGTCTCTTCAAGGTCGATGATGTGATTTATTAAAGTTTGGCTCTTGACGAGCATCTCATCCACATACACCTCCATATTTTGATCGATCTACTCCCTAAAGATTTTGTTGACCAGGTGCTAGTATGTTGCCCCTACATTCTTAAGTCTGAAAGGCATAACCCTATAACAGTAAAGATCATGATCGATAACAAAAGTGGTTTCCTTCTCATCCTCTGATGCCATCTGGATTTGGTTATAGTCGCAAAAGGCATTCATGAAGGTGATGAGCTCATGGCCTAAGATTGTATCCACCAATTGATCAATCCTGGGTAGGGGATAGATATCTTTTGGACAAGCTTTGTTCAGCTTCTTAAAATCTATACACATCCTCCATTTACTATTCATCTTTTTGACAAGCATCATGTTTGAGACCCAGCTCAGGTAGTTAACCTTTTGGATGAATCTAGTCTTGAGGAGCTTGTTGACTTCTTTCATAATTATTTTTTGTCTCTTTAGAGTGTGGCTGCGCATCTTCTCATTTACTGGTCGATACTTAGGATCAGCAGCTAGTCGATATTCCATGACTTCGGTATTAATTTTTAACATATTTGTTGGGACTCAGGTGAAGACATCTGCATTCCTCTGAAGGAAGGTGATGAGTTGCTCTCGAACCTCATCCTCCAAGTTAGAGCCAATCTGCATAATGTGCTCCATATTTTCGTCATTCAATGAGACAGAAACGAGGTCTTCCATAGGCTTGCCCTGCTCCTCCGTAAGGTCATCATGGACATCCAGCCTATCAACAGGACAGAGATCGGGCTGGATGTCTTTCTATAAGGCAATAGAGTAACAGTGCCTTGCCAAGGCCTAGTCTCTCCTGATCTCTCCAATTCTACAGCTCGTCGGAAACTTTATCTTTAAGTAATAAGTTGAGATCACAGCTCGGAGTGCATTCAAATCAGATCGGCCAAGAATGGCATTGCAGGCAGATGAGGCTTTTACAACTAGAAAATCAATCTATGCCTTAGCCAGCTTCGGGCATTGTCCTGCAACCACAGTCAGAGTTATTATGCCCTCAACTGGTATGGCATTGCCAGTGAAGCCCACTAATGAAGAGTTCATAGGTCCCAAGTGATTATTAGGTAAAGACATTTTTAAGAAAGCATCATAAAATAAAATATCAGCAGAGCTTTCATTATGTACCAAAATATGGCACACATCATAGTCAGTAATGTTTAAAGAAATTACAATCACATCATTATGCAGGAACTGAACTCCTTGGACATTCTCGTTCGTGAAAGCGATGGGCTCCTTAGTTCTCTACCTCTTTTCGGGCTTTACTGATCTGCTAGCCTCCCATCATCGAAGTTCTCCAAAGATGGTGTTGATGATGCCGAGGGGTAGCCGATCTGCCTGTTGATCCCTCCTTGGCAATTCAAGCTGCGGCAGTATTCTTGACCGATCTTTCCGCCCTTCAGACCAACATCATAGGAATCGACCGAGCCTGCCTTATCTGATGAGCTTCTTGATCTTGTCTTGAAGCTGGATACACTCTTTTGTGTCATGACCATAGTCACAATGATAGAGGTAGAACTTATTTGGGTTGCATTTGCCAGGATGGAAGTGCATTCTTTCTAACCTTGGCAGCTGCTCCTTAATCTTCATCAGTACTTGAGTTTTTAGAGTGTTGAGAGGGGCATAGTTATGGAACCTTCGGAGGGGGGAGCTCCGTCGTGCCTTTCTGTCAAAGCTTTCCTGCTTTTGAGTCCGAGAAGGAGTTCGGACTCGCTTATGCTCAAGAAAAGTTTGGAAGTGCAGTCGATCTTCACTCAGCTTTTCTTCCTTAGCGGGCCTGCCCGACTCGCCTGTTCACCGCTCTCCAATGGCTTCATTATCCTTAGCCTTGAAGGCCTCTTCTGCTCGGGCATACCCTTCAGCCCGAGCTAGCATATCGATAAAATTTTTGGGATATTTCTTCTCCAAGAAGAACAGTAAATTTTTTTTCTGAAGGTCGTCCTTGAGTGTGGCCATCGCAATAGATTGATCCAGATTTTGGACCTCCAGCACAGCAGCATTGAAGCAATTAATATAAGCTCGAATGGATTCTCCCTCCTACAGATTGATGTTGATGAAAGATTTTGAACCTCGCCTAGGACGTCGGCTGCTAATAAAATAAGCCACAAATTGATGGCTCATTTGATCAAAAAAAAAGATGATATTCGGCTTAAGGGTCGAATACTAATTTTTGACTGCTCCTTTCAAGGTGGACAGAAAAGCTCGATACAAAATAATGTTGGACATACCATGGAGTAGCATCATCATTCAAAAGGCCTTCAGATGGTCGATCGGATCGATTGTCCCATCATAGCTCTCGAATTGAGGAAGCTTTAAGTTCGATGGGATAGGTTCCTGCATGATGCGGCGAGAGAAAGGAGGGTCAGTACATATATCATTACTATGAAAGGAGAGAGCATGGTAGAGTTCCTCGATCTGTCAGTTCATCTCTTATAATTTCTGATCTAGAAGATTCTCTCGATCATGGATCTCCAAGGTCTTCTGAGCAAACGAGGGTAAAATCCTCCCAGGGGTAGAGTCGTGATCTGAATAGGAGCTTTCGACCCTCTACTTCTCCTTTTCGAAGGTCACCGACTGGCAAGCCCAAGTCGACCATCCCCATGTCGGATCGTGGAGCTCTGGAGAAGCCTGCTCTAGCCGAATTAGCGTCGGAGGCTACTGCTGCTGCATGGCCTGTACTACTTTTATGAGGCCACGAATCTACTGGACTAGCAGGTTGAACTACTCCGCATTCACCATTGCTACAGATGGAGCTTGCGTTGCAGGGGATGAAATAGGGGCGGGCAAATCTGGATGAAATCTGGCCATGAAGGCCGTTGATCATCGGATTGAAGCTTTCCTATGAGACATCTTTTCCAAAAAGAAAGACTCTGAAGGAGAAGAAGTAGAGATCTTTGATGAGCACTCCTTTAAGAATAAGAGAATCTCAAAAGGCAAAGGGCCCTTTCTCTAGCGCCAATCTTGTTGATATGAAATCTGATCGTCATCGAAGAAGCGTTGGAGTCGGAGAAGATGAGGTCGCCATCGATGACCTACAAAATAAGTCTCATCTAGAATCTAAGGGGGTGGCTCCGATAAGATCCTCCGATGATCAAATCAGCTCTTTTGGCCAACAGAAATGGAATACTCAGTAGAGAAAGTTTTAGAGTTTTGAGAAGGAGAAGAAAGCTTGGAGAAAACATATCTGAAGGATCACTTTTATAGTCCGGAGCCTATAACAAACTGATAGTGATAGCCACAACCGCTTGATAGTGGGGCATTCGGGGTCATGTAGGATTTATTACGAAGAGTGATGTTCGTTGTCGTGACGTGCTTGTTTATTGGAGATCTAACAACTAGGATTTGGATGGGATAGTTGCAGGCAACGAAGGGCTCATGGATATTATTGTTCTAAAGGAGTTTGGAGGCTCTTAGGATCGATCAAGTGCTGGCGTTTATTTGCTATATTGAAGGTATATGCCGTGGTCCTTTCAAACGGTTGGAAGGAATTCGGCCAAAAGAGAAGTCTGATAGGGATTCGATCGACGAAAAGGCCCGAAAGATGTCCAACCAAGAGGACTCCGATTATGAGGGGTCCGCTTGGGTTGAGTACGGACTAATGGCCGCAATAAGCAAGCATGACTGAAACACTGGCCTCTGCCATTCATTTGAAGTTCGACCACTTTCAAGATTGCTCACTGGTGAATAACGATAAAGTGCTAAAGTCCGTCTAAGGATAATTCGGAAGAAGCTCGGCTACTGGAGGAGTTGGACTGAGATTTTACCAAAAAAAGGGATCTAAAAAAGTTCGTCAGAGTGGGGCCACATAGGCAATCAGAAGGAGATCGATCGGACGAGATGCATAGGAACTAGAGACTTGGTCGGTTCTCTAGGATGGAAGTATTGACTGTTTAGATTTGTTTGGAGAAGGAATCCACAACATCCTATCGAATCCAAAATCGATCTCCCCAGGCAATTGGATTATCTGACTGTAGTGTTGAAGGTTGACCATCTCAAAATGATTCAAAGTTTGAATACTCCCATGGGTTGAGGTTCGATTTTTATAGCTGCAACTGGACAGAATAAATTAAGGATCGAAGTCTTAGCCAAGCTTCGGCAGGCATAGATTTATCCCCAACAGTGTTCGAAATAGGGAGGTTGAGTTTGGACCCAAAAATGGTCCCCAAGCATATCAGATTAATTCTGTCGTCATGGCTATATAGCAGTGATGACAAAGAGTTACATAGGTTCGACGTGTCATGATCTAACATTTTATCCAAAAAGACTAATCAGAAGGTATTATTTAAATTTTTAGTTATGTATAAATATCCAAGATCTTTTCAGTAAATAACCAATGTATGACTAAATATATGTCCACATAGATCCTTACGTATCTTCTTGTTTAAATCCTAGCATCTTCGCTAGGTTAAGAGTCCAAATCTATATATACAAGTCTATTCATAAACATTACGATAGATCACGGTCAGCGCTAATGAACCCATACTATAATGTTCCTAGCGTGCATGGGTCATGAGCTAGATCAGCTTTGATACCATTTATTACAATCCAAGACCACATATAAAAAACTTAGTTTGAACGTATTTTTTGGATTACTTGACTCTATGTAAATACACAAGATTTTCCCATCAAATAATCAATATTAGACTAAATACACACCCATACGATTCCTTACATGGTATTCTCAATTTCATCATCATCGAGCTCTTTGTCCTTACCGAGTTTCTTCTTGAAAAAGAATGGGTTGACAATTATGGTCTATGCAACTAAAGATCTTAAACATTTGCTTTGATCGAAATAGAATGGAGGACAAGCCAGGAGAACAAATGAATTAAAAGTAGAAATAGTTTTCCTTTTATTTTATTTATTTTCTTTTGCTTTTCATTCTTTTTGGGTTCAGATCGATTGCATTTTAGCAAAAATTATTTTTGTATTCTAGCAAAAAACGAGAACAAGGAATGAAATGAATGGTTAGATGAATAATATGGGATGGGATATTATATACGAGTTATGATGATGTATTTTTTTTATATATATACTTATATATTTTAATATATATTTTATCTCTTTATATTAGTTTAATTGTTTGAATCATATTAGTTTAAATTAAATCATACTTAAAAATTAAATGACTTAATTAGAGTTTTTTTAAAACTATAGAGACTATAAAAATATTTATGAAACTTGAAGGATTAAAAACATAATTTATGATATGCATATAATAACATGATACTCTGGCAATTGGATATTTATGGATAAAAAATTCTACAACACATGCCACATCATCATCAATATGCCATGTCATCGTCTAATGTCATGTTATCATCTATATGCCACATCATCATCCATATGATATGGATGATGACATGCACTTAATGATTGGATATTTTTGAAAAAAAAAATTATAATATATAAACGTAATATCATCATTCATATATCATATCATCATACATATATCACATCATCAAAATCAAAATCTTCATTTATTATACCACATCATAACTATGTACACATTATTTATGCCACGTCGTATCGGTTAATGTCGTGTCATCTACATTTATATAGTTTTTATCATATAAATATCTATTTTTATCGTGTAATTATCGATCATCACCCACTAGATTTTTTGGTATAAGAAAATAACTCGAATCCAAAGAAAGGATCACATTAAAACAGTTCAAAAATTAAAGGGACTAAATTTTAAATTTTTAAATTTCAAGAATTATTTAAAAAATATACTAATTTTGAGGGACTGAAAATATAATTAATTTTAAAATCTTAATGATACCAAAATAAAACATTTAGGCTGCTCTTTTTGCTCACTAACCCACTTTAATCTTTTGATTTGAAATTGAAGCTCAAGAATTTTTGGCTTTCAAAGGAGACAAAAGAACTTGCACGAGCGAATTGATTCCCATAGATACGAGCAAGCGGACGTTCACAGTCTGGTTTCCACACTTCTTTTTTGGGACATTTACACTCCCAATCTAACCACCAAGGATAAACATTGCAGCCATGCCTATTTCCCTAGAATCTAGATGGTGTATTGCACATCGACCTCGCAGGTCAATTTTTCTCACGGTCTACGGTCAATGCGTGCATGTGGTCCATTGATGAAACGTTCTAGCATTTACTGCATGGAAGCTTCCTAGGAGGGCAAGCTAACAATTGCCTCAGTTCCATGGACTACACATTTTGCGCAATCTATTAATGCCATGACATCCAAGTCCAGATCTCCCGCATATCTCTGCTTGCGTGGCGATCTCGTATTGACGGGACGTAGTTGTTTGTTGTGAGGAATAACCTCCCAGCCTCACGTAAGCAGGCCTCACCAGGGTCGTTCGATGGGGACCTGACGTCCACCGGTGCCCTCCAGTCAAGTCAAACCGCCTTTATTGACGTGGAAAAAAATAATTAAAAAAAAAAGGAATCTAGTCGTCGGGACGACTTGGGTCAATAGGGGCAGTCCTCGTCGTCCAGCGATTGCCAGACATTTTCCGTTCTTTCCCTTTCTATTCTGCTATTTTCTTTTAATTATGACGGACGCAAAATGCCACCCAGGTTTCATTACAATTGAAATAGTGGAATTAAAGGAAAGGGATGGCAGCGGAGAAAAACATTTTCCCCTTGCCTGCTTCTAGAAAACCGCCTTCTAGCGAAAAAATGAAACAAAATCACAAGTAGGCAAGTACAGTTATGAGAAGTTTAGACGTAGCTTAGTAAGAGTGCTTGCTTGACCTTAACGTTAGGAATTATGGTATCGTATAACGGTCGCATGTAATATTTCTTCGCGCATGCAATACAACAGATTTCCCCTAGAAGCTTTCGGGTCACCTTGCATCTCTGTATTCATCAGCATCTTTTTGAGATATTCCTCTATCTTAATTTTACTCTTATTTTATTCTTCCTGTTCTTTATTATTGTATTATAAATAACTTTTTATCTTAATAGATAAGGGGAAGCTCCTTGCGTCCTCGATCTATTTCCATCAAAAGCTATAAAGCCATTAATTAGTGATGCAACCTGTGATGCATATCGTGATGGAGAAAGAAAAAGAGAGGCATTTGGCATCAAAAGAATACAAGTTTAAATCTTTTACCGAGCACATGGCACAGTATATATAGCATGCGTCATTCATCATTGGCCGCAAAAAAATATATATACACCGTGTGATATATATTACGCACGGCTGCATGCATCCATCTATTGCACAATGAATAATATGCATGATGCATCATACACATAGCAAAGAATCCATGCGCAAAGAATAATCTGTCAATGAACCACAGGTCGTCTTAGAAAATCACAACATTTAGATTATGCTTAGTGGTTGATAAAGTCCCTTCATTAGGTACGGCGACCTCTAGTCAATAGCGATACTGATTGGGGGTTGACTAAGGTCGCCTAATAGGTCCATTGAACTCTATCTAGCTAGCTAGCTGCCAGGGTTCCATCCAGTGATTCCAAACTATTGGTCTCATGAACGAAGTCTTGGATTCGAATTTGAATTGTGAACACAGTTTCTAGCTATATTTATTTACTCATTTTTTAGAAAAATGGTGCATATAAAAAGGCTGACTATGTCTGGTTGTAAGAAGTAACAAAATTTGAAACGTTGTAGAAAATGTAGGATGATTCAGCTTGAGATGATGCCTAGAGCTGTCAAACAAGTGAATTGCCTATGAGCAGCTTGCGTTTCATTCAAAATTTGGCTTGTATTTGACTAATCCAATTAGTATTGGTAAGCAAGTGGAATCAAAATTCAGCTTGGCTTGCTCAAACTTATCTTGATTAAGCTCAAGATAATATTAACTAACCAAATAACATATCATATATTATTTTGTTATCCATTATAAAAGAAGAGATTTTTATATTTGTTTATTATAGGCTAATATAATTCATGCTAGAAAATATATTCCATATATATAAGAAGATGCAATTCTGAAAATTTTTTGAGGAAAATTAACTCAAATGGTCTGTACGAGATCCTTGAGACCTTAGGATCTAACCATATCTAATTTAAAGGCTATTTGGTGAGAAATTCATGTTTGGCTTGAAAAAGAAATGAGTTAGCTTGAGTTTGGCCAATTTACTCCCCTAATCGAGTAGCCAACAGAATTAGTCGAGATGGAGCAGTTATCTGTATTTCGTGGTAAGCCATTTTTGATGTAAATGCTCATTGGGTCATGAAAGGAACGAACGGCTCGCTGGTCCCATGGATGCCAATTGCTTGGATATAAGGGCCGAATATTTAGGCCCTGTAACATCAAAAAGGGAAAGGGTGTCCATTCCAAGCCTTATCAGTTCAGTCGTCACTTCTTGTGCATAATGGAAGCCCATCATTGACAAAACCTTTCGCCAGATGCTTCCAACTTGACTTCAATTTTTCTGGATCTCTTCACTGCTTTGGATATCTCCATATCTACAGCTGAATGCCAACAATCTGATACCACACATATTAGAAGCCAACAATCACGATAACGTCGATCGTCGACTTAGTCAACCTTTAGCTCGGATACCAACAATCATGGGATGAGTATTTTCTTATCCAAACACTCATGCGGCATCCTAGTATCCCACGCACCAAGACCAATTCTCCTGAGTGCTTCTCTCGGACATACCAATAAGTATGCAGCAGTTCAGCCACATAAGCCAAGCATATCCCTCTATGCCACTGCCTGACAACTCTATTGCACTGAACACAAGCGATATCCTCAAGTGCCCACAAGCAATCCGATCCCTCGAGTCGACCGCAATACTCATATGCACCTCCGTGCTTGAATATAGACTCTTCTTAAGAGTGCTCCGTATCTCAACACCTCTGTGCTAACATTAGGCTTTGGCCCTCAAGCCAAGTACTGCTCATCCAAGATGTCCCTATCCTCAGCATACTTTCATGCCATGACAAACCACTATGCCACTGATCTACAACCCACCAAGTTATCCTTCGGTACAATACAGACCAAATCCCCACAATACGACCATGCAATGCCACTGCAATGCATGAGGCTCAGGCAATCCATCTCCAATGTCGCCTAGCTAAACTTGCCAAGCCGACACGTCCTACAGCTCTTTGAAGCTACAACCGATCGAGCACATCCAATCCCTCTTAGATTCCATTATCTAAGTTTCACCATAAACTCCTATGCCACGATCCCGATCTTGCATCCTTGATATGCCTTTCCATCTCTGGCCATACTGCATGATAATGTTCTCAGCCTGCTCGCATATGATTGCGCAGTGCCATGATCTTGAAGATTCATAACCATACCACCCAACACCTATCCACGGCCTACTCGCACCTAGTGTAATACCATGATACTAGCATCCAAGTCTGCCCATAAAGTAAATATATTCGATCGATAATTCTTGCATCAAAGCTGCCATCTCCTTGGCACGACCCTCTTGGCCATCCTTGATCCTTGGCCCAGCCCCAAGGCACATATCCTATCAATATTCCCTAAGCTACACTTGCACTCTATGACTGATCGATTTTCATGGATCCCTGCAAGACATCTTACCCGCGATGCTCACGAGACTTGCCTGTTTGGGTAGGCCACACGCTTGTCTGACTGGTCTCCTATCGCCTCTTCACTCCATTATAGAGATCAAGAACATATAGAGTAGCCTGGACAACTCCTCAAGAATAAGATCTCTCAAAAATCCCCATTTCACATAATGTGGCTAGCTTGTTCGACCAGCATTGTCCCAAATGCCTGCACATAAGACCATTCGGGCGTGGCACCACCATTGCCTCGCAATTGTGCCACGATGGATCCGTCTCTTACGGGCCATGAGAGAGTCGAGAACGTGACCAAAGCTCCGCACCCCTCCTCAAACTAAGAAAAATCCTCGAATATCCATAAGTATCCTAGCGGTCCACCGCTATGCCACTATCATGCGTCCCGAGCCTCCGAATATCATGCCACGGCCATGCCGCATCTTGGCTAACCATTGCCCCTCTCAATACTCCAGGAAGGCATCCATCCAATCTCCACCTCGGGGGTTCCAAAGTATCAAGCGACATTGCATTTTCATGGCAACCCAGCGAAGTCAAAACCCTTCGCAGCACCGTGCCACGCCCATGCCGGCACCCCCTGCGACAAGCCTGTAGACAAACCCATGACAATTCTCTCCCACTCAAGCTATCGACGCCTCCGTCGACGTCCAATCCACTTCTGGACCAATGGTCGCCACAACCAAGCTTCCATTGCATCCACTGCAACCATGGTTTCTTGAGTCAGAGCCCCATGGCCTTGATGTCCTCGATCGTTTCTCCGTCACTAAGAATCCATCATCCACACCATGCTGACTCTTCCATAGAACCCAACCATTTTTATCCCTGACATCAGCTTCTGCTTCTATCATCCACCTCTAGTCATATGACATTCCAACTGCACGGCACTCCTCAGAACCATCCAAGGCTTGACTCTCGATTTTCATCTGAGAGCGGCCACTGCATCCTCTAAGCACTGTGGTCCTCTAACCATCAACTCCCACTAAGCTTTATGGCACTCCTCGGACTCTTCCAAGGCTTTACTCCCGATTCTCCAATCTAAGAGCGGCCACTTCTTCCACCAAAGTATGATCCACTTACCAGTAATACCAAATGGCTCTCCTTGGATTACCTCCAAAGCTTAACTCCTGTCCATCTAGATCTTGGAGCGGCCCACCACATGAGTCCCCTTTGGCAACTCACCTCCAAACGCCTGGCCTTGCTTCATACCCATCCTGTGGCCTTGTAGTATTTTCGTCTTTTTCTACAGCACCATGCCTTCGAACTCTACCACACCACATTGATGCTAAGTATTAACAAGTCACCTCCATAAATTTATGTCATCCCGTACCAATGTAAACCATAGATGCTACCAAACGGGACCCTAATATCTGATCAGGATCACTTCCCATTTTGCTCGAATACCTCAACATAACAGTCTTCACTCCGAGCTCCACCAATATGCTTTTGCAGAATCAATTGCTCATGCTGTTTTCTGTAATTCTCAACCTATTCTGACTGCCTCTATATCTTCACTCCGAGTTTATAGTACCAATGCAAGGCTATTCTACTGGCCTGCCTCATTTTTGTGACTTCAGTACCTCGATATCCTCTTACATCAGACATCTGAGCTTTATAGTACCTCGCAGCATGATCGATCTGATTTAACTCACAGCCAACCTAGACAATACTGAACAATCCATGTACTTTATCTCCTGCAATTTGATATCACATGTCTCCATAGCGAGTAAGCATTTTTGGCTAAATATCTACCTCTAGTACCTCGGCTTTTCAATGCCTTCATCCTGAAAGTAGTTCTATTGAGTTCAATTATTTTATTTCTTATCCTATAAGATAAATAATGAATGAAAAATGTGATGACCAGCATGCCAAACAACACGTGCCCTAAATCTTACAATTTACCAAAGCTTTAGGCGATGTCACCTGCAAAGCATGTTAAATGTTATTGCATTATTTCCAACATATTCGTTCACTTTAGCGAGCCATGGATGTGTCTCATCTCCAACATATCTATACAACATATGCAACTAAGGGTGAGAATAACATACTTACCAAATCAAAGAAAAGTAAGGAATTAGATTTTATATATATATATATATGGATTGGGTTTCATTCGATCGAATTTCAATCCATATTCGATTGAATTTTCGGCTACTGGATCAATACGCATCTGCATGCACGTGCGCATCTAAAAATAAAAAAAATTCTCGACATGAAGGCGGTGCATGAATTAAAAAAAATTTAAAAAATCCTTTAAAAAAAAGAAAAAAAAAAGGTGCCTTCTTTTTTTTTATTCTTTTTTTTTTTCAAGCACCTACACTTGTATTTTTTAGATTTTTTTTCTTTCAACCTGGAGCATCTTTTTTTCAGCTCTGAAGGTGCATTCTTTTTTTTTTCTGAACCTGTAGGCACCAATCAGAAACCTGATAGGTGCCTATCAATTTTTTTCTTCTGTAGTTTTTTTCAGATTTAAGGTGCAAGTCTTTTTTTTAGTTTTTTTTGCCTGATTTTTTTCAGACGTGCGCCTGCACCCTATTTTTTTTCAGGCATGCCTTTTCAGGCACGTACACGCAGATGCACACTGATCCAACGATCGGAGATCCGATCAAATATGAACTAGAATCTAATCAAACGAAGTCCAATCCATCTATATATATATATATATATATATATATATATATATATATATATATGGAAGTAGAAATTGAGAGAAAATTTTTTAGCATTTGAAATTGTTCGGGTATATTGCCAATTCTCATCTATGAATGCCATTTGGATGTAAATCAATTTTTTTGATGCCATATATTTGAACTATTCTGCCTAGCAATTTTTAAAGCATTAAAGTCAGATCTTGAACTATTAGAAGACTATGTTGAATTCCACTCTTATGAATTAAATTAAAATATGATATTATTGCACTCTTGCGATTAACATTCATTTATATATATAGTTGAGAATTTGAATAGATATTATTTAATTATTTATAAATAATTTTTTTCAAAAATAATCATTCATAATATGTGGGCTCAAAACTAGTAATATCAATATAATAACAACTATTTGCATCAAAACAAGGTGCTTAATACATGCACGACACCAAATCCGCCTCCAATCGTTGAGATTGGGCCAAGATGGTCTGAAACTCGATGCCAAAACCCTAGCAATGTTTGACCGGCCCATGAGTGGCCGGACTTAAAAACCAAGCCGTAGGTATGGCTGATGGTTCATGGTGATATATACTCGCTAAAGTCCACATAGTCTACACATGCAATTTTGGGAAGAGCAAGTTAAGGTGTTTGAATATTACAATTTGTTGATAGTTAGAAATAGTCACCGTATGCGTGAGAAATTTATATTATATAGATTATTTTTATGGATAAGTTGTTGACCACTCTTAAGGGTGATTGGATATTGTTGTACAACCATGGATGCTCGATGGCGTAATTTTACTCATGTCTAGAAAAAAAATGGCACCCATTCTACGATTAGCCCAATGCTCACGTTGGCTAAACATCGCATGTGACCATAATGAAATTAAAACTTTCAACCTCTATTTATTGAGAAAATGGCTTTGAGCATGGCTAGGAATCGAACTTTTAAGCTAATCGAGCCAGACTCCCAAAATTAAGCAGATATATTCCGGTTGCTAACAATGCTCATGCAACAATCTTGGTTTGGATTCATTGGATCAATGCTGTTTGCTGAACTTGATTTAAATTTAACTAAGAATTCAAACATCATGTTCCAATGAATCACATAAGGTTTGCGTGACTGACATCAATATTTAAGTATCCTTTGGCATAAAATACAGCAAGCCTTTTCTTTCTTCTTTTCCAAGAAATGAGATGGTAATGTGCTACCACTGGAAATTTTTTTTAAAAAAAAAGGTGCAGATTGAGGGAGAGGGTCTGAGTGTAGCACCATGATGCTAGCTTGAAACAGCAACGTCTCAAGCAACAGCATCTTGTGTTTGGTTTGTGGCCTCAACATGCCATATGTGCTTGTGAAGATCCAACCGCATCGAGACATACGGCGCATCATGCGGTTGATGGTTTGTCAATTCACCACCAACCCTAGGATCTTCCATTCAGGAATAGAAAGACGTAATGGCCATCTATCAGACGGTAACCACACTGACATGCATCAAATTGGAGGATCAATATGCTAACTACCATCTGGAGATTCTGTTTTCTGTTTTCAACCGTTGCATAAAAAAGATGCCAAGATTAGGATTAGATGGATCAGGTCCAGTAGACCCGTCCAAATTCTGGAGCAAACGTGCGGTGGATCGTAGGATGTATTCTTATCTCTGTTTTGATCTTGAATAGAGCAAACAACAAATATACGGGAGGCCACGTCCTATCCTCCTCCCCAACCCTTGTTCGCCGGTCCTGCTACACGACCCATTCAGCATGCATGCAGTTATAAGTTTCTTTCGCCTCCACATACTCCCATAAAAAGGCCCGATCGAGGGCCTTCTTACTCCTATATGTTTTGTTTGATCTTCTGCCATTGTGGAGTGATCAGCTTCAGCGAGGGGAGAGATGATTTGCTGTTCCGCGGAAAAGTTGATGTTGGGTGGATCGGCATTACTGACCTGCTTGAATCAGAATGGCCATATCTTTCTTTCAAAGCATTTGGTTTGTAATTGGAATTGGGGTGGTAATTTGATTCCTTTTAGAAAAGAGTTGGGATTGGATTTTAGGGGATTTAGCCAAATTCATTCTGCTTCGGAATTGAAATCAAACAGGGACTCCCCCAACCAAATTGTTGAAATAGGAGTCAACTTTTATGCTGGTGGCATGAGATAACTTGAAAGGAATTAGCATATTTTTCCTCCTCTCTTTGGCTGGATGGCTGACCAAAGCGATGCCTCGATAAAAACCTCTGAAAGTAGATTGAGTCTATGGGCCTTTGTCATGCATACGTGTAATCAAGATGGTTGGCACTTGGCACTCAGTTTTTCATTGGGGTGGAATGATGGATTTTGAAATCCGCATTCAATCAATGGATAACTTTGCATGCAACTGCAAATCTTGTAGTTAATTACGCTTTGAGTCATTTTAATTAATGGAAATATATTATTCTATTATAAAATAGACCTTAAATTGCATCGCATTTTCGAGTAGGTTAACTAGATTGTAATGTGATTTAATGGAGGTGGGTATTTTGTGTTAGTATAGTTATATGCTGTGACATTATTATCCTATATAATTTCTATAATAAAGTCAAGATTGTATAGAGTTTTTTTTATAAAAAAAAAAATTATTGTTGGAAAAATAATTGATGTAGTATTTCATTAGACTTTGAGATTTGGTTTGTTAATGTTAATTATGAACATTATCATGCTTATGTGAGAGTTGCCATGTCGAAGGATGCTAGCTTGTTGATTGGCTGATGAACGTGCTTATCTCAAAGTCCTAGTGTAATTATTTAGACAAAATCAATGAATCCTTTTACCTCTAAGTTGGTAACACAAGTGGGCCGTAGCCCAGATTTTTTTGACTAAGAGAAATTTTTTCTATACCGTATCCAGTATAGAAAAATATACTATCTTATCTAATTAAACTACATGGCCACTGCTTTTCAATATGTATTTAATATATATAATTTTATTTTTTTCATTCAAAATTTTTAATGATAAAAATATTTCTTTACTTCTAAAAAATTATGACATTTCACAATCATATTATGATATTCCATGATCAAATTATGACTCTCTGCACATAGAATGTCGGATTATTTAAATTTTTAGTGATAAAAAAAAAAATTATATATTTTTTAGAAAAAAAATTAACATAAAATATTATAATATGGTTATAAAATATCATAATTTTTTAAAATAAAATAAATATTTTTATTATTTAAAATTTTAAATAAAAATATAAATTATAAGTATTAAATATGTACTGCATTCTATGTCAATTCTATTATAGATGTATAAAGTATTTTTTTTTGACTAATTATTTTTATAAATGTTTAAGAAAAATATCGAGGTTTAAAACCTTTGGTTTGTTATTAAAATGAAACGGCAGCCGGGGCCTGGACAAAACCCTGGTGCGTCTTTAAAGCCTCGCTTTCTCGCCCCGGGAGGGCGGGAACGACAACCAGAGAAAATAATAAACTGTCTTCCAAACCCGTCCGATCTGCCCGATGCTCCATCCCTCCACGTCTTTTCCTCTTCGCCTCACCATCTCTCCTGTCTCCCGATGGCCACCGAGGGTTTCCTCGTCGCCTCCCCGGACCTCGGCCCCCTCCGGCGGCGGCGCCGCCCTTCGGCGCCTCCATTCCCGTTCTCCGACTTAGATCCATGACCCGGCGTCCGGATCTCCCCCATCCCTTCTTCTACGGTGTACATATACGGCAGACAGGGTGAAGCCAGGCAGCAGCAGTCCTTATCTCGGCCGCTAACATATATACCTTTCTGGGTTCGCTCCTCGTTCCCCTCTCACACATAGATTTCGTCGCTCTCTGGGAAATGTGATGCTTCTTAGCTTATTCTATTTGATCCTCTCTGTTTTGCTTTCACAAATATGATTAGGTTTGTTGTGGAGGAATATTTTTTTGCTCGTCTTGTATGAATCTTGAGGTTCTTTCCTCCGTTTGATCCCCAAATGTACATTCCCTGTGTTTTTAGTTAAATATCTGGTGCTGCTTCTCTCTATATCTATGTAAAATGTTTGATCATGCTTGATGGTACCATTCGGATGTTTTTCAAATTGATATTTTTCTACCTGTACGAGATTTCCTTTTCTGATTTGTTGGAGCTTTTGGTTGAGTTTCTTTTGTATGTGCGATAGAATTTTGGAATTAAACGAAAATTTAGATGCGGAATATATTATCTATGTATGACTATGTCATGGCACTTTGCATGATATGGAAATAAAAAATAAACTTGTCGTTTCTAATGCTTTATGTGGATGCTGAGTGCTAATCTTCTATTCATGTCTTCTTCTTCTTTTTTCCAATTCGTGATCTTTAACATTTGGGTGAAACATAGTTGTTTTTTTAATAACGTATATGGTTAAGTCCACCCTATGTTTTTTTTGGGATTTGAGAATCCAGTTATCAACATTGCCATCTGATCAGTCAGGGATCAATCCAAAGGTGTATACAATGTTTGTTGGGGAGCAGATTATATTGTTCTCAAGAGGTTGGATTGGTAGTGCAAGTGAGAAGGAGTGACGGAAGAAGATAATGCCTGTACTTTTTTCTTTTTTTTTTCTTCTTGTAAGCTGAACCATGCTGATGGTTTGGAGAGGATGCCATCGTTGGGATCCTTCTTTCAGTGTTTTAATTCGTTCTCTTAATGAATTAGTTTGGACCTAGTCCCTATCTTCATATGGTTGTTGCAGTACTAGTTTCTGATACCGTTAGAGTATCTTCATCCCATACCACTGAATTAAGATTCTACACCAACATGTTGGGTTCACTAACAATGAATTTTGGGTTTGAGAATTATTTGTTCAAATTCCAGGCTGCAAGGGAATTGCTTTGTTTCCAATCTAAATGAACCTGAAAGTAACTGGGACTAATTTTGACAGAATCATTTGAATCAATCCAGGGTCCAAGATTCAAGGCTGTCAGGACCTGACCTTTCCCTTGCTTCAATTTTTTCTAGACTTATACTTTATCTCTTAGCTAGCAAGAAGGTTCTTAACTTTATAGTTGAGATCATGCTGCTGATCTGCATTTTTTAACTTATTATTTTTTTCTCTTTGTTGAGAATGAAAACTCAGACTAGTATGGTCATAGAACCTACTTATAGTCTGTATCCTGAGCTGCCAGCTTACTAAATCACAAAATGCTAGCTGTTTCTCTCTCTGCTGTCCATTCTGTATGTTGAATGGTTCCCTTTGCAATTATTTAGGTGAAGTTTGGGGCCTACAATTTTCATGTCCACTGCCTAATCATCCAACTTCTAGCATAAAGTTTGATTCATCCTACCAATGATTTAAACATATTTTTAATTATGCTAGATAAAATAAGGTTGGTTTCAATGACATCGGGTTCTTGTTTGCTTCCTTACTATAGTAAATAAGTCATAAATTTATGCTCATATTTGATTCATTTAGTACTGAAAGGGAAACAGGTTGTAGAGCACTTTGTGTTTTGATAATGTCAAAATAGATACAAAATGCTTACATTAACTTCCCTGAGGCCGGTCATGATTATATCAACATTGCTTGACCTTCATATTGCAACATTGGCATCTTTTATCTAATTTACATGATCATTTCTGGTTTTGATGCTTTCGCGACTTATATCTGATGAAGCATCCGCTACAATATTAATCTGAAAACGACCTTGGACCTTTGCAAAAAAATTTGGATCCTGAACTCACCTTCTTGTGGCATAGAAGTTTTCTCCTGACCTTTTCAACTTAATTTGCTTGTCTGAATATGCATTCTTGATACTAGAAGCTTCTTCACATTGATCACAAGTCACTTTAGGATCCTAGATGGTATTGCTTTTTAGTGGATACTTTTGATTTCACCATCTCTTACGCACAGTGCAAATATCATCATCATCTGATTCATCAGTATTTCTTGCTGAAACCTCTATGTTGCTTGGTTGCCCATCTGCTTAGATCTCCAAGTGACCATTTCTTGCTACCCTTTCTCTTCATCCTTTCATTGAGACTTCAAACCTGTATAATGTGCTGAAGGCTGCATTGTGCAATCGTTCTCCCATCTAAACCTGTAGTGATCTGTTTATGTCATGAAGGATCGTGAACTTTCAGGGGTGGTCTAACAATAGGCATGCAGTGCCTAAAGATTTTTATTATTAATAAGAATACATTACAGAAGAAGGGGAAGGGAAGACAAGAAGGAAAGAGTGTAGCAAGGAGGGAGGAAAAATAAAGGAAAGTTAAAAAGCAGTCTTCGCTCTAATCTTCGTGAAGAAGCCTTGACAGCACTTGAATCTTTCTCCTTAACAAGTGAAGCCAACGTTCTCTTAATATTCCTGTTCAGCTCCATGGTTGGGCTGCTGGAGTTCTAAAGACTTGTCTATCCCTTGAAAAGCCAATTTTGCCAACAACCTGCAGCACCTAACATTTCTCATCCTCTCCTCCAGGCTTTCCTAACCATTTTAGATCTCCAATGAACCTAGAGATCCGCAGCCTCCTTGGGTGTATCTTGTATCCTTGGGGACCTCCGGAAATGTTTCCAAATGCTCAAAACCACCTTGCTCAAAACTTCAAACCCTTCCCATCCAAAAAACATGCTCTGTTATTTAGTATTTCTTAGTTAGTACAATCAAATTGCATGCATGAACTACAGTTTTAGTAGATTTATGTATGATGGTGCTGTCATAGTGACTCCAGATTAATTCAAATTGACTGACATGAACTAATAATAAAGCACATGCAAACATTGTGTCTGCCATATGGTACAAAGGATTAGGTAGATGGAAGAGGAGGTTTTCCTTGTGGCAGCAAGGATGATATAGAAATGTGCCTAGAGCTGTTCTTATTCCTGCATCTCTATGTGATATTAGGGGATAAGTAAATTGATAAGATGAGAAATATATTTGAGTGAAGAAGGACAGAAGATGAGCTATTGGTAAAGGATTTCTGGGGGGGGAAGAGAAGGGTATAGATTTTTAAGAAAATTAATTAATTTTGCCTTATATTGTTGGTGCAGAAATCCGTCGCCGCCGGAGGTCGCCGCAATCGAGGCCGCTGAGGTCGCCGCCGGGGACCTGCAAAACGAAGTCCCGTCCGGAACCGGTGGGGTGGTGGCTCCGGCAGGACCCTCCGACGGTCAAGTTAGTTTCCGGCCAACAGTAATGGAGTGCTCGGAATGAGTTCCGGAGCTTAGAGATGAGGAGGAGAGCTTAGAGAGTCGAGAGTTCAGAGAGCTTAGCCTTAGTATGTCGGGAGGGGTCCTTTTATAGCGGAGCTTAGTTGATGGTGACGGCTGTGCCGTCTGGCAGAGAGTCGTCGGGCAGCATGGAGTTTGGTACGGAGAGGAAGGCGTCGTCCGGTAGATCGTGGGAGCCATACCGGCGAGTCGTGGGCCGCATGGAGTCCGGTACGGAGAGGAAGGCGTCGTCCGGTAGATCGTGGGAGCCATACCGGCGAGTCGTGGGCCGCATGGAGTCCGGTACGGAGAGGAAGGCGTCGTCCGGTAGATCGTGGGAGCCATACCTGGCGAGTCGTGGGCCGCATGGAGTCCGGTACGGAGAGGAAGGCGCCGTCCGGTCTTGCTGCAGGCGACAGTTCGTCCAATGGAGTTCGGACTTGTAACAGAGTTCGGCCGAGGGGGAAGCTGGGGGAGTTCGTCTGGCTGAAGGGTCGGCCATCTGTAGAGTTCGGCCGCGGGACGGTTGCCGAGGAGTTCGACCGCTGAGAGGCCCGAAGAAGCTCGGCTGGCCAGTTGAAGGACTTCGGTTGCTAGTTGGTTCGGCCAGGGCTCGCTGAGGAGTTCGGTCGCCTAGGGTCGGTCCGAAGGGGTTCGGCCACTTGGGCTCGCCTGAAGTCGGTCCGAAGGAGTTCGGCCGTGGGGTCCGAATGGGTTCGGACTTGTAGGAGAGTTCGGCTGAAGGGAAAACCCGGGAGGAGCTCGGATGGCCGAACGGGCGTCTGGGAGGAGTCCGTCTCCCGAAGAAGTCCTGCCGCTTGGAGTCCAAGGAGCTCGGCCGTCAGGAAGTTCGGCTGGCGGTGGGAGTTCGGCCCGGAGCCTGGCGCTGGGGAGTTCGGCAGCTAGGAGTTCGGCCCGGACCTTGGCGCAGGGGAGTTCGGCCTCTAGGCAGTTCGGCCCGGACCTTGGTGCAGGGGAGTTCGGCCTCTAGGCAGTTCGGCCGTGGTAGGGGCTCGGCCTGGCGCCTGGCGCTAAAGCTCTTCAGCGGCTACTGGTTACATTGGGCTGAGCGTCGGGCCGGGCTTCGGCAGGAGCGGGATTTATCCCCAACAGTAGCCCCCCCACTCCCGAGTTCAAAAATTCGAAGGAAGGGAGTACCAAAAAGGCGACTGCCGAAGTCTTCTTCCAGGCCCCGCGCTGTTGCAGCTGAAGCTCGGGGAGGTCTCATCTCCAGCCAATGTTGACGTCGAAGTTGAAGCTGAGGCTTGGGGGAGACCTTGTCTCTAGTCGATGTTTGGAGTTGAAGTGGGACTCGTTTCCAGCCAAAGTTGATGAAGCTGATGTTGAGCCGAAGTAAATCTCGCCCCCCGGTCGAGGTCGGAGTTGACATTGCCTTCATGAAGTTGACTCGGGGGAGACCTCCTCTCTTGCAGGGTTTCGCTTGGGGGAGATCTCCTCTGGCGCTTCTCGTCTTCTGCAGCCGAGGCTTGCCGTAGACTTTGAGGCTCGGATCTCGGATCTTGCTCACGTAGGACGAGGTTCTCCTCCTGTTCCTAACCGACTGTGGGGGCACATTCGGACCGTCGTCCGTGCTTCTCCCCCCATCTCGTTTTAGGCAAACGAGGCCTTTGACCTTGCTCGCGTTAGGACGAGGTTCTCCTCCTGTTCCTAACGGGCTGTGGGGGCACATGGGGACCGTCGTCCTTGCCTCTCCCCCCATCCCATCCTTTGTGAACGGGGCCTTCGACTTTGCTCCGATCGCGTACGTTTGGGGAGGCCGTAGTCCTTCAGGTCTTGGGCGGCCGAACTTCGTTCCTGGGGTGGTCGTTAGCTGCGATCGAACTTCCTCTAACCTTTTATGAAATACCGAACTTCATTCCTTGGGAGAACCTTATTCCGCCCTTGCTCGCACCAAACTTTCGGCTTACGCCGAACCTATCTTCGTGAGAAAAGGAAGTTCGGCCTCACTTAAGCCGAACTTTGCTTCGCTTCGGCGGAAGAACTTCTGCTCTCCGTTTCTCTCCTAGGGGCGAATGGGCTCTTCCTTAAGGCCGATTCCTCGCGCCCTCATGGCGGGCTTGTTTCTTCCCTGTCGTCATGCGATACTGAAATAATAACGTCGAGCGAAGGAGTTTTATTAAGGGAAGCCTACTGGTGATACATTCTCAGATTTTCTGAGTTCCAAGGTCGGGGAAGCACTGTTCCTCCGAGCTCCTTCAGGCGATAGGTTCCAGGTCGGATGATCTCTATCACTTCATACGGACCTTCCCAATTTGGGACGAGTTTCCCTTGGCTCTGAGACTGAGAGACGGCTGCTCGCCGAAGCACTAAGTCTCCCACTCTAAATGCCTTGCTTTTGACCCTGGAGTTGTAATATTGAGCCACCTTCCGTCGGTAGGCGGCCATCCGGATGCGGGCTCCCTCCCTCTTTTCTTCCAGAAGGTCGAGGTTGACTCTAAGGTCCTGGGGGTTGTGCCGCTCGTTGAAGCCCACGACTCGTGCGGACGGGAGTTTGAGCTCGATCGGGATAACCGCCTCGGTACCAAAGGCCAAGGCGAAGGGCGTCTCACCGGTCGGTACCCTCTGTGTAGTTCGGTACGCCCAGAGGACGTGGTAGAGTTCGTCCACCCAGGCACCCTTCGCCCCATCGAGCCTTGCTTTGATACCTTGCAGCAGGGTCCGGTTGGTCACTTCAGCTTCCCCATTGGCCTGCGGGTGAGCCACCGATGTGAAGTGGTGGGAGACGTTTAGCCCTTCGCAGAACTCGGCAAACCGTGCTCCGGAGAACTGCCGCCCGTTGTCGGTTATGAGGGTTCGGGGCAGGCCGAACCGACAGATTAGCGACTTCCATACGAAGTCCTGCACCTTGGCCTCGGTGATCTTCGCTAGTGGTTCCGCCTCGACCCACTTGGTGAAGTAGTCGATCGCGATCAGGAGAAACTTCCGCTGTCCGGACGCTGTTGGGAAGGGGCCGAGTATGTCCATTCCCCATTGCGCGAAGGGCCATGGCGCACTGAGCGGAGTAAGTTCGGATGCTGGCCGCCTTTGCACGCTGGCGTTCTTCTGGCAGCGATCGCACCTCTTCACATATTCCACGGAGTCGTGAAACAGGGTCGGCCAGTAGTACCCCTGCCGAAGTAGTTTCTGCGACAGGGACCTGGCCCCTGCGTGACTTCCGCAGAGTCCTTCGTGCACGTCCCGTAGTGCGAAGTCGGCCTCTGAAGGTCGAAGACATCTTAGCAACGGGAGGGAGTACGACCTTTTATATAACCTGTCCTCGTATAAGACGTAGCGGGAGGCCTGATTCCTGAGTTTCCTGAGCTTCTTTTCGGTCGTGAGGAAGGACCCCTTCTTTAAGGTAGGCGACCAACGGGTCGATCCAGCTGGGCTCGAAGTCCGTCCGTAGGATGGCCTGAGATTCTTCCGTGGTCGGGCACTTCAGAGTTTCCAAAAATACTTCTTTGGGCAGTTCGGCCGGGGCGAAAGTGGCCAACTTGGAGAGAAGGTCGGCTCTTGCATTTTTCATCCTCGGGACGTGCCGAATGCCGAAGCTGTCGAAGGCCGGAATTAAATTCCTCACTTTCCCGAGGTACCTCGCCATGCTTTCCTCCCGTGCCTCGTAGCCGCCGCCAACCTGACCGACCACCAGCTGGGAATCGCTATAGACCTGAAGCCGATCTACTTTCAGTTCCCTTGCTATCCGCAATCCGACGATCAGCGCTTCATATTCGGCTTCATTGTTGGTCGCGGGAAAACTCGAAGCGCAGCGCGTACTCGGCGACGATCCCCTCGGGGCTGACCAAGACCAGCCCCGCACCAGCTCCGGCGGAGTTGGATGAGCCATCCACGTGCAGAACCCAGAAGCTTTCAGGAAGGTCGGCCCTTTCTTCGGGGAGGCTCGGCTGCCAAAGCTCGGCTTCGTCGTAGCTCGGTCCTGCCCCGATGTCGGTGTCGCTCGATCCAAGCTCGGCTTCGATCGGAATGGTGCATTCTAGCACAAAATCTGCCAGTATCTGTGCTTTGATCGATGGCCTGGGCCGGTAGTTGATGTCGAACTCTGTGAGCTCGATCGCCCATTTTGTGATTCTTTCGAAAGCGTCCGCTCGGTGGAGGACCGCTCTTATCGGTTGGTCTGTGAGGACCGTTATGGTGTGCTCCTGAAAGTAAGGTCGGAGCTTTCTGGCAGCAATTAGAAGATAGTAGGTTAATTTTTCTAACCTGGAGTACCTGGTCTCTGCGTCCCTCAGAGCTCGGCTCACGTAGTAGACCGGTCGTTGTGCCTTCGCTTCTTCCCTGACCAACACCGCCGCCAGGGCTCCGGGGGAGACAGCAAGGTACAGAAATAATTCCTTCCCGGGTTCGGGCTTTGCCAGCAGCGGGGGCGAGCCGAGGTAGCTTTTGAGCTCTTCAAATGCTTGTTTGCACTCCACCGTCCAGCAGAAGTCCTTCGGTCGCCTGAGAACTTGGAAGAAGGGCATGCACCGCTCGGCCGACCTTGAGACAAAGCGACTTAGGGATGCCACCTTTTCCGGCCAGGCGCTGAACTTCTTTGATTGTCTTCGGAGCAGTCATTTCTCGAATAGCTCGGATTTTCTCGGGGTTTGCCTCGATTCCGCATCTTGACACCATGAATCCGAGGAATTTTTCGGAGGTCACGCCGAAGGCGCATTTGATCGGGTTCAGCTTCATCTTGTGCCTCCTGAGCGTACCGAAGGTCTCTTTAAGGTCGGCGAGGTGGTCTGTTGAAGCTCGGCTTTTGACGAGCATGTCGTCCACGTACACCTCCATGTTGCGGCCGATCTGTTCCTTGAAGACCTTGTTGACCAAGCGCTGATACGTCGCTCCTGCATTCTTGAGTCCGAAAGGCATGACCCTGTAACAGTAGAGACCTCGGTCAGTAATGAAGGTGGTCTTTTCTTCGTCCTCGGGCGCCATGCGTATCTGGTTGTAACCAGAAAAGGCGTCCATGAAGGTGAGGAGCTCGTGGCCCGAGGTTGCGTCCACCAGCTGGTCGATCCTGGGGAGGGGGTAGCTGTCCTTCGGACAGGCCTTGTTCAGCTTCTTGAAGTCGATGCACATCCTCCACTTGTTGTTCGTCTTCTTGACGAGAACCACGTTCGAGACCCACGTCGGATAG
>QRFJ01000028.1:4241047-4275468 GCA_006176705.1 Cocos nucifera
AAAGAGAAGAGATAAATGGCATATATTATCTTACAAAATAAGACAATCCTTTTCAGACCTGGATAGGCTCCAATCAGATCAAGTGAAGGCCTCTGAATGAGCACAAACTCCTTTGGCTCAGTCAGGACTACTATTTATGATAGTAAAAGAAGAATGTTAGGTTCAATCGAGTGCTAGCACGATTTTTTTGAACCTAATTGAATCTCATTCAGATCAATTGAATTGGATTAGTTCAATTGATGATCACCAGATTCAAACCCTTGTTTGTGTGATCCAGTAGATTCAGTTCTGTATGATAATGGGATATGTCATGATTTCTATCATCGACATCATCGAAACTTCTTTCGATGGATCGAAACTCTTCTGATTCGAACAGCTAGAATGATCAATCATTTAAATCATTCTAATTGCTCCCAAAATCCATCAGTGATACCTAGCAGTATATGGTGGCAACCCATCAGAGCTGAATGTGAATCTCTTGGTGCAGCTACCTGTGTGATTAAGTTCTTCTATCTTGAGCCCCGATCGATTAGGGTTAAGGTGAACTCGTCAAACCCTAGTCTCTATCATATGATGCAATCATTCGATTCAAGTCCGATGTGAAAACCTAAATAGAAACTCTTTCTATTATTTTACTCTGCCATGACCATGGGCTTCTGGACTTGATTCTCATGATCATCATAGGGCTGCTCCTCTACCATCGAGGTAGATAGATTCCATCTTGATGCTATCCAGTTCCTACAATGAACATGCTATAGCCAACATACACCTCAGGATTCCGTATGGCTAGGAGACCAAGTATGATGTAGTCAAACTATAACACCCTCAAGATGAACTACCGATGCATCTTAGGTCAAAGAATCACACACACCACTGCAGCATCGAGTCAGTCATTGACGAGAAGATAGACTTCCTAATGACTACTCGAGATGATCACGCTCAATGCCCTCGTTCTCTAACGAATATCTGTACTCTCGCTCCGATGTCTCCACACCATAGACTCAAGACTCATCTACTAAAGAGAAGTGATTGTACACCAACCTTTCGGATTAATCACTATCCTCGTGATGATCCTATGGTCGGAAGCATTTTATGAGTTAATAATGATTATTCATGTCTTAAATTTTCAACTCTTGAAAATATGAATTATCATTATCATTAACTCAAAGGATGTATCACAGACACTAAATACACATATGTGATAGAAAATAACCCATTTTATTTATTTTAGTCAAAATTATAATTTTGCCTTTAAAAGTATATTATAAGTATCAGCCAATTCTGACTTCTAGGGCACATATATCTAACACTTATGTTTCCCCACAGCCCATTAGGAATAGGAAAGAATCTCGTCCTAATATGAGCAAAGTCGAAGATCTCGTTCATTTTAGATGAGATGAAAGGAGAGGCTCTGACAACAGCCTTCTTGTGCTCGAGCTTCAACTTCAATGTCAATAGAAGATAAGATCTTCCTCAACCTCAGCTGGAGATAAGATCTCTCCCGAGCTTCAACGTCTACGTCAACAGAAGATAAGATCTCCTTCAATCTCGATTGGAGATAAGATTTCCTCCGAGCTTCAACGTCTACGTCAATAGAAGATAAGATCTCCTTCAACCTTGGCTAGAGATAAGATCTCCTCCGAGCTTCTACTTCAACTTCAACTTCAACCTCGTTTGGAGATAAGATCTCTTTCAAGCTTCAACTTTAACTTCAACCTCAGTTGGAGATAAGATCTTCCTCGAGCTTCAACTTCAACTTTAACCTCGACTGGAGACAAGATCTCTTCCGAGCTTAAAGTCTACGTCAATAGGAGATAAGATCTTCCTCAATCTTGGTTGGAGATAAGATCCCTCCTGAGTCTAAAGTCTACGTCAATAGGAGATAAGATCTTCCTCAACCTCGGCTGGAGATAAGATCTCCTCCGAGCTTAAAGTCTACGTCAATAGGAGACAAGATCTCCTCAGACCTTGATTGGAGGTAAGATCTCTTCCATGCCTCAACTTCAACATCAATCTCAGCTGGAGATAAGGTCTTCCCCGAGCTTCAATCCCAATGGGTGCAGAGCTCAAAAAAGAACTTCGACAGTTGCTTTTTTGTACTCCCTTCCTTCAAGTTTTGAACTCGAAAGTGGGGGGACTATTATTGGAGATAAACTCCGCTCCCATCGAAATCCAGTCTGATGCTTGGTCTAATGCAACTGGCAATCATGAAGGAGCTTCGATCGAAAATTCTTATTTTAGTGGCCAAACTCCTTTAGTCAGCTGAACTCCTCAATAGTCGAATCCCAACTGAACTCTTTTAGTCGGATTCCTCTTACAGTGGGGCTTCTATGGGAGCTGAACTCCTTCCGAATCTCTCCTTCAGTTGAACTTCTATGAGAGCTGAACTTCTTCCGGATCTCTCCTTCAATCAGACTTCTATGGGAGCCGAACTCCTTCTTGACCTCTCCTTCAGTCGAATTTCTACGAGAGCCGAACTCCTTCTGGATCTCTCCTTCAGTTGGACTTCTACGAAAGCCAAACTTCTTTCAGATCTCTTCTTCAATCAGACTTCTACGGACTCTGAACTTCTTTCGGACCTCTCCTTCAGTCGGATTTCTATAGGCGTCGAACTTCTTTCGGATTTTTTCTTCAGTCGATTTCTATAAGAGTCGAACTCCTTCTGGATCTCTCCTTTAGTTGGACTTCTATGGGAGCTAAACTCCTTCCGAACTTCTTCTTCAGTTGGATTCCTCCAGAAGTCAAATTTTTTTCGAATTTCTCCTGCAATCAGATTTCTATAGAAGCCAAACTCCTTTCAGATTTTTCCTACAGTCATATTTCAACAGGAGCCAAACTTCTTCCAATTTTTTTCTATAGTTAGATTCCTCCAAGAGCCAAACTCCTTTCGAACTCCTCTTCAATCAAATTTCTATAAGAGCTGAACTCCTTCCGGACCTCTCCTTCAGTTGGATTCTTTCAAGAGCCGAACTGCTTTCGAACTCCTCTTCAATCAGATTTCTATGAGAGCCAAACTCCTTCCAGACCTCTCCTTCAGTTGGATTCCTCTAAGAGCCGAACTCCTTTCGGACTTCTCTTCAGTCGAATTTCTATGAGAGCCGAACTCCTTCTGCATCTCTCCTTTAGTCGGATTCCTTCAGGAGCCAAATTCCATTCGAATTTTTCTTCAGCCATATCTCCTTTAGGAGTCCGAACTCCTCTAGAATGGATATATGTCAAAGATCTTCATCAATCAATGTCTGCTTTCTCCAAACTTTGACTATTAAATCTCGATGGTATGGCTGTTGCTATCAGTCTAGCAGCATCTCTCTCTTCGTAACAAGCCCCACGCAGCCTATGATCAGACGATATAACTGTCACTATCAGTCTGACGATATCTTTCTCTTCATACCGAATTTCATGCGATCCCATGCGGCCCACTATCAGATGGTATGGCTGTTACTATCAATCAAGCTCCATCTATAAAAAGAGATCCTTCAGATACGTTTTCTCTAAGCTCACTTCTTCTTCCCAAAATTCTGTCAAACTCTAGTCTGAGTACTCCATTTCTGTTGATCAGAAGAGTTGATTTGATCATCGAAGGGTCCTATCGGAGCCACCATCATCGACTCCGGATAGAACTTTATTTTGCAGGTCACCGACAGCGACCTCTTCTTTCTCGACTCTAGCTCGATCCGATGACAATCAGATTCCACACCAATATATATTAATTTAAATTTAATTAAATTTAATTAAACTTAACTTAATTTAAAAATAATTAAATTTTACTATATAAATAGATCTAGGTTTAAAGTCTAATTGAATTTGGATTGGCAGGATTTTAAATTGGATTCAAATCGAGTTCGAATTGGATTTGAATCAGATTCAAATTAGATTCGAATTGAATCTAAAATTAAAAACTATTTTTTTTAATTAATTTAAATTAGATTTAATTTAATTAATCTTGACTTAATCAGACTTGTGTTATATTCTAGATTATTAGCGACAAAAAAGCGCCCATCGCTAATTCCATCACTAATAATATTTTTAAATATTTTTTTTTAATTTAATATTAATTTTTTAAAAAAAAAATTAATAGCAATGGTAGGATTTTCATTGTTAATAGACAAACTTCACTATCGCTAATATCTATTTTATGTTTTAATATTATTAAAAAATTTAAATAATTTTAGCAATGATTTATAACATCACTAATAATTAAATAGCCATGACTAATAGTTTATTATTAGCGATGGTAATATTTTCATCTCTAATAATCCAAATTCACCATTGCTAATAAATTTTTAATATTTAAATATAAAAAAATTATATTTTAAAGATAGTATTTGCCATCACTAATAATGAATTTTTTATCGTTAATAGTATTAGCTATGGCCATTTTCTTCATCGGTATTATGATGGTAAAAAGGTATTATTAATGACATAAATTTTTTCTATCGCTAATACCATTGCTAATATTTAAAATTCTTATAGTGAAGCATGCAATTTCTATCTATAATTGCATTGCATATTGCTCTTATCATTTTTCACCAACCTGATATTGTGCCCCCTATTAATTGCATGCTCTCTTATTGCTGCTTTAAGTATAGTGAAGCTCTTGAATTTCATGTCCAACTTAATTTGAACATTGCTCAAATTAGTTCTCTCTAAAAATATCGAATATATCATCTCTCTCCTTTTCTAAAGTTTTATATGAATCCAATTCATCAGTGTGTGCAAAATCTAATAAAACATCCTACTGGCTTTTACCCTTTTCAGCTCTGGATTTTGATGATTAGCTTTATATTTAGATGATTTAGCCCTAGGTTCAGCCTCTTCATGTTAAAGGACCATAGAGATACATATTAAAGGAATGCATATAAGAATACACCTTAACAAGAGAATGCATATCAAAATAAGATTATATGATGGCACTATGAAATACAAGCACAATAGTAAGCAATGTACTTGCTAACAATATATAATGCATACAAAATAATTAACCATTGAACTTCACAAAACAAATACCCTATGAACAAGATTTGATTGGTTTTCGAAGTATATGGACCATTTAAAACCTTGACATATACTCTGAGGGTTATTCGATACTATAATATGCATGTTAATAGAACATATATGAAAATGAAAACTATTTATAGGATTATATAATAATGCACGCTATCATAAGAATGCATATTTGCCCTACAACATATCTCTAAGGAAGTTTTTGAATCATTTAATACATTGATATAAAAGAAACCATAAACATACTTTAAATTACAGCACCTATCATTTTCAACTCAGCCTAAATAGAGCACATAGAGAATAATTTCAATTGGCAAATAGAGTACAACAAAACTTCAATTGGCCAGCATGAAGCACAAGTATAATGGTAAGTAGGGCATATAGAAGAAATAACCAATGAACTATATTAGATTGGTTTCCCTATGAAAATTTTTAGACCATTTAAAATATTAACATATAAGAATGAGGACCACAAATAAACTCTAAATTACAACATCCATTATCTTCAATTCAAGCTAAACAGAACATACAAAGTATAACTTTAATCGGCAAATAAAGTACAATAAAAATCTCTACTGAATTCCTTCCAAATCCATCTTAAAAACCGCCTTAGGGCACAATGGCAAGCATGCCCTAATTGGGGATGATGCATAACCCTCTATGGACTCTTTTTATCCTAAACCCTTGATTTTATAATGGCAAATAAAAATAATCAAAATTTTTAAATTTTTAGATCCTAATTCAAAAACATGATATGCATATAGTTTATAAACAAACATTATAATCCTAGAAAGCATATATCAGTTTGATGGGGAAGAAAGATGCCAAACACAATGAAAAATAAAAAAATTTCGTCCGACGGACATTGTGGAAGAGGAATGTCGAACTCACTACTTCGACGAATATTGCTAGACGGTAGGTAGAACCGTAGCAAAAATTGACCTTTTTTTTGAATTGAGGAAGAAAAATTATTTTTGATTAAAAAAGAGAAGAAGATATCTTTTAAAAATTAAAATATAAATAAAAAAATATAGCATAAAACATCCACTTTGATGGTTTAAACCATCTAATCATTCATTTTAGCCATGTTTAAAAAATATTTAAAATCATATCAGCGCCAATTGAGAAAGATATTTCACGTAAGTATAAAAGGTTATCATATTAGATTTTTGATGAGAGAATCATCAAAGTTACGTCCGAGAATAATATTAAATTTTTTTAAATAATTTAAAAATTAAATTTTAATTTTTTATAATTTAAATTTTTTTAAAAAAAAATTATCTAAGTTCAAAAATCGGACACATAATTTATCCAAATAATTTTTGTCCCACCAATCTCCGTCGCAATCACCACTATCACTTCAACGAACCACCATAATAAGAACGGACAATCAGTTATTTTTCAGGCAACCCCAACCAAGAGCATCAATGGCGGCGAAGTCCACCTGTCCATCCACCCACACTCTTCCCTCCATCCCTAATCTACTCCACGTACTTCCCTTCCTCCTCCTTTCCTCCTCTCTCCTTCCGAGATCCACGTCCCAAAGTGCATCCCAGGAAGACGAGAAACGAACTCTCCTTAAGATAAAGGCCGACTGGGGAAACCCTTCCAATCTCAGCTCCTGGAATAACTCCGCCGCCAATTATTGCAACTGGCCTGGAATCCGCTGCGCCGATGGCTTCGTTACTGAGATGTCCCTTAGCAATCAAGGACTGGCAGCACCGATTCCTCCGGCCGTTTGTGACCTCAAAAACCTCTCCTATCTCGATCTTTCTTACAACAATCTCCCTGGACCCTTCCCCACCAATCTCTACAAGTGCTCCAATCTCAAGCACGTGGACCTCTCTCAGAACCTCTTCGTCGGTGAACTCCCCGCCGACATCGACCGACTGTCGCCCCGTCTCACCTATCTTAGCCTCTCTGCTAATAATTTCAGCGGTGACATTCCCGCTTCCATCGCCCGGTTTCCGGCCATCCAATCACTGTGGCTGGACAACAATCTCTTCAACGGCTCGTTCCCGGCGGAGATTGGCAACCTCCGTACTCTGGAGACCCTCACCCTCGCATATAATCCCTTCGCCCCTGCGAGAATTCCTCAAGAATTTGGCTATATGACGAGATTAAGCTACCTCTGGATGACAAAAATGAATCTTTTTGGTGAAATCCCGGATTCCCTGGGGAAATTGACAGAGTTCGAGCACTTGGACTTGGCGTGGAATTCTCTGAATGGGACAATTCCTGGCTGGATCTGGAAATTGGAGAAGCTAAAGAACCTGTATCTATTTGCAAACAAATTCTCCGGTGAGATCAATGGGACGATCGGAGCCCTAGGCTTGGTCGAGCTTGACGTCTCCATAAACCAGCTGTCTGGACCCATACCGGAGGATATCGGAAAGCTCAAAAATCTCTCTATTCTATTTATGTACGACAATGGCTTATCCGGCGAGATTCCAGCAAGCATCGGACTGCTGCCCAACTTGTATGACCTCCGGCTTTTTAACAACAGTCTCACGGGGGTTTTGCCACCGGAATTGGGGAAGCACTCCAGGCTGTGGAATCTTGAAGTCCAGTGGAATAGAATCTCCGGCGAGTTGCCCCAGCATCTCTGTGCTAGCAAGACTCTGACCTCGGTGAACGTGTTCGACAACAACTTCACCGGTAAGGTGCCAGCCTCGCTTGGGGGTTGCTCGACGCTGGATAACATTCAGCTCTACAGGAATGGATTCTCCGGCGACTTCCCCTCCGGAATCTGGTCGGCTACTAACCTGACCACCGTCATCATCAACGACAACTCCCTTTCCGGCACTCTTCCTGAGGAGCTCCCGTGGAATCTAACACGGTTAGAGATGGAAAACAATAGATTCTCCGGCAAGATTCCGTCGTCCGCGAAGAATCTGTTGGTGTTCAACGCGAGCAACAATTTGTTCTCCGGCGAGATCTCGGCGACACTAGCGGGCATGTCCCGTCTCCTGATCCTCTCTCTTGGTGGCAACCAGATCTCGGGCTCGATCCCGTCAGCGGTCTCGGCGTTGACGTCCCTCAACACTCTCGACCTTAGAGACAACCGGCTCTCCGGCGAGATCCCGTCGGAGCTCGGATACCTTCCGAGTCTGACATCCCTCGACCTCTCCGGCAACCAGCTTTTCGGTGAGATCCCGCCGGCGATCGGCAACCTCAATCTCATCTTCCTCAACCTCTCCTCCAATCAACTCTCTGGCGAGATTCCGAGTTCGCTTCAGAACCAAGCCGACGAGCTTAGCTTTCTAGCAAATCGCGGCCTCTGCTCGTCCACCAACTCCATCAAGAATCTCCACACGTGTGGATACCAATCGGGCGGCTCGGATAAGCTCTCAAGGGGACTCCTCGTCGTCCTCCCGCTCCTTGGTGCGGTCCTCTTCCTCGCCGTGGTCGCGATCGGTTTACTGATGGTGAGGGAGCACCACCAAAGGAGAATGGATGGTGACGATCTCGCCTCATGGAAGCTCACGTTGTTCCACACTCTAGATTTCACGGAGCACAACATCGTCCGCGGGCTCATGGAAAGCAACTCTATCGGGAGCGGTGGATCGGGAAAGGTCTATCGGATCGTTGTCGGTGATCGTGGCGGGGAGATCGTGGCCGTTAAAAAGATTTGGAGCAGCAGAAAACTCGACTCCAAGCTGGAAAAGGAGTTCCAGGCGGAAGTGGAGATCCTGGGTTGCATTCGGCATGCCAATATTGTGAAGCTTTTGTGCTGCATCACGCATGACGACTCCAAGTTGCTGGTGTACGAGTACATGGAGAACGGGAGCCTGTATCAGTGGCTGCACAAGGCGCAGGGAAGAGATACTGGTTCTGGCCGTTCTAATCCATTGGATTGGCCGACAAGGCTGGGGATTGCCATCGGAGCGGCACGGGGGCTCAGCTATATGCATCACGATTGCTCTCCACCCATTATGCATCGAGATGTGAAGTCCAGCAACATACTATTGAATTCAGAATTTGGTGCCAAGATTGCAGACTTTGGTCTGGCGCGGATGCTGGTTAGAGTCGGCGAGCCCGAAAGTGTCTCAGCTATAGCAGGCTCTTTCGGATATATGGCTCCAGGTAATCTTGGGTTGCGCTTTTATTGTTATTCTAACAAACCAACCGACCTACGTATGATGATGGATTGCACGAATAATTGATGCTTGTTTTGGTTGCAGAGTTCGGATATCTGAGGAAGGTCGACGAGAAGGTGGATGTATTCAGTTTTGGAGTGGTTCTTTTGGAGCTGGTAACAGGAAGAGTAGCCAATGATGGGGGCGAGCATGGATGCCTGGCCGATTGGGCATGGCACCGCTACCAGGAGGGTGGCAGGGTGATCGATATCATAGATGAGGAGATTCAAAATCCCCTGCTTTACTCGGATGAGATGGAGGTAGTCTTCATGCTAGGGCTATTCTGCACTAGAAAAACGCCTTCAGACAGGCCTTCAATGAAAGTGGTGTTACAAGTCCTAATAAAGTGTGACTCAAGGCTGGGTCCTCCAAATAGACTGCACCGTGAGTTTGATGCAGCTTCCCTTCTACAAACCAAAAAGGACAGTCGGCGGGAAAGCTTGAAAGATGCCGGTGAAGGAGAAGGCCATAATTATTTGGCAGGTCTAGTCTAGATGTAATTATTGCATTCACCAGGTGCAAGTGAACCAAGGAAGATCTCGGAGCATATGTATGGTGGATGGCGTGCAATCGGGAATTGGTGAAATACAAGGGGTAGGTTATCCACCGTGGGATTTGATGTGGTCCATTTGCACCTGGTGCATGCAATATTATGGAGGCCTAGTTTAGATGTGATTGCTGCCTCTATTGTTTTGCATCTGCATCTAACAATCCAAATCCTCTCACTTGGCAGCGCACTAATTAAAACTATCCACTTTATATATATATATATATATATATCACCGGCCATCTGCATTCTGCAACGGCTGGCGAGGCATGCTGATGCCCACCATTGCACCCTGCCCTGCACACTGCATGCTGGCCAGCATGCGTCCTCAAACTCTTTTGATGAATATGGGAAGCTGCAAGCCACCCAGCATTTATTAAAAACAGAGTATGTACAGTGTCAAGGAAAAGAAAAGAGTCATGCGTCCTCTTGCTCAGTGGCACTGATGCAGCTTGGTGGTGCACGTGCCCATGCCATATGGCGTAACAGAGGCACAAGCAACCGTCTAGTGGTGAAATGCTCTTTTGTTAGAAGTCTTTGGTTTCCAACTAAGACCCATCTCAACCTTAGAAGCTGGCCAACCGACCTTCGAGAACTATGGTCCTCATGGAGAAGGCGAAGAATTAAGAAAGGCACTGGGATGTGCGTGGGATCAGTTGGCATTGGCGGGGTCTGCTGGCATTTACGGCTGGAAAGAAATTCTAGAGTGTTTCTGCAGAAGAAAGCTAGCATCTACGCCGTCCTACACAAAGCTCTGCAGACGTTTCTTCACTGGTGCAACTTATGTGACGGGAAATTTTTGGACAGCCACAAAGCTTTGACCAATTTGCTGAACCCCCTGCTACCAAGGCGAGTTAGTAGTTAACAGAGGTGATAAATTAGTTCTGTAGTGGCTCCGAGTTCTGATGCATGTAGTGCCTGGGAGTTCCGATGCCCGTTGGATAGATGTTTATAGTTCAACTTTGTAGCATATTCTCTCTCTTCTCAAGCAATCTCACATTGTATATATCATTGTAAATACAGTTTGATATAATAAATTCAGGGTGGCATTGTTTTGCTTCCTTTTCCATCAATAGAATAAGAAACGACAGGGGAACGACAAATATGATATTGCTAAGATGGATGTATGGGTATAAAGAAAGCTAGAAAAGAGTTTATCCAAAGGAAATCAAGAGATGAAATAATTAGGCAGAAAACCAATTAACAAGGATTTAATTCAAGCAAAGTTTGATGAATGGCTGGGTTTTGCGCTGAATGAAGAACAAAAAATTCGAACCCCACAGCTGACTCCATCCTTAATGGAATATGGCATGGTCTGTTGTTTGAAACGAGTAAAGGGCAGCCATATCTAGATGGAAGTTATGGAGAGAGATTATATAGACTACGGCAGAAGAATTACCTTGTCAAGAAAACCGATTGCAAGGATAAAATAAAGTTAAGACCAAACACGATGGGTAAGATTGTTGATTACAATAATAATATTCATATGATTTACCGTAAACATATTGTATGAGAATTCAGAGGCAATTTTCTTTTTCCATTAAAACTCATGGTGAAGGCATCTAAAAAAGTATTATTCCTCACTGATCTTCAAAAACAGCATAGAAAATTTAGAACTTCAAAAGAAAATATAAGGCCATAAATTACTCAACAAAGAGACTTGATGATTTTTTGAAATTTAAAATTGACCAAAGAAAAGGAACAAAATAAGTCCGTAGAGCTAGAAGTTTCAGTACATAATTTTCATAATTATAAAAAAATATAATTATCTTATATGTATCAATTTATATTCATAATTTTCAGCTAATTATTTATATAAAATTAATTAATTATTTAAAATAAATTATAAGCTAATTAGTTTTTATATATATATATAATAGCTCATATACAAATAATTTTAAAAATATTTATTAAATTAAATTACAATTCACATAAATTTATATAATTTATTATAAGTTTATATATTCTCCTACTTCTTTAGTAAAAATAGGTATTATAACTTGATAATAATAATTTTTTTATTAAAAGATAGTCTAGTAAAAATATCATTCGAATATCATCTATTAGCTCTTTCATTCCTCCTATACCAAATATAAGAGGAAATCTTTTCTATCCATTTTTTTATATTTCATCAAATATAGAAGGATGGATGGAAGACCATTTCTTTCTCTCTTAGATCCATCCTTCCTCTACTATCTATTTTTCCTCCGATTGTTTTTGATAGGTTGCAATTTATCTAAATTACTGATAATTTAAAGTGGAGCCACTAAATTACTACAATTGGTATGCTTTTTGGATGGCAATTTAAATTGCTTTAGCAATCTACATTATCTCCCATGAGATAATCCAATTTGACAATGTTGCAATAAAAATTTTAGATAAAATTTTTTCTCAATCGTCCAACCCTCCTTTTTCGCCCCCCTCACCCCTTCCCCCAGCACCACCTATGGCTCCTCCATCTCCTCCGCACGACCCACAGCTCCTCCACCCCTCCGCTTGCCCATGGCTCCTCCATCCTCATCCCCACCAAACCCCATGGCTCCTCCGTGCTCATCCCCACCACCCCTACAACTCTCCTTTATGAGTCTCACCTACCCCCCCCCTTTTCTTTCGATGCTCACGGTTCCCCCACCCCTTCCGGCCCACATTCCTCCACAGCTCCTCATTCTCATCCCCACATCCCCATGCTTCTTTGCACGTGCCAGCCCCTCCCCCCCTCTCGGTGCCTATGGTTCCCCACACCCCCAACCCACCCCCCCCCTCGTAGCTCCTTTGCGCTTGTCCCACCATCTCTATAGCTCTTCTGCACATGCCCGCCCACTCTCCTCTCAATGCTTGTGGTTTCCCCACACCCCGGCTTGCACCTCCCCACCACGATTTCTCCATGCTGGTCCCCACCACTCCACGACTTCTCTATGTGTGCCCACCCCCTTCTCCCTCTCCCTCAGTGCCCATGGCTCTCTAGCCCATAACCCCTCGTGGCTCCTCCACTGCTTTCTTACGCCACCACCATACCCATACCACTTCCATTGCTTCTTACCAAGAAGAAAGAAAAGCATCATAGCAAAATTATTGAAGGTATTTTGAAATTTTAATTTTATGTTATCGATAATCTAATTATTATACCAAATATGTCATCAAAATTTTTAATAATCTTACTATAACATTATCTATGTCTACCAAATATAGTAATCAATATTATTAATAATTTAATGATGATAATTTATATTAATTATGTAGCTATGCATCAAATACAACCTCCAATCCATTCTTCATATCAAATAAAGAGTTACAGCGCATCTAAACTGCTGGATCTTTTCATAACCCAATCACATTTGACTAACTAGCAAGCAGCCCACACTATGCTGCGGAATTTAATCAAATAGTAGAAAAAATAGTAAATCAAAGTTTCTTACCAATATCTGATAGCAAACAAATGCATTTAAAAGCGATAGCAAACAAATAACGCAGCCTTCCACAACTGTAGTTGGCACCGTCTCTCATGATATCACCCTCGTCTCCCCCATGCCGTCTACTCTCTCCCCCAATCCCCTGACTTTCTTAAGGCCATCTTACTGTTCTCTTGCACTGCTTCCATCTGCTCCCGCCAACCGAATAAAGTAAAAAATATTAAACCAAAACAAAAAAATTAATTCAAACACCATAGTGATAAGCCAATTACTTTCATTTTTAAAATTTCTAGCCCTCAATTTCTTAAAATACATGAAAAAGTCACAATTTTTGGAGAATGAAATGGTAAAATTTCATCCTCGATTTGATTTGGAAACCTCGGCGAAGAAAGTTTTAGGTAGGAAGGCTCTTACGTCGATGAGCTCCGCATCATCCTTCTCAGACTCTTATGACTTACCATTGAACTTTTAAAAGCAAGTCTCGATGCCTATCACAGGTTGGCACTTTACTAGCATCTTCTTTGCTATGCCGTACTTCTGGTGATCCGACCAGAGGTAATTGGCAGGACCCACAGGACCTCACGGAGGGAGGGAGCAAAACGGGTGCCAACCGCCAGAGTGGAAGAAAGGGAAGGCGCGAGTGTCCTGAAATGGGCCGCATCGACGGAAGTGTACTTTACCAATAAGAAATTAAAGAAAAAAAAAAAAAGGTGGGAAAGGTTCTGGATGAGAACATGTGCTATGTATGTCCCAATTCTTTTAGAAATTTAACATCTATTTATGGGTATTTAGAAAAAGGCTCACGGTATGAAAGCCATGTTAACTCCCATTCTATATTTATCTCTATACTTTTTTCTTCCTCTTCAAGTAATTACTGTTCTTTTGTAACTAATTCTTAATATAAATATTATTATTAATAAATTAAGGATGGCTCGTCCTCTTATTTTATCAAAACATGTGCCACGCTCTAAGGAGTACCTGGCATGTGCATCGTGTATCCAATCAAAAAAAAAAAAAAGAAAAAGAAGAGAGGGATAGATCTAGAGCTGGCCAACGGGAATCAGGCTGGCACAGACCGATAGCCCACGGGCCAATAAAGTTAATGGATCATTTTTGACTCGGTTTATTTATTAAATGGGCTATGTCTAGCACGTTGGTTTAGCTAAACCCTCGGTCTGTTACGACCCATAGCATGGCATATTACGGGCCATGGTTAGCACGGCCCAATTACTAGTTGTTTTTTTTTTTTTAAATAAAAAACTAAAAAAATTGAGAGAAAAAAAAAACTTGAAATAGATATTAATGTTTATGATTTTATATTTCATAATGAATTTATAATAAATCTGAAAAAAAATATGATCATTATCGTGCTGGACCAGGTCCGATATGATAATTTTACTTGTGTCATGCCAGGTTCGGCAATAACAGGCCATTGGACCGTGCCAGGCACTTTAGCTCAAAAAATAAATAGACCATACTGTACTATGCCAAGGAACTAGAATATTTGAGCCCACTTGGTATTATAGATGATTGGATCATATTTAGCCCAGTACGAAATGGGCCGTATCCGTCGGGCTCGTAGGCGGTCCGATCCGTTAGCCACTGTAGAGACCGCATGACTCTGTCGGTAAATTTTGAAACCCCACCACTTGGCACTCATGGGAAATTTTTTATGCATCACGGGCGGGGCATGGTGCAGCACCGAGCATTTTTTTTTTTTTTTTTTTTCATGTGCGATGATCCTGCACGTGAGCCAATTACATGCGGACGGGGCTGCATTGCCTGCGGTGTACAAAGAATTCCTCTGGCACTGCCGATGTTTGGCAAGCGGAAAGACCTCTGCACTCCTCTGGACAGATGTTGTCGGCTGCTCAATTAAGGATGTAAATCGGTCAAGCTCAACAAGCGAACTCATTTCTTTTTCAATCAAAACATGAATTTCTCACAAAATAGCCTTTATATTATACATCTTTATATCCTGAGGTCTCTGGAAGCTCTGGTATATACCTTTCAATTTAATTTTCCCCCAAAAAAAATTCAGACTTATATCTTTATTTATACATGGAATACATTTTCTAGAGCAAATTATATTGGCCCCTAGTAAACAAATATAAGAGTCTTTCTCTATATATAATTAATAATAAAATAATATTTGATATATTATTTGATTAATTAATATGTTTTTGACTTTAATCAAGATGAGTTTGAGCAAGTCAGCCGAAGTTTAATTCAGCTTGTTTACCATCTCGGTCAAATTTCAAATAGAACACAAAGTGCTGATAGATAATTCACTTGTTAGGCAGATCTGGGCCTCATCTCAAGCGCAATCGTCTCCTAAATTTTTGCCAATGTTTCAAATTTGGTTAGTTCTTACAATCAGCCTTGGTTAGCTTTTGTATGTGCACCATTTTTTAAAAATTAAAATGTGTAAATAAATATAGCTATAACTGTGTTCACAACTCAATACTTGAATCTAAGGCTTGTCTATAAGACCTGTTACGGTAGTTATATAAATGCCCTGGATCGGTTTGGTCGACATTCGGATCACCTCGAATCAGCATAAAAGACACTAGTATTCTGAGGTACCAAGATCTTCTACATCTCTTTCGATCCGAAGAGCAAGCCGAAATACGTCATCGAGCTGATCTTATAATAGTGCACATGCTTTTCTAAGACCAGCTCGGACAAATGACTCTTCAGTACCTTCAATGATTCTTTTCGAAGATAAACGAAAGTCCAGCTATACTCTATCTATGATCAAGCTGTTCTCCACTCCAACTAAACTTTTGGGAACCAATAAGACACTTTGATCATGTCAGTGACGATTTTTCTATTTGAAAAGAGTAGCCTTGATCCCAGAACAAAGAAATTAATGGCTTAGAATCAGTGCAATAGCGTAATGTCTAAAGTACGCTCCTTCTACAAATATCATAAACTTCGAGAATCTAGGTAAGCAAGTAATTTCTCTCAAAAAATTCATTGTTGCTTTACTTGAGCATCGGAGGATTTTCGTCGAAGTCCAATCCTTCGGCTCGAACTTTATTTTGCAGGTCATTCCAGCATTCCTGTGATAAACCGACCGCTCCACTCCTAAAGCATTCAATTTCAAGCAACAATAAAATCAATAATTTGAAATCGCAGGATTGAGCCCTAGCAGCTTCATAGAGTTCATAGGACATAACAGGGAAACTTAGTCAACCACCAATCAGTATCGCCATTAGCTAGAGGTCGCCGTACCTAATGAAGGAGCTCTATACCCCCCACCCCCCACAAAAAAAAAAAAAAAAAAAAAAAAAAAGAAAAAAAAAAGAGTGCTCAATCAACCACCAATTGGAATCTGAATGCTGTAGTTTTCTAAGACGGCCGGTGGTTCGTAGACGGGTTATACTTTTGACGCCAAACGCATCCTCTTTCTCTTCTTCACCACGGCGTGCATCACAGGTTACACAACTAATTAGTGACTTTGTATGACATGCAAACCACAGGAATTGCATCGGTCCAATAAGAAAGCCATTAGATGCGCTTCAAAGAAAATATAATCTGTTATATTGCGTGCACGAAGAAATGTTACATGAGGCAATTATAAGATACCACAATTTCCAACGTTAAGATCAAGCAAGCACTCTTCTGAGCTGCAACATGGCGTCCAATCTTCTCATAATTTAACTTGGCTACTTATGACTTTTTTTTCTTTTCTTTTTCTTTTTTTTCTAGAAGGCGGTTTTCAATAAGAAAGTTCGGGGGAAATATCTTCTTCCGTTTTCTCTTGTCATCCCTTTGTTTTAAATTTATCTATTTCAATTGTCAGAAGTTTCAAGCCTATTAAAAGAAAAATGGAGAAAAACGAAAGCAATCCAGCTGGACAGCATATATGGATTATGTTTGTTAGAAAGATCCGATAACTTATATGGTAAATCTAATTAATGTCATGGGTGGCTTTCACCTCCCAGTTTATCAAAAAAAAAAAAAACATCAACTGGATCTCCGTCCAAGCTGTTTAGCGGGTTTTTTTTTTTTGGTGTACATTTTCTTTCCAAAAGGGTCTCAAAAGGAGGTCTGTATTAGATCCTCCACTAACCACTCGAATAGCACCTAAAAGTTGTGCTGGGATAATGGTTAATCATCTGTAACATAATTTTAGTTATTAGTATTGATCCCTTAGCCAGCTAATCCATGTATTATCCATCACTAATGCCATCTTGTAAAACGTAAAAGTATGGTAATAAAAATGGTCGAAAAAAAAAATATAAAGAAAAAACCATAGGAAAAAAAAATAAAGGGTTTGAAGGGATCACAGGGATTGTCTTCCGAAAGAACTTAAACCTAATTATCAATTTTCTCATCCATTGGTCGAGCAAGATTTTCCATTTTTTTTTAAAATTAGTTGATTGGTTAACTGGATAGGAAAAAAAAAATTATGGATCGAAGAGAATCAAACATAATTTTTGTTGTACATCTAATACGTGGAATCCGCTTAACATGGACTCTATAAATCACAACTAGATCATCCGATTTCGAAGGATATTTTGCGCTGCGTAAGGATTATCCGTGCTTTAATAGGTGCCGCGTCATCTATTGCACAGATGGACGGCTATCATTTAGCTCGCAACACGTGGTGCTCGCCACCATATGGTTCTTTTTGAATTTTGAGATGGACAATAGCCTCCATCCTTAATTATACATTTTTTTTTTTTAATATTTTTTGTGGTGCAAAATGCACATGCCATGACGCGCGGATTGTGACGCCAACGCGCATCATCCTCATCGCCCGGCGAGCATTAATGGAGTGCGAGTCCATGGAACCGAGGCACAAGCTGGGTTGCCCATCCAGGAAGCTTCCAAGTAGTAAACGCGAGCACGTCTCGTCAGGAGACCATGTTCTGCTGTGCGTGCAGCGACCGTAGACCATGAGCAAAATAGATTATCCTTGGCGTGTTAGATTGGAGTGCGGGCGTCTCAAGCAAAAGCAGCAGGAAACCATACACTGAACCTCCGTTTACTTGTACCTATGGGAATCAATTTCCTCGCGAAAGTTCACTTGTCTCCTTTGAAAGCCTAAAATTTCCTAAGCTGCAAGTTCAAATCAAAATATTAAGTGAGTTAGCGAGTAACAAGAGGCTTAATGTTTTATTTTTGATATATCTTGAATTTAATATATATGATGTGGAACCACCGTCTAAAAGCAATTTGATATGGATCAATGAGGAAGGCCTTCATCTCAACCAACTAGTTATTTCGAGCATGTACAAAAAAATTTAAATTTTCCTCCACTAGACAACAGCTAGCTCATAATAGTAAAACGATCTCTCTAATATGAGATCTATATTTTATTAAAAATATTTATGACAATACTTTTTTAATAATATTTTATTATAAATAATATTTAAGATAATATATTATTTTTTTAAAATAATATTTTATTTTTTTAATCTTCTTCTTTGTAGCTTCTTCTTACCACCATCTGCCTTTTTCGCCCATCTCCTTACCGTCGCCTACCATCCCTCATTCTCCTCCTCTGCCCAACAAGATCTGATCATGGATCGAACTTGTTCCTAAAGAATATCAAATTTTACATAGGCCTAGCCCAAAATTCGATTAAAAATAAATAAAATTTAGACCCGAGGCCCAACTATAATCAGCTCCACCACCCACCTATTTGCCGCTCGGGCCCGCCACAGTAGCCACCTCATTTCCTCCTCCTTCCACCTCTCCATCGATTGGGCCCACCTCTCACCTCTCCATCACCTCTTGCCTCTCGCCTCCCCACCATCATCGCACACCTCCCCACTGCTCACTTTCCCATCCCCATTTTCCTTCTACTGCTCGGGCCTGCCGCTACAACTAACCCCTTCCTCCTCCTCCGCCTATGTCTCTGTCGATCAGGCCTCCTGATCGCCTCGCCACCACCATCACTCATCTCTCCATCAGTCCCCCACCTCCTTTCTCCTTCCGCCACTTGGGCTCATCGTCCCCTTCCTCCTCCACCACTCAAACCTGTCGCTCGCCTTTGCAGCACCACGTGCTGGCCCCTAGCAAGAAGGGGTGGTAAGGAGGGGAGAGAGGAGGATGGAGGCGAGGTCCATCAACTTTTTGGTTTTTAAACTATATCTAAAATTTGAGTTATTTATTGCACTAGTCATACACATAGCCAATTAAAATTAGTTGCTAATAAATTAATCAATACTATTTATTTTAAAATGGACTGCTAGAAAAAAGTCTATAATAAAATAATTAAAAAGAGCTTTAGAGCACCATAGCAAAAATCCTTCATTGAATCATAACAAATTTTCAAACATGTGAAGCAGCTATCCTCAACCTCCCTTGCACATCCCTAGCATGACGGACTTTAGCTGGCACCTATATATACTCTTCTCCAAAGTACTTCAAGTAAATTTTATCCTAGTCTTCCTAAATTCTTCCTAAGTATAGACCTTTCAAATACATGTTATTCCTTAGAAATTTCTTAAGTCTGACTAAGTCTCAGAAGAAACCTCTGAGCTATCGAGTTCTTGATTTGTACACTCGAAGTATCATTGTCGGTGGATATTAAAGATGATAATTGAATCGGATCGAGTCAGATGTAAGTCAGATAAAAAAAAAAATCCAAAACTCGATCTAACCTATTTATTAAACAAGTCAAATTTTATTTTACCCCAAAAAAATAAAAAGTCAAGTTTTGAAATCCAAAACTTACTTAACCCAACTCATTTAATCTATTTATTAAATAGATAACCGATTTATCTAATTAGATTTGAGCCAGCTAAATGTGATATATTATTTGATTAATTAATATTATCTTGAGCTTAATCAAGATAAGTTTTAGCAAGCCAGGCTGAATTTCAATTCTGCTTGTTTACTAACTGGATTAGTCAAATACAAGCTAAATTTCAAATAAAAATGCAATCTGCTCATTGACGATTCACTTATTAATTGACGGCTCTTGGCATCATCTCAAGCTCAATCATTTCCTACACTCTTTTCCAATATTTCAAATTTCATTACTTCTTACAACCAGCCTTAGACTTTTTATATGCACCATTTTTCTAAAAATTAAAAATAGGCAAATAAATATAGCTACAAAAGACTACGTCCATGAGACCAATAGTTTGGAATCTCTGGATTGAGCCTTAGCAGCGAGATAGTGTTCAATGGACCAAATAGGAAACCTTAGCCAACCACCAATCAGTATCGCCATCAACTAGAGGTCACTGTACCTAATGATGGAGCTTTATCAACCACCAAGCAGAATCTGAATGCTGTGGGTTTCTGCAACGACCCATGGTTCATTGACGGTTTATTCTTTTGATGATAAATAAAAAAAATTTATAATAGAGTATATTATAAAATATCATATAGAATAAATTTTATAATTTATCATATTTTTTTTAATATTAATATTAAAGAATAAATCTAAAAATTAATTTTTTTTTTTTTATTAATGAAGTTGTTAGTGCACTTAACCGAGCTCTGTGGCAACATCAAAAGAGCTTAGTTATAGACTGACATATAATAGAACCTCATCATAATCATGAAGACCACCTATCAATGATCTCTAAGACCAGATAGAACATAACCCAACCTCATATTAGCACCGACTTCTCAATCAAGGGTATATCAAGATTAAGCTAGTTTCTTCCCCATATCGATATTTAACTGACTTTCCTGTATCAGCATCAAGGGCATATCGGTATTAAATCTATTGGGTTCTGCCCATGTGGCGGCCTAATAGCTGGTGGGCCACCTGGGGTTAAAAGAGAGAGTTCTCTCTTTTGCCCCCCACCCCTCTCTCCTGTACTTTTGTTCTCTCCACGCATGCATGCGAGCACCGCGAGCACCGCCATCAGAGAAAAGATAGGATTTTATTTTTCTTTAGCTAAAATTTTTTTGGATTTGATCGGAATGGCGATTCAACCCCAATTGGCCTAAAATTTTGCAGATGTGTTCCATGCATTTGGTTCTCCACATCTAGCGGTTTGATTATTATCGGGTATCTTCAAACCTTGATTTTTATTCGACTCTAGATTGTGAGATTTTTTAGCATTGTTGTTTGCTATGAATTTGATGATTTATGGTCTATGTGATCTCTAGAATTTTCAGAAGAATTGTATATCCCATTGATTATAGTGGAAGTTTCTCTAGCTTTCGCCTGTGGTTTTTCCCATTTTCGGATTTTTCATGTAAAATTTTTAGTATTTTTTTATGTGATTTGATTTGTCCCTATCATTTGTATCAATTACTGTTAGTTGTCTGTGATAATTCCATAGAAACTATTTAATTTCATAAAGAAGAAAAATTAGTTTGCTTGTATTTTTCTCAATAAACTGGTATCAGAGCAAGATTTGACCATAGTGATCTTATGTGATTAGTTGGAGGATAGTGATATAGGGATCATGTTAAAATTAATTCAATCGAACTATTCGATCTGGAAGCTAAGGATGGAGGATTATTTATACTGCAGAGATCTGCATGAGCCCATTGAAGGAGACTGCGCGAAACCAGAATCTAAGTCAGAGAGAGAGTGGCAAGTTATCCACAGAAAAGCTATTGGATTGATCAGACAGTGGATTGATAACAATATATTCCATCATTTTGCCAACTGAAATCAATGCCAACTTACTTTGGACGAAACTAGAGGAGTTGTATTAGAGAAAGAGTCCACAAAATAAGGTATTTTTGATGAAAAAGCTAGTCAACTTGAAGTACAAGGAAGGTCGTTCAGTGACTGAATATCTTAGTGAGTTTCTTGACTTGATGAATCAATTGACTAATATTAAAATAGCCTTTGATGATGAAGTACAAGTATTGCTTCTACTGAGTTCTTTACTTAATAGCTGGAAGACAGTTGTTATATCACTTAGCAACTCTGTCCTTAAAGATGTTTTGACATTGAATATGGTGAAGGATAGCATGTATAATGAAGAAACAAGACGCAATGAGCAAGGAATCTCTAGCCAATCTGAGGCACTTGTTACTGAGAGGCAAGGGAGGAGTAACAACAAGGCTCCTCAACACCAAAATAAGAGCAGAGGGAGATCACAAGGAAGAAAGAACATCAAATGCTTCCATTGTGGGATAACAAGGCATTACAGGAATGAATGCAGGAAACTAAAAAGAGAGAAGTCAAGAGAAAGATGATAAAGAGAAGGGTACAACAACAACAGCTTCAGATAGTGAGGTGCTCATTATCTATAATGATGAATATGTCAACCTCACATGTCAAGACTCTACCTGGATAGTTGATTCAACTGCTTCATATCATGTGACATTACGACATGACTTCTTTACATTCTATGTAAAAAATGACTATGGCCAAGTGAGAATAGGAAACAATGGTGTTTCCAAGATTATAGGCATGGAAGATGTATTGCTAGAGACTAGCATAGGAGGCAAGCTACTGCTGAAGGATATTAGACATGTACCAGATATTTGCATCAACTTGATTTCTATAGATTGCCTTGATGATAAATGTTACTATAGTATCTTTAGTGAAGGAAAATAGAAGCTCACTAGAGGCTTATTAATAAAAACCAGAGGCAAGAAGTTGGACACTCTCTATAGGACAGAAGCCAGGATATATAGAGGAGAAGTGAATGCTCTTGAAAATTTTTCTATTGAGCTGTGGCATAAGAGGCTTGGCCACATGAGCAAGAAAGGTCTAGAACTTCCTGCAAAGGAGCAACTCCTGTCAAATTTGAAAGGTACTGATCTACCATCACGTACTCATAGTTTGGTTGGCAAACAATATATGCATGCATTTTGTTGGTAAAGAATTTGGTTGACGTCAGATCAAGCTGGAGTTGAAGAAAATGAGGTCATCGTCGATGATATGTAAAATAAAGTTCTGTCCGAAGTCGATGGTGGTGGCTCCGATAGGATCTTCCGATAGTCAAGTTAGCTCTTCTAGCCAATAGAGGAGTTCGGTAAAATTTTGGAAAGAAAAAAAGAGCTTAGAGAAAATGTATCTAGAGGATTTCTTTTTAACCATCCTAATAAATGACAGTCATAACCATCCTGATAAATGCCAATCATAATCGCCCTGATAAATGACAATCATAATTATCCTGATAAATGATAATTATAATCATTCAGTAGTGGGATCGCTTATAAAAATTCGTTTGAAGAAATAGTCCGAAAGGAGTTCGACTTTTATAGAAATCCGACTACTGGAGGAGTCCGGCTCCTGAAGGAATTCAACTGCTGGAGAAGTCCGAAAGGAGTCTGGCTCTTGAAAAAATTTGACTGCTGGAGGAATTTGGAAGGAGTTTGGCTTTTGGAGGAATCCAACTACTGGAAGAGTCCAAAAGAAGTTCAGCTCCTGGAGAAATTCGACTGTAGGTGGAGTCCGAAAGGAGTTCGACTCCCGTAAAAATCTAACTGAAGAAGAAATCTAGAAAGAGTTTAGCTCCTGTAGAAGTCCGACTGAAGGAGGAATCCAAAAGAAGTTCGGCTCCCATAGAAATCTGAGTGAAGGAGGAATCCAAAAGGAGTTCGGCTCCCATAGAAGTCTGACTATTGGAGGAGTCCAGAAGAAGTTTGGCTCCCGTAGAAGCCCGACTGAAGGAGAAATTCAGAAGAAGTTTGGCTCCCATAGAAGTCCGACTGAAGGAGGAATCTAGAAGAAGTTTGGCTCCCATAGAAGCCTGATTGCTGGAGGAGTTCGAAAGAAGTTCAGCTCCTATAAAAGTCCGACTGCTGGAGGAGTCCAAAAGAAGTTTGGCTTTCATAGAAGTCTGACTGAAGGAGGAATCCAGAAGGAGTTTAGTTCCTGTAAAAGTTCGACTGCTAGAGAAGTTCGGAAGGAGTTCGGCTCCCGTAGAAGTCTGACTGAAGAAGAAATTTGAAAGAAGTTCGGTGGAGTCCGAAAGAAGTTCGGCTTCCATAGAAGTCTGACTGAAGGAGGAATTCGAAAGAAGTTCGGCTCCCATAGAAGTCCAACTGCTGGAGGAGTTCGAAAAAATTTTGACTTCCATAGAAGGTCGACTGAAAAAAAATCTGAAAGAAGTTCGCTCCCATAGAAGTCCGACTGCTGGAGGAGTTTGGAAGAAGTTCGACTTCCATAGAAGTCCGACTAAAGGAGGAATCTAGAAGAAGTTCGACCATTGAAAAAGTTCGATTGGGGCTCGACTACTGAGGAGTTCGATTGGATTTGGAGTCTGATAAGCATCATAAATTTACCAATAAAAGTATTAATTTATTAATTAATTTATATTAATTTTTAAAAATTATTAATCAATTTATATATAATTTTTAAAAAATTCATATTTTTTTTAATTAAAAAATTAATTAAAAATAATAAAAATTAAAAAATAAAATTTTATTATCAATAGAAAGAGCTCATTTTTTTGATCATAATGAAATAAATTTTAAGTAAAATGGAGCTAAAACGAAAAAGATATAAATTTTTAAAGATATAAAATAAATAAAAATTAAATAAAAAAAGAAAATGGCTCAGCCAGCTCCGTAAGCCGAGCCACCAAGCCAAGCCAAGCTATCAAAGCTGACTCAGCCATTGAAGCCATCAGCCTGTCCACGATCCAGGCATGGATTGCTAGCTCAGTAGAAACCGATGAATCAGAGATTGTCACGTGGCGGACCTAGACCCTTAAAAGGTCCACAGAAATTTATCGTGGCTCACAGGGTATTTTGGTCTTTTCACTCAGCGACAAGAGTGTCGACTGGCTGTGGTGTGTGGTGCGGCCGATCCACGCGGTCCATGGGAACAGTAATTATACGATCGGATGGCTGCGGTTGATTGTGGTCAAGATCGGGCGGCGGTGGTGATTTTCAGGCTTGATTCAAATTCTATTAGTGATCTGACGCGATCCGATGGCCATAAAACCAAGAGATGAAGATCCAATGGTCCAAAATACTTTCGGTGGTGATCAAGACTCCCACCGCATGATTTGCGGCCAGATTTCCTCCATCAACGTGCGATCGGACGGCCAGAATTTAATCCAACCCGATCTGGGCTGATATGCATCCGATTTTAATGATTTTTGGACTGTTGGATTCCTATTGAATGGCCAGATTTTACCAGACTTACCAGTCTCATATCAAAGTTATTTTTATTCAAATTTTATTCAAATTTTAATGATTACAAAGGTAATTAGTCCCATATTGTCTTTAGAAAAAAATATCCAACCCTCCTAGCTCTATAAAAAGGACTCCAGGCCTTCAGAAATCGATATCTTCGATCAAGGTGAAGCTTTGGTTCAGGGCGAAACTAGGCTATGGGTTAAAGATTGCTTCGAAGCAATGGGTGCCGAGAAGAAGAGCTGAGCTTCTACACTATCTTTCTCCAATGTCGATCCAAGATCAGAGATAGGTTATTTTATTTTTTTAAATTCTATATATTTAAATTCTAAAATTTTAATTAATAAAAAATTTATTTTTATATTTTAATTTCTTACTTTTTATTTTTATTATAATTTAATTTTTATATTTTAATTATTACTTTTTATTTTATTGTAGTAGATGCTAAGATCTAACTAATAGATTTTAGTACCAAGTTTAAATTTCTGCACCTTTTAATTTTTGCGTTTAATTTTTTGACTTCACTTTTAATTCTAAAAACTCAAATCCTTTTCTTCTTTTCTTTTCAAAAATCCAAGATTTCAAATTTGAAAATACTACCTTCCCTGTGGATTCGATCCGACTCACTACTATCTATGCATTTTCAATAATTTTAAGAAGTCAGATTAAACTGATAAACATGGTATCTTAACGACAATATCGTATTCCTATCATATTTTTGACGCCATTATCGGAGAATATTTTTGATTTTTGATTTTGATTTCTTTGATTTATTAAAAATAATTTCGACAAACGCAGCAAGTTTTTGGCGCCGTTGCCGGAGAAGGCACGCATATTAAATTTTTGATCTCTTTGATTTTTTTATAAATAAATTATAAATAAAATTTTTATTTTTTTATAAATATTACTTGCTAATTTTTTTTATTTTGCAAAAAAAATTAAAGAATAAAAAGAATAAGAAGTTTTGCTTGATGAGATCAATCCTAACCCTAGTTCTTTTTTATTTTTATTTTATTTATTTATTTATTTTATTTTTAAATTAATTTTAAAAAATATTTATTTAAATCTAATTAAAAATCTCATGATAAGATTAGAAATCTTAACTGCTCAGAGCATACATCATATTAGTTTTATTTTTATCTTTATTTTTATTTATTTTATTTATTTTTTTTGATGATTGCTGGAGATAAGGTAAGTCTTTCAGAATTCAATTAGTTGCATGCATCTAGTTTAAATTACATAAACTCTTTGATTAAAATTTTTTTTTTTCATGCATATCCATATTAAACCAAATTTAGGACACAATCCAATTAAACAAGATAAGGTGGGGATTTGATCACTCTTTCTTAGCCCACAAACAACCAACCAACATCCTGCATTGACCTAAGCCTTTAAATTAAAATCAATTAGACATCAACCCTAGGAACTCGAGCTCAATAGGACAAGGAATCCTAAGAGTTGAACCGGATTAGGATAAGTCAATTTGACTGGTGTCTAGGAAAGTGGTTCAAGGATGACTGGGCCCGAAGGAAGATGGTTTCCAATTGGTTCCATTCGTTTACCTGGCCAAATATAATTGGTATCTAAGGTAAGCAACGGGGAGACTTCCACCGACCTTACACTTACCTGGCTAGTTGATTGGCTAATCCTATACTTGGAGGGCTTGAAGGCGACCTTGGCAGTTAGGAGTTGTCTAGATCTAGGACAACCTTTAGTCAGGATTGATTGACCAACTTGATTGCTAACCAACATTAAATCTAATTAAATTTAATTCTTCTCTTTCTTCTTAGTTCCAAGACTCCTTAGGACCTCTTCTTTAGAACTCTTCTTTCTTTCTTCTCCTTACTCCTCTAAAAATAAAATAAAATAAAAATTAAACTAACTAAAAAATATTAAAACTGATAGTTAAATTAAATTAAAATTAAAAAATAAAATAATTATAAAAAAACTAATTTTTAATATAATAATAATAATAATAATAATAATAATAATAATAATAATAATATAATAAAATAAAAAAAATATAAAATTTTTTTTAAACCACACGTTAGGGTTGCACTAATACATGCACGATAGAAAATTGCTTTTTCTGATTTAGTTAAATTTAATTGAATGATTGATTCATATTAAACCTAATAATCAAATGGCTAATATGAACCTAATAGTACAAAAATTAGAAAAAGTTGATCTTCTTGCTCAAAAATTAGATCAACTCCTAATCCTAGGTCAACAATCTCCTATACAATTCATATCATCTTCTAATTATTAGAAGACTTATTCAATCTGTGCTAGTCCAATCCATCATGTGAGTGAATATCCTATGATTGCACAGTTTTCATATTTTATCCAAGAACAAGTTCAAGCTGCTCAAGGATACTCCAAATTGATTAATGACCTATTTTTATATTTATATAATTCAGATTGGAGTAACTTTAATTTTTCTTGGACATCCTAACAGATTGAGGCTCAGATCCAAATTTTACCTATGTAAAATTATCAAAATAGATCCCAATATCAAAATTATGCCTATAATAATGATCAGCCGAGTCAGTTTATCCAACCATCATATTATAATCAGCCCTCATACCCACCTTCTCAATAGACCAATCTAGCTAATGATAGATTTAACCAACTTCAACAATTGATTCTGACTCAACGCAATCTATCGCCAGACTAGAAACTCAAATAGGACAATTAGTTGAGTCTAACATGAGGAGAGAACTAGATCAACTACCGAACCTACCAATTTCAAACAATCCATCTAATGTCCACCAATCATCTGGATCAAGTTATCAATTTAATGTCTCACTTAAGAATCCCCAATTTGAGAATGCCAAAGTAATTCCTAAACTTAAAAGCTATAGGATTCTTATGGACCCATACCAAGATCAGGTGAGAGAGGCTAGTACTGATGCTAGCCAAATAAAAATTTAGAGAAACTGGTTAGTACTGAGACTAACCACATAGAAGAACTCGAGCCAAGAATTAGTACTGATGCTAGTTCTAGTTTAAATGAGATAGAAAAAAAGGAAAAGAGAATAGATGATCGAAGAAAAATCCTGATTTTTTTGTCCAAGTTCGTTCAGATCTGATCAGATCAAGAGACATATTTCAAAAATTTTTTCTCTTAGATTTATATCATATCTGAGATATTTCAGATCTAATTTTTATTATTTTAATAATTAAAATAAATTTAGATAAATTAAATCAAATTTAACTTACCTTGATATGGGTAATTTTATTACCCGTTGATGATCTTGTATGCAGCGGAAGATTCTAGATCTTAGCCACGCAAGCACTTGGCCTCTACTGGTATCCACTCAGGCTGGATCTGGAGATCCTCTTCTTCTCTATCACATCTTCAAAAATTAGATTTGGATCTGATCTGGAGGATCTTCAAAACTCCTTTTGAAGATCAACAGTCGTCCTTTGCAGCAGTGCAACCTTCTAGCTTTCACTCGCCTTTCTTTGATCTGGATCGCACCAACCAAGGTCCAAAACCCTTTTGGACATGGAGAGGAGAGGGAGAAGGTGGTTTGGCATGGAAGAAGAGGGGCAGACAGTGATAGAAATGCGGTGCTGTCGTTAAGACACCGTGTTTATCAGTTTAATCCGACTTCTTAAAATTATTAAAAATATGTAAATAGTAGTGAGTCGGGTCGAATCCACAGGGAAGGTAGTGTTTTTAGATTTAAAATCTTTGATTTTTTTGAGAAGAAAAAGAAAATAATTTGAATTTTGAAATAAAAAGTGAAGTCGGAAGATTAAAATAAAAATTAAAAGATGCAGAAATTTAAACTTGGTACTAAGATCTACTAGTTAGATCTTAGCATCTACTTGCAATAGCAATAATTTAAAGTGCAGAAATTAAATTATAATAAAATAAAAAAGCAAGAAATTAAAATGTAAAAATAAAAATTTTTATTAATTAAAATTTTAGAATTTAAATACATAAAATTTAAAAAGAAAAGAAATATAAAATAAAAAGCCTGATCTCTGATCTTGGATCGGCATTGGCAGAAAGATGGTGTAGAAGCTCGGCTCTTCTTCTCGGCACCCATTGCTTCGAAGCAGCCTTTAACCCATAGCCTGGCTTCGCCCTGTACCAAAGCTTCACCTTGATCGGAGATGTTGATTTTTGATGGCCTGGGGTCCTTTTTATAGAGCTAGGAGGGCTGGATATTTTTTCTAAAGGCAATATGGGACTAATAGCCTTTGTAATCATCAAAATATAAAGAAATTTGGAATAAAATTTGAATCAAAATAGCTCTGATATGACTCTGATAAATTTGATAAAATCCAGGCCATTCAATAGGAATCCAACGGTCCAAAAATCATCAAAATCGGATGCAGATCAAGCTCAGATCGGGTCGGATTAAATTCTGGCCGTTGGATCGCACTTGATGAGGAAATCTGGCCAAAATCACGCTTCGGAGTCTTGATCACCGTCGGGAGCATTTCTGGACCGTCGGATCATCGCCTGGATCGAGCGCTGCCGTCCGATGGTGATCCGCGTGATGTTTGTAATCTGAATAAAATCGGAAAGCAACCACAGCCGTCCGATCCTTGACCGCAAACAACCACATCCGTCCGATCGCGCAATTTACTGTTCCCATGGACCGCGTGGACCGGCCGCACCGCACACCGCAACCAATCAGCATTCCTCGTTGTCGGATGAAAAGACCAAATTACCCTTGTGAGCCGCGATAAATTTCTGTAGACCCTTTAGGGGTCTAGGTCCACCACGTGGCAATCTCTGATTCGCCGGATTTTGCTGAGCTGGCGGTCCATGCCTGGATCGTGGACCGGCTGATGGCTTCAATGGCTGAGTCGGCTTTGATGGCTTGGCTTGGCTTGGCTCGGAGCCGGCTGAGCCATTTTCTTTTTTTTTTTATTTAATTTTTATTTATTTTATATCTTTAAAAATTCATATCTTTTCCATTTTAGCTCCGTTTTACTTGAAATTTATTTCATGTTGTGATCAAAAAAATGAGCTCTTTCTATTGATAATAAAATTTTATTTTTTAATTTTTATTATTTTTATTATTTTTTAATTAATTTTTTAATTAATAAAAATATGAATTTTTTCAAAAATTATATATAAATTGATTATTAATTTTTAAAAATTAATATAAATTAATTAATAAATTAATACTTTTTATTGATGAATTTATGATACTTATCACACCCCCCAACTTAAGCTTTGCTCGTCCTCGAGTAAAGAAAGAATTTAGTTTTAAATACCTTTTAACTTTAGAGTTTCGAATTTTACCTAAGCAATTTTCAAAATGGCCATTGATATTCAGTAGAGCTTAAATGAGACATATATCATTGGGGTATTAATACTTATCAATTTTTAGAAAAATCTTTTTCTAAATTATCCTACCGATTTGTCTAAACTTTCATATAGGCAGGTGTATTGCTACTTCCATCCTTCATTTATGCCCATTTGATGCGAATATCATTGCTTACTTAGGCAACCCGGTTACTCCAATATTTCGTTGTACCACTATTGAGTGTCTTAACTCCTTAAGCTTTCTATTTGATCCATGTAGCGAGTCTTGGGCCAATGACTCCCAAACCAGTTGGGCTTTAGGGCACTAGGTATAGAATACCCCTCGGGCTTACTAGCTCGAATCAAATAGGCTACGAGTTAAGACTAGCTTTACAACGAGCTTCTTTGCCCTTCCCACCTTTTGATGCGAAACTCAATGCTTGCTTAGGCAAAGAGGCCCGGTTACTCAGTGAGAAGTACTTGAAAACTATTTTATTAAAATAAATTTTTATATGAAGAAACGTATAGTTACCCTACACAAGCCTATAAAAAGTAGACTTTTCTTTGATGCTAGTAGAAATAATTAGAAATGCTCCAAGAAAAAATTTTTTATGTTCTAGACTTAACTCTTTATTGAATTTTCTTAATACTTGATTCCTCAATATCTCATAGATTCTCTAATCTGTGCATCAATTTTCTTTTAAAAATGCTTAGTTTAATTCGATTCTTAAGCATAATCAGGTATCTAAATACTAAATACTAACTTTTTTGAGGACTTAAAATTTTAAAATTTTTTATTTTTCTCTCCCCCCAACTTAATCGACATTGTCCTCAATGGAGAAGAAAAAATAAAGGATGTAATAAAGAACATGGAAGAATACACCTAACTCAGTATATTTTTGGTCCAGCACATGCCTTTGAAAATTTGAGCTCTTCCCTCCAACTTATTCAAATTATCCTAAAAAAAGAAAAACTAAAAAGATAAATTAGATAAAAACTAAATATTGGATTGCTTCCCAACAAGTGCTAAGTTTACCATCTTCAGCCAGACACAATGCAGCTCACTATCCTGTGTCGAATATTGGATTGACAAATTCCAATGATTTTGGATTGCCAATCTCAGAAAGTTGATTTATAATCCCATTATTGATATATTCATTATTAATTTTAGGGATATAATTTATGATTCCATTCTCAGACCCATGTTTATTAAGAATTTCTCCTATTTGTTTTTCTAAAATGCTCATGAATGGAGTTTTTGTATTAGGAGTTAAGTTTGATTCAATGGGTGCTGGAATGGTGACTAAAGGCGGTTTTAATTTTGGAAGGTAAATTAATGTGATCTTGCTTAAACAACTCCATTGACATTTCATTACATGCCTTTTGATTTTTATAAGAAGAACCAGCTTCTAGGGTTGAAGAAAATAGGACATTAGGTTTATAAGTCTCGGGTAAATCATCTATTCTCTTTTTCCCTATTTCTATCTCATTTAAACTGGAACTAGCATCAGTACTAATTCCTGGCTCGGGTTCTTCTATGTGGTTAGTCTCAGTACTAACCAGTTCTTCTAAATTTTTATTTTGGCTAGCATCAGTACTAGCCTCTCTCACCTGGTCTTGGTATGGGTCCATAAGAATCCTATAGCTTTTAAGTTCAGGAATTACTTTGGTATTCTCAAATTGGGGATTCTTAGATGAGACATTAAATTGATAATTTAATCCAGGTGGTTGGTGGACATTAGGTGGGTTGTTTGAAATTGGTAGATTCGGTAGTTGATCTAGTTCTCTTCTTATGTTAGACTCAACTAATTGTCCTATTTGAGCTTCTAGTCTGGCGATAGATTGCGTTGAGTCAGAATCAATTATTGAAGTTGGTTAAATCTATCATCAGCTAGATTGGTCTGTTGAGGAGGTGGGTATGAAGGCTGATTATAATATGATGGTTGGATAAACTGACTAGGCTGACCATTATTATAGGCATAATTTTGGTATTGGTATTTATTTTGCTCAAGTGAAATTTGGGTCTGAGCCTGAGTCTGTTGGGATGTCCAAGAAAAATTAAAGTTACTCCAATCTGAATTATATGAATTTGAAAATGGGTCATTAATCAATTTGGAGTATCCTTGAGCAGCTTGAACTTGTTCTTGGATAAAATATGGAAACTGTGCAGTCATAGGACATTCACTCACATGATGGGTTGGACTAGCATAGATTGAATAAATCTCCTGATAATTAGAAGATAAGTGAATTGTGCAGAAAATTGTTGACCTAGGATTAGGAGTTGATCTATTTTTCTGAGCAAGAAGGTCAACTTTATCTAATTTTTGGACTATTAGGTTCATATTAGCCATTTGATTATTATGGTTTAATGTGAATCAACCATTCAATTAAATTCAACTAAATCAGAAAAAGCGATTTCCTACCATGCATGTATTAGTGTAACCCTAATGTATGGTTCAAAAAAAAAATTTTTTAGAATATTTTTTTAATTTTTTATTATTATTATTTTATTATATTAAAAATTAATTTTTTTAATTATTTTTATTTATTAATTTTTAATTTATTTAATTTAATATTTAATTATAATTTTTAGTTAAATTTAATTTTTATTTTATTTTATTTTATTTTTAGAGGAGAAAGAAGAAGAAAGAAAGAAGAGTTCTAAAGAAGAGGTCCTAAGGAGTCCTAGAACTAAGAAGAAAGAGAAGAATTAGGTTTAATTAGGTTTGATGTTGGTTAGCAATCAAGTTGGTCAATCAATCCTGACTAAGGGTTATCCTAGATCTAGACAGCTCCTAACTGCCAAGGTCACCTTCAAGCCCTCCAAGTGTAGGATTAGCCAATCAACTAGCCAGGTAAGTGTAAGGTCGGTGGGAGTCCCCCCGTTGCTTGCCTTAGACACCAATTATGCTTGGCCAGGTAAGCGAACGGAACCAATTAGAAACCACCTTCCTTCGGGCCCAGTCATCCCTGAACCACTTTCCTAGACACCAGTCAAATTGACTTATCCTAACCTGGTTCAACTCTTAGGATTCCTTATCCTATTGAGCTCGAGTTCCTAGGGTTGATGTCTAATTGATTTTAAAATTAAAGGCTTAGGTCAATGCAGGATGCTGGTTGGTTGTTTGTGGGCTAAGGAAGGGTGATCAAATCCCCACCTTATCTTGTTTAATTGGGTTGTGCCCTTAATTTGATTTAATATGAATATGCAAAAAAAAAAAAATTCAATCAAAGGGTTCTATGCAATTTAAACTAGATGCATGCAACTAATTGAATTCTGAAAGGCTTACCTTGCCTCCAGCAATCACCAAAAAAATAAAAATAAAAAAAAATAAAAATAAAACTAATATGATGCATGCTCTAAGCAGTTAGGATTTCTAATCTTATCATGAGGCTTTTAATTAGGTTTAAATGAATATTTTTTAAATTAATTTAAAAATAAAATAAATAAATAAATAAATAAAAAGAAAAGAGGACTAGGGTTAGGATTGATCTCACCAAGCAAAACTCTAATTCTTTTTTTCTTTAATTTTTTTTCTACAAAATAATAAAAAAAATTAGCAAGCAATATTTATTAAAATAAAAATTTATTTAATTAATTTATAGAAAAATCAAAGAAATCAAAAAAAAATGCATCCGTTCCTTCCCCGGCAACGGCGCCAAAAACTTGATAGGAACGCGATGTTGTCGTTAAGACACCGTGTTTATCAGTTTAATCCGACTTCTTAAAATCATTGAAAATATGTAGATAGTAGTGAGTCGGGTCGAATCCACAGGGAAGGTAGTGTTTTTAGATTTGAAATCTTTGATTTTTGAAAAGAAAAAGAAAAGATTTGAGTTTTTGAAATCAAAAGTGAAGTCGGAAAATTAAAAATAAAAATTAAAAGATGCAGGAATTTAAACTTGGTACTAAGATCTACTAGTTAGATCTTAGCATCTACTTGCAAAGCAAATAATTTAAAATGCAATAGAAATTAAATTATAATAAAAATAAAAAAAGTAAAAATTAAAAT
>QRFJ01000028.1:4275493-4312368 GCA_006176705.1 Cocos nucifera
CCCCATAGAGAGAGATGATTTGTTTCAGATTCTCTGATCTGTTGTATCATATCTTTTTTTTAAAAATGCTTAGTTTTATTGATTTCTTAAGCATAATCAGTATCTAAATACTAATACTACTTTTTTTGAGGACTTAAAATTTTAAATTTTATTTTCCCGCCTCCCCCAACTTAATCTGACATTGTCCTCATGGAAGAAGATAAAAATAAAGGATGTATAACAGAACATGGAAGTACACCTAAGCTCAGTATTATATATTTTATTTTTATTTTATTTATTTTATTATTTTTTTTGGGGTCCAGCACATGCTTTACAAATTTGAGCTCTCCCTCCCATTACTATTCAAATTATCCTAAAGAAATAAGATAAATTAGATAAAAATTAAATATTGAGTTTGCCTCCCACAAGCGCTAAGTTTATACCGTCTTCAGCCAGCAACACAATATGTAGCTCACTTATCACGTTGTTCGAATATTGTGATTTGACAAATTTCAATGGATTTGGATTGCAATCTTAGAAAGTTGATTTAGATTTTTATCCATTATCCAGATATAGTTCACTGTTATAATTTTCTGAGGATAATCTTACATTTTATAATTCATTCTCAAGACCCATTGTTTAATTAAGAATCTATCTCCTATTTTGTTCTTCATAAAATGCTCATGAATGGAGTTTTTAGGAGTTTAAGTTTAATTCAATGGGTGCTGGAATGGTGACTAAAAAGCGCGATTTTAATTTTGGAGGTAAATAAATGTGATCCTGCTAAACACTCCATTGACATTTCATTACATGCCTTTTGATTTTTATAAGAAGAGACCAAGCTTCTAGGGTTGAGAAAAATAGGACATTATGTTTATAAGTTCGGGTAAATCATCTATTCTCTTTTTCCTTATTTCTATCTCATTTTAAACTAACTAGCATCAGTATCCTATTCCTGCTTGGGTCTTTCTATGTGGTTAGTCTCATACTAACCAAGTTCTTCTAAATTCTTATTTTGCTAAGCATCAGTACTAGCCTTCTCACCTGATCTTGGTATGGTTCCCAAAATAAAAAGAAAAAAAATCCCTATAACTGCTTTTAAGTGGAATTACTTTGGTATCTCTAATTGGGGATTCTTAGATGAACATTAGATTGATTAATTTTAATCGGTGGTTGTGGTCATTAGGTGGTGTTTGAAATTGGTAGATTCGATAGTTTGATCTAGTTCTTTCCTCAATGTTAGACCAACTAATATTCCTTTTGAGCTTCCTAGTCTGGCGATAATTGCTGGTTGAGTTAGAATTAATTGTTGAAGTTGGTTAAATTTATCATCAAGCTAGATTGGTCTGTTGAGGAGTGGGTATGAAGGTGATTATAATATGATGCTGAATAAAACTGACTAGGCTGACCATTATTAATAGGCATAATTTGATAATTTTGCTCAAAGTGAAATTTGGGTCTTGAGCTGAGCTGTTGGGACATTCCAAGAAAAATTATGGTGTTGCTCCAATCTGAATTATATGAATTGGAAAATGGGTCTTAATCAAATTGGAGTATCCTTGAGTAGCTTGAACTTGTTCTTTGGATAAAATGGAAACTATGCAGTCATAGGATATTCCACTATACATAATGGGTTGGACTAGCACAGATTGAATAACTCTCCTGATAGCATTAGAAGATTGTTGACCTAGGGTTAGGAGTTGATCTATTTTCTGAGCAAGAAGGTCAACTTATCTAATTTTTGGACTAATTAGATTTCATATTAGCCATTTGATTATTATGTTTAATGTGAATCAACCATTCAATTATGTTTAAATTAAATCAGAAAAATGAATTTTCCTATCATGCATGTATTAGGTGAAACCCTAATGTATGGTTAAAAATTTTTAGAATTTTTTTAATTTTTTATTAATTATTATTTATTATATTAAAAATTAATTTTTTTTAATTATTTTTATTTATTAATTTTAATTTATTTTAATTTAATTAATTATTAATTTTTAGTTAGTTTATTTTTATTTATTTTATTTTTAGAGGAGAAAGGAGAAGAAAGAAAAAATTCTAAAGAAGAGGTCCTAAGGAGTCCTAGAACTAAGAAAGAAAGAGAAAAATTCGGTTATAATTAGATCTAATGTTGGTTAGCAATCAAGTTGGTCAAATCATCCTGACTAAGGGTTATCCTAGATTTAGACAGCTCCTAACTGCCAAAGGTTACTTCAAGCCCTCCAAGTGTAGGATTAGCCAATCAACTAGCCAGGTAAGTGTAAGGTCGGTGGGAGTCCCCCGTTTGCTTGCCTTTAGACACACAATTATGCTTGCCAGTATAAGCGAACGGAACCAATTAGAAACACCTTCCTTCGGGCGCAGTCGTCCTGAACCACTTTCCTAGACACCGTCAAATTGACTTATCCTAACCTGGTTTCAACTCTTAGGATTCCTTGTCCTATTGAGCTCGAGGTCCTAGGTTGATGTCTAATTGATTTTAATTTAAAGGATTTAGGTTCAATGCAGGATGTTGTTTGGTTGTTTGTGGGCTAAGAAAGGGTGATCAAATCCCCACCTTATCTTGTTTAATTGGGTTATGCTCTTAATTTATTTAATATGAATATGCACGAAAAAAAAAAAAAATTCAATCAAGGGTTTTATGCAATTTAAACTAGATGCAATGCAAACTAATTAAATTATGAAAGGCTTACCTTGCCTCCAGCAATTACCAAAAAAATAAAAATAAAAATAAAAATAAAACTAAATATGATGCATTGCTTTAACAGTTAGGATTTCTAATCTTATCATGAGGCTTTTAATTAGGTTTAAATGAACTATTTTTAAAATTAATTTAAAAAATAAAATAAATAAATAAATAAATAAAAGAAAAGAGGACTAGGGTTAGGGATTGATCTTACCAAAATTAGATGCTTTCTTCATGTTTTCTCCTTTTTTTTTCTACAAAATAAATAAAAAAAAATTAAGTAAGCAATATTAAAAAAATATAATTAATTACTAAAAAAAATCAAAGAAATTAAAAAAAATAGCATCTATTCCTTCCTCGGCAGAGAGCCAAAAATTTGATAGGAACGGCGGTGCTGTCGTTAAGACACGTGTTTATCATTTAATCCGACCTTCTTAAAATTATTAAAATATGTAAATAGTAGTGAGTCGGGATCGAATCCACAGGGAAAGGTAGTTTTTTAGATTTAAAATCTTTAATTTTTTTTGAGAAAGAAAAAGAAAAATGATTTGAATTTTGAAATAAAAAACTAAGTCGGAAGATTGAAAATAAAATCAAAAGATGCAGGAATTTAAACTTGGTACTAAGATCTACTAGTTAGATCTTAGCATCTACTTACAAACAATAATTTAAAATATAGAAATTAAATATAATAAAAATAAAAATTAAAAGTTAAAATGTAAAATAAAATTTTTATTAACTAAAATTTTAGATTTAAATACATAAATTTAAAAAGAAAAGATAATAAAAAAAAGAAGCCTGATCTCTGATCTTGGATTTGGCATTGGCAGAAAGATGGTGTAGAAGCTCTGCCTGCTCTTCTTCTCGGCACCATTGCTTCGAAGCAGCCTTTAACCCATAGCCTGGCTTCGTCTGTACCAAAGCTTCATCTTGATCGAAGAATATCAATTTTTGAATGGCCTGGGGTCCTTTTTAATAGAGCTAGGAGGGGCTGGATATTTTTTCTAAAGGCAATATGGGAACTAATAGCCTTTGTAATCGTAAAAATATAAAGAAATTCTAATAAAATTTGAAATCAAAATAGCTCTGGATAGACTCTGATAAATCTGATAAAATCTCAGTCGTTCAACAGGAATCCAACGGTCTAAAAATCATCAAAATCGGATGCAGATAAGCTCAGATCGGGTCGGATTAAATTCTGGCCGTTGATCTGCGCTTTGATCGAGGAAAATCTGGCCGCAAATCGCGCTTCGGGAGTCCTGATCATGCCGACAGCGTTCTGGAACCGTCGATACGCCTGGATCGAGCGCTGCCCATCTTGATGTGATCCGCGTGACGTTTGTATCTGAATAAAATTTGGAAGCAACCACAGCCGTCCCGATCCTGACCGCAAACAACCACATTCGTCCGATCGCGCATAACTGTTTCCATGGACCGCGGCCCGTACCGCACATCGCAACCAATCAGCGCCGCCGTTGTCGGATGAAAAAGACTAATTACCTTGTGAGCCGCGATAAATTTCTGTAAGACCCTTAAGGGGTCTAGGTCCACCACGTGGCAGTCTCTGATTTCGTCGAATTTGCTGAGCTGGCGGTCCACGCCTAGATCGTGATCGGTTGATGGCTTCAACGGCTGAGTCGGCTTGATGGGCTTGGCTTTGTGCTTACGGAAGCCGGCTGAGCCATTTTCTTTTTTTTTATTTATTTTATAATATCTTTCAATTCATATCTTTTCCATTTTAGCTCCATTTTTACTTGAAAATTTATTTCATTATGATCAGAAAAATGAGCTCTTTCTATTGATAATAAAATTTTATTTTTTAATTTTTATTAATATTTTTATTATTTTTTAATTAATAAAAATATGAATTTTTCAAAAATTATATATAAATTGATTATTAATTCTTAAAAATTAATATCAATTAATGATAAATTAATACTTTTATTGATGAATTTATTATACTTATCAACACCCCCCAACTTAATGCTTTGCTCGTCCTCGAGTAATAGAAAGAATTTAGTTTTTAAATACCTTTTTTTAAACTTTAGAGTTCGAATTTTACTTTAAGCAATTTCCAAAATGGCCATTGATATTCAGTAGACTTTAAATGAGAATTATATCATGTGTTGTGATTATGGTGGGTTTAAATACTTATCAATAGAAAAATTAAGTAAAGAACATTAAATTATTCCATTTTTATCTCTGATTTGTCTAACACTTTCATATCAGGCAGGTGTATTGCTTACTTTTCCATCCTTCATTTATTATTTTTATTTTTACATTGCCCACTTTTTTGATGCGAATATTTCATTGCTTAGACAAAACGGAACCACGGTTACTTGGTGTAACCAATATATTATTATATACTATATATATATATAATATATATATATTTTTTTTTAACAACGTTGTGCCACACGATTGAGTGTCCTTAACCTCTTAAGCTTTTATTTTGATCTTATGGTAGGCCGATCTTGGGCCATGACTTTCAACCAGTTGGCTTTAAGGCACTAGGTATAGAAATACGCCCTCGGGCTTACCTAGCTCGAATCAAATAGGCTACGTAGTTAAGACTATACTTAGCCAACGAGCTCTTTGCCTTCCCATCTTTTGATGCGAAAACTCAATGCTGCTTAGGCACAGAGGCCCGGTTTATCAGTGAGAAGTACTTGAAACTATTTTATTAAAATAATTTTTACTATGAGAAACGTATAGTTATCCTACACAAGCCTATAAAGTGACCTTCTTTGATGTACCAGGAAAATTTTTTTAATGTTCTGGACTTACCTCTTTATTGAAATTTTCTCTTAATAACTTGATTCCTCATATCTCACAGATTTCTTCTGATGCTGTGTATCAATTTTTTTTTTAAAATGCTTAGTTTATTTCGATTCTTAAGCATAAATCAAGATCTAAATACTAAATACTAACTTTTTTTGAGGACCTTAAATTTTAAAATTTTTATTTTCCCCTCCCCCTCAACTTAATCGGACATTGTCCCTCATGGAGAAGAAAAAATAAAGAATGTAATAAATGAACTATGAAGAATACACCTAACTTCAGTATATATAATATTTTCAAATTTTTTTAATTAATTTATTTATTATTATTTTTTTTTGGTCCAGCACATGCCTTTAAGCCCAAATTTGAGCTCTCCCTCCAACTTATTCAAAATTATCCTAAAAAAAAAATAAGAATAAATTTAGATAAAAATAATATTGAGTTGCCTCCCAACAAAGCGCTAAGTTTACCGTCTTCTAGCAGACCAATGTAGCTCACTATCCTGTGTCGAATATTGGATTGACAAAATTCCATGGTTTTGGATTGCAATCTTAGAAAGTTGATGTGATTTTTAATCCCATTATCCGTATATTCACTGTTAAATTCTTTTGGGATATATTTTTTAATTCCAATCTCCAGACCCATGTTTTAAGGAATACTCCTATTTGTTCTAAAAATCTCATGAATGAGTTTTAAGGAGGTTAAGGTTTGAATTCAATGGGTTGCTGGAATGGTGACTAAAGGCGATTTTAATTTTGGAGGTAAATTAATGTGATCCTCTTAAACAACTTCATTGACATTTCATTACATGTCCTTTTGATTTTTATAAGAAGAACCAGCTTCTAGGGTTGAATGAAAATAGGACATAGTTTATAAGTCTCGGGTAAATCATCTATCTCTTTTCCCTTATTTCTATCTTCATTTAAATGGGAACTAGCATCAGTACTTTAATTTTTGCTTGGGGTTCTTCTATTGTGGTTAGTCTCAGTACTAACAGTTCTCTAATCTTTATTTTGGCTAGCATCAGTAACTAGCCTTCTCCCTCTGATCTTTGGTATGTCCAATACAGAATCCTATACTGCTTTTAAGTTCAGGAATTACTTTGGTATTACTCTAATTGGGGATTCTTAAAATATAAAACAATCTTAAAAAGAAATTAAAAATGAAATAGATGAAAAAAAAAGTATCACGCTTAAGATAAACATTAGATTGATAATTTAATCCAGGTGGTGGTGGTCATTAGGTGGTTGTTTGAAATTGGTAGATTCGATAGTTGATCTATTCTTTCCTCATGTTAGAACTCAACTAATAATCCCTATTGAGCTTCTTAGTCTGGCGATAGATTGCTGTTGAGTTAGAATTAATTGTTGAAGTTGGTTAAATCTATCATCAGCTAGATTGATTGTTGAGGAAGGTGGGTTATGGAAGGCTGATTATAATATGATGGCTGAATAAACTGACTAGGCTGACCATTAATTATAGGCATAATTTTGATAATTTTTGCTCAAGTGAAATTTGGGTCTGAGCACTGAAGTCTGTTGGGACATCCAAGAAAAATTATGGTGGTTGCTCCAATCTGAATTATATGAATTGGAAAATGGGTCATTAATCAATTTGGAGTATCCTTGAGTAGCTTGAACTTGTTCTTGGATAAAATATGGAAACTATGCAGTCATAGGATATTCACTTACATAATGGGTTGGACTAGCACAGATTGAATAACTCTCCTGATAATTAGAAGATTGTTGACCTAGGGTTAGGAGTTGATCTATTTTCTGAGCAAGAAGGTCAACTTTATCTAATTTTTGGACTATTAGATTCATATTAGCCATTTGATTATTATGTTTAATGTGAATCAACCATTCAATTATGTTCAATTAAATCAGAAAAAATAATTTCCTACCATGCATGTATTAGTGTAACCCTAATGTATGGTTTAAAAATTTTTAGAATATTTTTTTTATTTTTTTTATTATTATTTTATTATATTAAAAATTAATTTTTTTTAATTATTTTTATTTATTAATTTTAATTTATTTTAATTTAATTATATTATTAATTTTTAGTTAGTTTAATTTTTATTTTATTTTATTTTTAGAGGAGAAAGGAGAAGAAAGAAAAAATTCTAAAGAAGAGGTCCTAAGGAGTCCTAGAACTAAGAAGAAAGAGAAAAATTCGGTTTAATTAGATCTAATGTTGGTTAGCAATCAAGTTGGTCAATCAATCCTGACTAAGGGTTATCCTAGATCTAGACAGCTCCTAACTGCCAAGGTACCTTCAAGCCCTCCAAGTGTAGGATTAGCCAATCAACTAGCCAGGTAAGTGTAAGGTCGGTGGGAGTCCCCCCGTTGCTTGCCTTAGACACCAATTATGCTTGGCCAGATAAGCGAACGGAACCAATTAGAAACCACCTTCCTTCGGGCGCAGTCGTCCCTGAACCACTTTCCTAGACACCAGTCAAATTGACTTATCCTAACCTGGTTCAACTCTTAGGATTCCTTGTCCTATTGAGCTCGAGGTCCTAGGGTTGATGTCTAATTGATTTTAATTTAAAGATTTAGATCAATGCAGGATGTTGTTTGGTTGTTTGTGGGCTAAGGAAGGGTGATCAAATCCCCACCTTATCTTGTTTAATTGGGTTATGCTCTTAATTTAATTTAATATGAATATGCACGAAAAAAAAAAAAATTTCAATCAAAGGGTTTTATGCAATTTAAACTAGATGCATGCAACTAATTAAATTATGAAAGCCTTACCTTGCCTCCAGCAATTACCAAAAAAAATAAAAATAAAAATAAAAATAAAACTAATATGATGCATGCTCTAAACAGTTAGGATTTCTAATCTTATCATGAGGCTTTTAATTAGGTTTAAATGAATATTTTTTAAATTAATTTAAAAATAAAATAAATAAATAAATAAATAAAAGAAAAGAGGACTAGGGTTAGGATTGATCTTACCAAAATTAGATGCTTTCTTCGTTTTCTCCTTTTTTTTCTACAAAATAAATAAAAAAAAATTAGTAAGCAATATTAAAAAAATATAATTAATATAAAAAAAATCAAAGAAATTAAAAAAAAAATAGCATCTATTCCTTCCTCGGCAATGGCGCCAAAAATTTGATAGGAACGCGGTGCTGTCGTTAAGACACCGTGTTTATCAATTTAATCCGACTTCTTAAAATTATTAAAAATATGTAAATAGTAGTGAGTCGGATCGAATCCACAGGGAAGGTAGTATTTTTAGATTTAAAATCTTTGATTTTTTTGAGAAGAAAAAGAAAATGATTTGAATTTTGAAATAAAAAACTAAAGTCGGAAGATTGAAAATAAAAATCAAAAGATGCAGGAATTTAAACTTGGTACTAAGATCTACTAGTTAGATCTTAGCATCTACTTACAAAGCAATAATTTAAAATATAGAAATTAAATTATAATAAAAATAAAAAGCAAAAAGTTAAAATGTAAAAATAAAAATTTTTATTAACTAAAATTTTGGAATTTAAATACATAAAATTTAAAAAGAAAAGATAATAAAAAAAAAAGCCTGATCTCTGATCTTGGATTGGCATTGGCAGAAAGATGGTGTAGAAGCTCGGCTCTTCTTCTCGGCACCCATTGCTTCGAAGCAGCCTTTAACCCATAGCCTGGCTTCGTCCTGTACCAAAGCTTCATCTTGATCGAAGATATCAATTTTTGATGGCCTGGGGTCCTTTTTATAGAGCTAGGAGGGCTGGATATTTTTTCTAAAGGCAATATGGGACTAATAGCCTTTGTAATCGTAAAAATATAAAGAAATTTTAATAAAATTTGAATCAAAATAGCTCTGATACGACTCTGATAAATCTGATAAAATTCAGTCGTTCAACAGGAATCCAACGGTCCAAAAATCATCAAAATCGGATGCAGATAAGCTCAGATCGGGTCGGATTAAATTCTGGCCGTTGGATTGCGCTTGATCGAGGAAATCTGACCGCAAATCGTGCTTCGGGAGTCCTGATCACTGCCGACTGTGTTCTGGATTGTCGGATCATCGCCTGGATCGAGCGCTGCCGTTCGATGGTGATCCGCGTGACGTTTGTATCTGAATAAAATTTGGAAGCAACCACAGCCGTCCGATCCTGACCGCAAACAACCACATCCGTCCGATCGCGCAATAACTGTTTCCATGGACCGGCCGTACCGCACATCGCAACCAATCAGCGCCGCCGTTGTCGGATGAAAAAGACTAAATTACCCTTGTGAGCCGCGATAAATTTCTGTAGACCCTTAAGGGGTCTAGGTCCACCACGTGGCAGTCTCTGATTCGTCGGAATTTGCTGAGCTGGCGGTCCACGCCTAGATCGTGGATCGGCTGATGGCTTCAACGGCTGAGTCGGCTTGATGGCTTGGCTTGGCTTGATAGCTTGGCTTACGGAGCCGGCTGAGCCATTTTCTTTTTTTTTTATTTATTTTATATCTTTCAAAATTCATATCTTTTCCATTTTAGCTCCATTTTACTTGAAATTTATTTCATTATGATCGAAAAATGAGCTTTTCTATGATAATAAAATTTTATTTTTTAATTTTTAATTTTTATTATTTTTTAATTAATAAAATATGAATTTTTCAAAAATTATATATAATGATTATTAATTCTTAAAATTAATATAATTATTGATAAATTAATATTTATTGTCAATTTATTATACTTTCAGGCAGCCTGGGGGGTTTCAATCAATCTTTGAGTTGGGCGCAGGGTCTTATTTATAGACTGTCTGTGATCCAACTCCTCTTCTTCCCAACCAATCACAACCCTTTGTGAAATCAGATCTAAATCTGATTGGTGGGAATAGAGTCCCCTGGATTCCTCTTAGAGGGCGCCTAAGACTAGTCAAAGTTGGTTCTTAGGAGAACTCTAATTGGAATCCAAAAAGGAGATGGAGTCCTTGTCCAACAAGGACTCCTAGGCGCCTCCAACTTGGGCACACGCCAAGGGTGGCGTGCGCCCTCCTCCTTGCCAGGTTCTGGCAGGGGGACAGGCCCCCACCAGCTCTCCAATAGGTGCATGACATGTGGTCAAAAGTCAAAGTATCAATGGTCAACGTTTGACCAGTCAAAGGTAGACTTTTGACCAAAGTCAAAGAACAAGAAATGGCAGGTGACCAAAAATGGCAGGTAATGTCTTACAAAATAAGACAACCTTTTCTGACTTGGACAACCTCCAGTCAGACCATATGAAGGCCTCTGATTGAGCACAAACTCCTTTGGCTCAGTCAGGACAACTTATTTATGATAGTAAAAGAAGAACGTTAGGTTCAATCGAGTGCTAGCACGATTTCCTTGAACCTAATTGAATCTCATTCAGATCAATTGAACTAGATCAGTTCAATTGATGATCACCAGATTCAAACCCTTGTTTGTGTGACCCAGTTAGGTTCAGTTCTGTATGGTAATGGGATATGTCATGATCTCTATCATCGACATCATCGAAACTCCTTTCGATGGATCAGAACTCTTCTGATTCGAACAGCTAGAATGATCGATCATCTAAATCATTCTAATTGCTCCCAAAATCCACCAGTGACACCTAGCAGTATATGGTGGCAACCCATCAGAGCTGAATGCGAACCTCTTGGTGCAGCTACCTATGTGATTAAGTTCTTCTATCTTGAGCCCCGATCAAATTAGGGTTTAGGTGAACTCGTCAAACCCTAGTTTCTGTCATATGATGTAATCATTTGATTCGAGTCTGATGTGAAAATCTAGATAGAAACTCTTTCTATTATTTCACTCTGCCATGGCCATGAGCTTCTGGACTTGATTCTCATGATTATCATAGGACTACTCCTCTACCACCGAGGTAGATAGATTCCATCTTGATGCCATCCAGTTCCTACAATGAACATGCTATAGCCAACATACACCTCAGGGTTCCATATGGCTAGGAGACCGAGTAATGGTGTAGTCAAACTATAACACTCTCAAGGTGAACTGCCGATGCACCTCAGGTCAAAGAACCAGATACACTATGCTGGCCCAACGGCTTTGTAAGTAGGTCTGCCACATTATCTATGGAGTTGACTCTTCTGATCTCGACGTAACCCTTCTCGAGGTAATCGTGGATGAGGTGGTATCACCGTTTGCTTGAAACTCTTTCAGCTGTCAGCACCACCATTGCACACAAATAGACTCTCAGATATCGACTTTCGATCATCTATATCAGACATGAAATCTAAGTCTGTGTATCCCAGGACTTAGAGTTCTCCATTACCAAAGACCAACATTATATCCTTAGTTCTTCTCAAGTACTTAAGGATACATTTCACAGAAGTCCAGTGTTCTTCATCTGAATTTGACTGATATCTGCTTGTGACACTCACAGCATGGGCTATATCAGGTCGTGTACATAGCATGGCATATATGAGGCTCCCTATTGCAAAAGCATAAGGGATCTTGCTCATGCGTTCTATTTCCTTAGGTGTGCTGGGGCACATCTTCTTGTAAAGATGAATACCATGTCTGAAGGGTATTAATCCCCTCTTAGAGTTTTCCATACTAAACCTCTTTAGTACTTCCTCTATGTACATCTTTCTGTGAAAGTCCTAGCATCCTATTCGGTCTATCTCTATAGACCTTAATTCCTAGAATAAAGGATGCTTCTCCTAGGTCTTTCATGGAGAATTCTCTTAGATAACCATATTTTGACTGTGGTCAATCATGGGAATATCATTTCCAATAAGGAGGATGTCATCCACGTACAATACGAGGAAGACAACAGCGCTCCCACTGCCTTTTGAAAATACATGGTTCCTCTTCGTTTTTAATGAAATCAAACATTTTGATCACATCATTGAAACGAGTGTTCCAGCTCTGAGATGCTTGCCTAAGTCCATATATGGACCTTTGCAGCTGTTAGATATATGTGCCCTAGAAGCCAGAATTGGCTGACACTTGTAATACACTTCTAGGGGCAAAATTATAATTTTGACTATAATTCAATAAAATGGGTTATTTTCTATCACATATGTGTATTTAGTGTCTGTGATACATCCTTTGAGTTAATGGTAATGATAATTCATATTTTCAAGAGTTGAAAATTTAAGACATGAATAATCATTATTAACTCATAAACAGCTCCCGACCATAGGATCATCACGAGGATGGTGATTGATCCGGAAGGTTGGTGTACAATCGCTTCTCTTTAGTAGATGAGTCTTGAGTCTACGGTGTGGAGACACCGGAGCGAGAGTACAGGTACTCGTTAGAGAACGAGGGCACTGAGCGTGACCACCTCGAGTAGTCATTAGGGAGTCTACCTTCTCGTCAATGACTGACTCGATGCTGCAGTAGTGTGTCTGGTTCTTTGACCTGAGATGCATCGGCAGTTCACCTTGAGGGTGTTATAGTTTGACTACACCATTACTCGATCTCCTAGCCATATGGAACCCTGAGGTGTATGTTGGCTATGACATGTTCATTGTAGGAACTGGATTGCATCAAGATGGAATCTATCTACCTCGGTGGTAGAGGAGTAGCCCTATGATGATCATGAGAATCAAGTCCAGAAATTCCATGGCCATGGTAGAGTGAAATAATAGAAAGAGTTTCTATTTAGATTTTCACATTGGACTCGAATCGAATGATTACATCATATGACAGAGACTAGGGTTTGACGAGTTTACCTTAACCCTAATCTGATCGGGGCTCAAGATAGAAGAACTTAATCACACAGGTAGCTGCACCAAGAGGTTCGCATTCAGCTCTGATGGGTTGCCACCATATACTGCTAGGTGTCACTGATGGATTTTGGGAGCAATTAGAATGATTTAGATGATCGATCATTCTAGCTGTTCGAATCAGAAGAGTTCTGATCCATCGAAAGGAGTTTCGATGATGTCTATGATAGAGATCATGACATATTCCCATTACCATACAGAACTGAACCTAACTGGGTCACACAAACAAGGGTTTGAATCTGGTGATCATCAATTGAACTGATCTAGTTCAATTGATCTGAATGAGATTCAATTAGGTTCAAGGAAATCGTGCTAGCACTCGATTGAACCTAACGTTCTTCTTTTACTATCATAAATAAGTTGTCCTGACTGAGCCAAAGGAGTTTGTGCTCAATCAGAGGCCTTCATATGGTCTGACTAGAGGTTGTCCAAGTCAGAAAAGGTTGTCTTATTTTGTAAGACATTACCTGCCATTTTTGGTCACCTGCCATTTCTTGTTCTTTGACTTTGGTCAAAAGTCTACCTTTGACTGGTCAAACGTTGACCATTGATACTTTGACTTTTGAGCACATGTCATGCACCTATTGGAGAGCTGGTGGGAGCCTGTCCCTCTGCTAGAACCTGGCAAGGAAGAGGGCACACGCCACCCTTGGCATGTGCCTAAGTTGGAGGCGCCTAGGAGTCCTTGTTGGACAAGGACTCCATCACCTTTTTGGATTCCAATTAGAGTTCTCCTAAGAACCAACTTTGACTGGTCTTAGGTGCCCTCTAAGGAGATAGACTCCCTAATGACTACTCGAGGTGGTCACGCTCAGTACCCTCGTTCTCTAATGAGTACCTGTACTCTCGCTCCGGTGTCTCCACACCGTAGACTTAAGACTCATCTACTAAAGAGAAGCGATTGTACACCAATCTTTCGGACAATCACCATCCTCGTGATGATCCTATGGTCGGAAGCAATTTATGAGTTAATAATGATTATTCATGTCTTAAATTTTCAACTCTTGAAAATATGAATTATCATTGCCATTAACTTAAAGGATGTATCATAGACACTAAATACACATATATGATAGAAAATAATCCATTTATTGATTTTAGTCAAAATTATAATTTTGCCCCTAAAAGTGTATTACAAGTGTCAGCTAATTCTGGCTTCTAGGGCACATATATCTAACAATGATTTATCCGAGATTTATAAACCTAATGTCCTATTCTCTTCAACCCTAGAAGCTGGTTGTTCTTATAAAAATCAAGAGGCATGTAATGAAATGTCAATGGAGTTGTTTAAGCAAGATCACATTAATTTACCTCTAGAATTAAAACCGTCTTTAGTCACCATTCCAGCACCCATTGAATCAAACTTAACTCCTAAAACTCCATTCATGAGCATTTTAGAAGAACAAATTGGAGAAATTCTTAATAAACATGGGTCTGAGAATGGAATCATAAATTATATCCCTAAAATTAACAAAGATTATATTAATAATGGGATTATAGTCAACTTTCTGAGATTGGCAATCCAAAACCATTAGAATTTATCAATCCAATATTCGACACAGGATAGTGAGCTGCATTGTGTCTGGCTGAAGACGGTAAACTTAGTGCTTGTTGGAAGGCAACCCAATATTTAGTTTTTATCTAATTTATTTTTTTAATTTATTTTTTTTAGGATAATTTGAATAAGTTAGAGGGAGAGCTCAAATTTTCAAAGGCATATGCTGGACCAAAAATATACTGAGTTAGGTGTATTCTTCCATGTTCTTTATTACACCCTTTATTTTTTTCTTCTCCATTGAGGACAATATCGATTAAGTTGGGGGGAAGAGAAAAATAAAAAAAATTTAAAATTTTCAATCCTCGAAAAAGTTAGTATTTAGTATTTAGACACCTGATTATGCTTAAGAATCGAATTAAACTAAGCATTTTTAAAAAAAAATGATGCACAGATCAGAGAATCTGTGAGATATTGAGGAATCAAGTATTAAGAAAATTCAATAAAGAGTTAAGCCTAGAAAATAAAAAGTTTTTTTCTCGGAGCATTTCTAATTATTTCTATTAGCATCAAAGAAAAGTCTACTTTTTATAGGCTTGTGTAGGGTAACTATACGTTTCTTCATATAAAAATTTATTTTAATAAAATAGTTTCCAAGTACTTCTCACTGAGTAATCGGGCCTTTTTGCCTAAGCAAGCATTAAGTCTCACGTCAAAAGGTGGGAAGGGCAAAGAAGCTCGTTGTAAAGCTAGTTTTAACTCGTAGCCTATTTGATTCGAGCTAGTAAGCCCGATGGATATTCTATACCTAGTGTCCTAAAGCCAACTAGTTTGAGAGTCATTGGCCCAAGACTCGCTACATGGATCAAATAGAAAGCTTAAGGAGTTAAGATACTCAATAGTGGTACAATGTTAAAAAAAAAAATATTGATTTTTCATCGAGTAACCGGATCCCATTGCCTAAGTAAGCAATGATATTCACATCAAAAAGTGGGCAATATGAAAATAAAAATCAATAAATGAAGGACGGAAGTAGAAATACACTTGCCTATATGAAAATTTAGATAAATCAGAGATAAAGGTAGGATAATTTAGAAAAAATTTTAAAAAAATTAATATTCTTTACTTAATTTTTCTATTGATAAGTATTAATACCCCAATGATATATCTCATTTAAGCTCTACTGAATATCAATGGCCATTTTGAAAATTGCTTAGGTAAAATTCGAAACTCTAAAGTTAAAAGGTATTTAAAACTAAATTCTTTCTTTACTCGAGGATGAGCAAAGCTTAAGTTAGATGGTGTGATAAGCATCATAAATTTATCAATAAAAGTATTAATTTATTAATTAATTTATATTAATTTTTAAAAATTATTAATCAATTTATATATAATTTTTAAAAAATTTATATTTTTATTAATTAAAAAATTAATTAAAAATAATAAAAATTAAAAAATAAAATTTTATTATCAATAGAAAGAGCTTATTTTTCTAATGACAACAAAATCAATTTCAAGTAAAATAGAGCTAAAACAAAAAATATATAAATTTTTAAAGATATAAAATAAATAAAAATTAAATAAAAAAAAGAAAATGGCTCAACCAGCTCCGTAAACTGAGCCACTAAGCCAAGCCAAGCCATTAAAGTTGACTCAGCCATTGAAGTCATCAGCTGGTCCATGATCCAGGCATGGACCGTCAGCTCAGCAGAAACCGACGAATCAGAGATTGCCACATGACGAACCTAGACCCTTAAAGGGTCCACAGAAATTTATCATGGCTCATAGGGTATTTTGGTCTTTTCACTCAATGATAAGAGCACTGATTGATTGTGGTGTATGGTATGGCCGGTCTACACGGTCCATGAGAACAGTAATTATGTGATCGGACGGCTGCGGTTGATTACGATCAAGATCGGACGACGGTGGTGATTTTCAGGCTTGATTCAAATTCTATTAGCGATCTAATGTGATCCAATGGCTAGAAAACTAAGAGATGAAGATCCAATGGTCCAGAATACTCTTAGCGGTGATCAAGACTCCTGACGCATGATTTGCGGGTAGTTTTACTCCATCAATGTGCGATTGGATGGCCATAATTTAATCCAACCCGATCTGGGCTGATATGCATCCGATTTTGATGATTTTTGGATCGTTGGATTTCTATTGAATGGCCAGATTTTATCAAACTTATCAGAGTCATATCAGAGTTATTTTTATTCAAATTTTATTCAGATTTTAATGATTACAAAGGTAATTAGTCCCACATTGCCTTTAGAAAAAAATATCCAGCCCTCCTAGCTCTATAAAAAGGACCCCAGGCCTCCAGAAATCGATATCTTCGATCAAGGTAAAGCTTTGGTTCAGGACGAAACCAGGCTATGGGTTAAAGGCTACTTCGAAGCAATGGGTGCCAAGAAGAAGAGCCGAGCTTCTACACCATCTTTCTACCAATATCGATCCAAGACCAAAGATCAGGCTATTTTATTTTTTTAAATTCTATGTATTTAAATTCTAAAATTTTAATTAATAAAAATTTTATTTTTGTATTTTAATTTCTTACTTTTTATTTTTATTATAATTTAATTTTTGTACTTTAATTATTACTTTTTATTTTATTGCAAGTAGATGCTAAGATCTAACTAATAGATCTTAGTACCAAGTTTAAATTTTTGCACCTTTTAATTTTTGCTTTTAATTTTTTTACTTCACTTTTGATTCTAAAAACTCAAATCCTTTTTTTCTTTTCTTTTCAAAAATCAAAGATTTCAAATCTAAAAATACTACCTTTTCTGTGGATTCGACCCGACTCACTGCTATCTACTCATTTTCAATGATTTTAAGAAGTTGGATTAAACTGATAAACACGGTGTCTTAATGATAACATCGCATTTCTATCAGAGTCTAGCTAGAGAAATTTGACCACTGGATGAGTTTGACCGCTGGAGGAGAATACTTCTGATCGAAGCTCTTTCGTGATTACCAGCTGCATTAGGCTAAGCACCAGGCTGGACTTTGATGGGAGTGGGGTTTATCCCCAACATATTTCATAGATTACATCCTCATAGATGTCAAAGTATTTTTGATTTAGTTTATATTGATGTCTGTTCTATGAAAATTAAAAATCTTGGTAGTGCTACTTATTTTGTTACCTTTATTGATGATCATTTTAGAAAGATTTGGGCATATCCTTTGAAATATAAAGATCAGGTGATAGATGTATTTAAATATTTTCATGCAAGTGCTAAAAGAGAGATAGGAAAATAGTTGAAGCATATTCGTGCTAATAATGATGGTGAATACAGAGATTCTTTTGAGAAGTATTGCAAAGATCTTGGTATTAAACTTGAGAAGACTGTTCCAAAGACACCTCAATATAATGGAATAATAGAAAGGATAAACAAAATAATTAAGGAAAAGATACGATATATGCTTTCACATGCTAAGCTGCCTAACTCATTTTGGGGTAAGGTAATGAGGACTGCAGTTGATTTAATTAACCTTTCTCCTTCAGTTCCATTAGATGGTGACATACTAGATAGAGTGTGGACAGAGAAAGATGTTTCCTATAGACACTTTAGAGTGTTTGGCTATAGGGCATTCGTTCATATTCCTAAAGATGAGAGATCCAAGCTTGATAGCAAAGCAAGACAGTATATCTTCTTAGATTATGGACACAAAAAATTTGGCTATGGGATCCAATTGATAAGAAGGTGATAAAAAATAGTGATGTTGTCTTTATGGAAGATCAAACTATTGAGGATATTAAACAAACCAATAAAAAGCAGTCGTTCAGAGATGATCTCGGTGGTACAGATATAGTCCCTTTACCTGCAAATAATAGAGAAAAGATATAGGAAGATCACCATGAGCTAGTAGATATTAAGATTTTTGTTGATATTATACCTACACCTGATGAGCCTCCTACAGCTGATGAAGTAGTTCCTGAGCAGTTTGATGAGTGGGTACCTTTAGAGCCAGCACCTTTGAGGAGATCTAATAGGGAGAGACAGGCTTCTACTAGATATCTTACTCATGAGTATGTATTATTGACTGATGGAGGAGAACCATAGAGCTACCAGGAAGCTACTTTAGATCAGCAAAGTAAAAAGTGGATGAAAGCTATGCAAGAGGAGATACAAAGTTTGTATAATAATCACACATTTGAGTTGGTGGAACCATCTAAGGGTAAAAAAGCACTGAAGAATAAATGAGTGTTCAGACTAAATAATGAAGAGAATAGCTCACAACCAAGATATAAGGCCAGATTAGTTGTGAAGGACTTTGGTCAGAAGCAGGGTGTTGATTTTGAGGAGATTTTCTCATCTGTAGTGAAGATGCCATCTATCAAAGTTGTGTTTGAATTAGCTGCTATCTTGAATCTAGAAATTGAACAGCTTGATGTGAAGACAGTCTTTCTCCATGGTAATCTGGAGGAAGAGGTATACATAGAATAATCAGAAGGATTCAAGATCAAAGACAAGGAGCATTTTGTATGCAGGTTGAAGAAAAGCTTGTATGGTCTAAAGCAAGCATCTCGATAGTAGTACAGAAAGTTTGAGTCATTTATGATAGATCATGGATATGCAAGAACCTCTTCTGATCATTGTATTTTTGTTAAGAGGTTTGATGATAATGATTTTATCATACTTCTGCTTTATGTTGATGACATGTTGATTGTAGGTCATGACATAAAGAAAATTGACAAGCTAAAAAGAAAGATGAGTAAATCTTTTGCAATGAAAGACTTAGGACCAGCCAGACATATTCTTGGTATGAGAATTCTCCATGACAGAAAAAAAAGAAAGTTATAGCTTTCCCAGAAAAATACATCAAGAAGGTCCTTGATAGATTTAATATGAGCAAGGCGAACCTAGTGAGTTCTCTACTAGCAGGCCATTTTAAGTTAAGCTCTCAGCAGTGTCCTACTAGCAGAGAAGAGAAGAAGACGATGGATAAAGTACCTTATGCATCTACAATTGGCAGTTTGATGTATGCTATGGTTTGCACTAGGCCTGATATTACTCATGCAGTTGGTATGGTCAGTAGATTCCTCTCTATCCCAAGTAAACAATATTGAAAAGTAGTGAAGTGGATATTTAAGTATCTTAAAGGAATATTTGATATTTATTTATATTTTGGAACTAATAAATCAGTATTGCATGGTTATAGTGATGCAGATTGGGCTGGAGATGTTGACTCCAGGAAGTTCACTTCAGGCTACTTGATTATTTTTATAGGGGGAGCTATATCATGGCAATCTAGATTATAGAAATGTATCATCTTGTCGACGATAGAAGCAGAATATATAGCTATGATTGAAGCCTATAAGAAAGTACTCTAGATGAGAAAATTTCTATAGGAATTGGAACTGAAGCAGAAAGGATTCATAGTTTATAGTAACAGTCGGAGTGCCATCCATCTCAGTAAGAATTCAACTTTTCATTTTCGTTCCAAACATATTGATATTCATTATCATTGGATTCGTGATATTTTAGAAAATAAGTTGTTATCTCTTGAAAAAATCTATAATGATAGAAATGGATTAGACATGTTGATAAAAATATTATCAAGAGATAAGATGGAGGTATGTAGATAGATGGTAGGTTTAGTGAAGCCCCCACATCGGTCCGAAGGGGGAGATTTATTGGATTTTGCCCATGTGGCAGCCCAATAGTTGGTAGGCCACCTAGGGGTTAAAAGAAAGAGTTCTCTCTTTTACCCCCCACCCCTCTCTCTCGTTCTTTTGTTCTCTCCATGCACACATGCGAGCGTCGCCACCAGGAAAAGAAAGAATTTTATTTTTCTTTGGCTGAAACCTTTTTGGCTTTGATCGGAATGGTGATTCAATCTGATTGGTCTGAAATTTTGTAGGCATGTTCCTTGCATTTAGTTCTTCACATCTAGCGATCTAATTATTGTCAGGTATCTTCTAATCCTAATTTTTATTTGACTCTAGGTTATAAGATTTTTTGGCATTGTTGTCTGCTGTGAATTTAGTGATTTGAGATCTATGTGATCACTAGAATTTTCAGAAGAACTATGTATCCCATTGATTATAATGAAAGTTTCTCTCTGGCTTCGACCCATGGTTTTTCTCTTTTTTGGATTTTCCACGTAAAATTTCTAGTATTTTTTTGTGTGGTTTGATTTATCCCTGTCATTTGTACTGATTACTGTTGGTTGCTTGTGATAATTTCATAGAAATCATTTAACCCCATAAAGAAGAAAAATTAGTTTGCTTGTGTTTTTCTCAACAAAATCAATCTCTTGTTAACCTCAATAAAACCTTTGAGCAAGCTCTCACCCACAATTTTTTCATAGCTGGCAAGTCTATTATAACTAGTTTCTAACAAACTGAAGTGGTTATCCAAAAGCACCTAATAAATTCAATCCTCTAGATCAGGTGGTTATAAAATCGTTTAATAAACTCCTCTATACAAAAGAGAGAAGTGGACTCTCCAAAGGCAAGTTGAAGCTTAGCAGAGCTAAAACTCTGCTCAATTATCCAATTCCTCTAATGAAAAGAACCTAGAATTTTCTCTTTCCTATTTTTCTCAATTCATGATACTTTCTATTTCATCCTTTTTTCACTATCTATTTTCGAGCTTCGACTGACTAAATCATTGGAGGATCCTAAATCGAAGAATATCCCTTTTGATTTTAGGATATTTTTCGTATGTTCTTCATTGAAATTAAAGCTCTTGGCTCTTCAGGTCGGTGTAAAACTGATCTCACCTTCTTCATCTAGAGCATTGTAGCAACAAGAGTTATTTGTCCTATGATTTTAAAAAAAATATTTTCTTTCTTCCTTATTTTCAACACATATTTTTTAGCGATACATACTACATGACCATATGATACATACTAAATAAATTAATCATCAAACAAGTCAATACACACCTATAAATAAATCGATACATAATTTTTAGAATATGAAGTTCACTAATATACCATAAATAGTCAGGTGATATATATACTACTACAGAATGGAGCTACGGCAGTAGTGCTTACTATTGCAACAGTTCGAAAATTTCTAGCATAGGTATCCAAGGCAGTGGTTATATCTAACTGCTGCTATAGAGCCGATCTATAGCAATGATTACAATTAACCACTACCATAGATTGACCTATGATGATGGTTATAAAAAATCACTATCATATGTCCAATCTATGGTAGCAGTTATATAGAACCGTTGTCATAGGTCTAATCTATAGCAGCAGTTACATAAAATCACTGTCAAAGATTCGATTTATTATAGCAGTTAATCAATCATTGCTTTATGTTCAATCAATAAAAGTAATTATCCTTAACCGCTATCATAGAATGAACCTATGGCAATGATTTTATATAACCGCTATCATAGATTAGACATATGGCAGTGGTTTTTTTATAACCGCTGCCATAGGTGTATAATATAATTTTTTTATATTTTTCTCTGAATATGATATAATTTTAAAATTTAAAGTTCATCTTCATCATTCATTATTTAAATAATTATCATTCATATATTATTATAAAAGATCATCTTGATCTGATAGTCCTAGCTATATCGATTGATAAAATTTAATTTTGATGGTCATGAACGATCGTAAGATAGTTTGATAGATAAAGACTACTAATTGATTGAAAAAATTACAATGATGATCTTGATGATGTTTACAGCATACTATCAAAATCTTATTTTAATTAGATATTATTATCATGATCAATTTAACACTAGATAATTTTAGCCATTAAACAAAAAATAAGTGAGTAAAAGGCCAAATAGCACTCGATTATAAGATGATTTTTTAGATAAATGATCTTTAGTACTACTTTGATCATTTGTATAGTAGTGATTATAAAATTCAAATCGCGTGTATATGAATGATCCAAAATTATATATCTCCTATTACTTATTCTTAAAGATCTCATTTAATTATGCTAATGCTTTTATAAGATATATTAAACATGGATAGTTCATATAGACACAGTTTGAATTTATGATCATCACTATACAACCAATTAAAATAGTAGCAAAGATCAATTATCTAAAAAAATCATCTATCAATCGAGCACTATTTGGCCTTTTAATCATTCATTTTTATTTAATAGCCGAAATCATCTAATGCTAGATTGACCATGATAATGATATCTGATTAAAATTTTTTTTTGACAGTATATTATAAATATCACTAAGATCATTAATGCATGTTTTTAAATCAATTGGTAGTCTTTATCTATCTGATCATTATGCGATCATTCATGACTATCGAAATCAAATTTTATCAATTGACATACCTAAGATTATCAGATCGAGGTAGTTTCTTATGATAATACTTTAATGATAATTATTTAGATAATGAACAATGAAAATAAATTTCAAAAATTAAAATTATATCATATTTAGAAAAAAAATATGAAAAAATCTATATTATACATCTATAGCAGTGGTTGCAAAAACTACTGCTATATGATCTATTGCAGCGGTTAATAACTACTGCTATAGATTAAATGATAGCAATTTTATATAATCATTGCAATAGACCTATGGCAGTGATTTTTAAAATCGCTGCTATAGGTTAGGCTAAATTTTTCAACCATGTCCAATTTTCATCTTTTCTCTCATTCACTCTTTTTCTCTCTCTCCTCTCTCTACTCAAGGTCTAGCTGCCCTCCCCGCCACCGACCCGCCCCTCCATCAGTCTGCTCCATCACTGGCCGCCTCCCTCTAGCACCGCCCACCTTCCTCTCTCTCATTTTCTCTCTTCTTGCCTTGGCTACCTGTGCCCTAGCTACCCACCCCATTGCCAGCCCGCCCATCACGCCCCTCCCTTTTCCTCACCATGGCTCCAACCTCACCTCTTTCGACCTCGCCTCCCTCTGCCCTGACCCCATCCTCGTCGATCTCACCTCCCTCAATCCCATTCCCCATTGCTCCCTTCCCTCTAGCACCATCATGGGCGCACCCCACCATCGGCTCTGGCCCCCTTGGCGCTGGCCTTCTTTGGCCCCCACCTTCCCTCTAGCACCATTGTTACCCACCTCGTCGCCACCAACGACCTTCGTAGTTTGCGCGACCCCCTTCCCATAGTAGATATAATTTTTTATTTAATTTTATAATAATATTAATAATTAATTATAATTATTGATCTGGAAATTTGCCTCAAGGTCGGATTGCTGGTGTTGCACAATGGCAGCAAGTCAGCATTGACAAAAAAAAGGCGATCGTACCTGCAAGAGAAGACCTCAATTGAAGTTGGCTCCGGTAGGGATCTTCCAATACTCAAGTCAGTTTTTCGTTCAATAAAGAGAAGAAAATGAGCATTTGGAGAAAAAAATCTACGTACCTTATGGTTCCTCTTTTTTTTTGTGGGTTTGGAGTTTGTTAGAATGGATTGTGGGTTGTTAATCATGGGAGAGTAGAAAGTTGTCCAAGATATTTTATTTGCCTACTAGAATATTTTTAGAAATCATGTCAGGTATTATCCCCTCATAGCATGTGAGAGGGGGGAACCATCACTTAATTATATGAGTTGACAACCTGAAGTCAAGAGTGAAAACTTCAGCCTTTGAAACATCTTCAATTAAGACTTCAATCTTTTCAAGTTTGGCTTGAATTAGGATCTCGGTCTCAGTCTTCTCATGACCTTTAATCAGCCCAAATTCTGACCCTAGCCTCCATCGTTCGATAACTTCAAGTTTGGCCTATCTTAGGACATCATCTTCAGTCTTCGATGACCTTCAATTCAGCCTACATTGTCATCCTGGCTTCCATCTTTTGATAACTTCAAGTTTGGCTTGACTTAGGACCTCGATCTCAGTCTTTAATGATCTTCAATTCAGCCTATATTATCACCCTGGCTTTCATATTTTGATGACTTCAAGTTTGGCCTTATATAGGACCTCGGTTTCAGCCTTCGATGACTTTCAATTCAGTCAACATTATGATCTTGACTTTCATCTTTTGATAACTTTAAGTTCAATCTAACTTAGGACCTCGATCTTAGTTTTTTGAAGACCTTCAATCAGCCTACATTGTGATTCTGATTTTTTTCTTTTGGTGACTTTAAGCTCGGCCTATAATAGAACCTCAGTCTCAGTCTTTTGAAGATCTTCAATTAGTCTATATATATTATGATTCTAGCTTCCATCTTTTGTTGACTTCAAGCTTGGTTTGTGACAAAATCTCGACCTCAGCCTTCTAAAGACCTTCAATCAGTTTATATTATGACTCTGGCTTTCATCTTTTGATGACTTTAAGTTCGGCCTAAAATATGATCTCGGTCTTAGTCTTTTGAAGATCTTCAATTGGCCTAAATTCTCATATCTTCGATAGACATAAAAATTTCTCAATAATAATATTTATAATAATATAAATATTTATTATTATTGGGGATAAATTTTGCTTCCGTCGAAGTCTAGTCCGATGCTTAACCTAATGCAATCAGTAGCCATAGAAGAGCTTCAACAGACGGACTTCAGATTTACCCCCAGCGGCCGAGCTTCTTCTAATCCGTTCAGTCAGCCAAACTACTTAGCGGCCGAACTCCTTCTGACTCCCCAGTCACCAAGCTTCAGTCAGACTCCCGCAAGAGCCAAACCCTCTCCGTGTCATTACAGCCAGGCGTCTGCAAGAGCCGAACTTCCTCCAAGCTTCCAACGGTCGGGCTTCCATGGAAGCCGGACTCCTTGTGGAATCCACCAGCGATCGGACTTCCATGGAAGCCGAACTTCTTACGGAATCAACCAGCGATCGGGCTTCTACGGAAGCCAAACTCCTTGCGGACTTCTTAAGCAGTCGGGCTTCTACGAAAGCCGGACTCCTTGCGGACTCCTTCAATGGTTGAATTTCTCAATGGCCAAACTTTCATAAAAGTCGAACTTCTTATGACAAGATTCCTGCAGGAGATCCCGCTACGATTACATGATAATAACGATCGACATTTATCGAGTCAATAATGATCGGCATTTATCAAGTCAATAATGATCGACATTGATCAGGACAGTTACGACAGTCGTTAATCAAGACAGTTACAATAAGCTCCCTCTATAAAAAGGACCCTCCAGATACGCTCAGGTCAGGTTCTGAAAACCCTTCTCTCCTTTTTAAAACTCTATTGAACTCCATGCTGAGCACTCCATTCCTATTGACTGGAGCTGACTTGATCGTCGGAGGGTCCTGTCGGAGCCACCCCCACTGACTCCGAATGAAACTTTATTTTGCAGATCCCCGATGGGGACCTCATCGGCCTCCACTCCAATGGATTCCGATGACGACCAGATTCTGTGTCAACAAATTAGCGCTAGAGAAAGGGCCCGGCAATGATTTCTCTCTTAAAGAAAGCCGGGGTTCCCTTATTCTTAAAGGAGTGCTCGGCAACAATTTCTCTCTTCCCACTCCAAAAATCTCTTTTCCTCCTCTTTCGAATTTCTTTCCAAAAAGAAAAGATGCCCCCTAGGAGAGCCTCCACCCGATGATCGACGGCCTTTGCGACTCGATCCCGTTCGGATCCGTTCATTTCCACTCTAGTCTCGATGACCCAGGCTCACTCTATAGCCGCGGTAGACTGATAGGAATGCGATGCTGTCGTTAAGACACCGTGTTTATCAGTTTAATCCGACTTCTTAAAATCATTGAAAATGTATAGATAGTAGTGAGTCGGGTCGAATCCACAGGGAAGGTAGTATTTTAGATTTGAAATCTTTGATTTTTTAAAAGAAAAGAAGAAAAGGATTTGAGTTTTCAAAATCAAAAGTGAAGTTGAAAAATTAAAAGCAAAAATTAAAAGGTGCAGAAATTTAAATTTGGTACTAAGATCTATTAGTTAGATCTTAGCATCTACTTGTAATAAAATAAAAAATAATAATTAAAATATAGAAATTAAATTATAATAAAAATTAAAAGTAAGAAATTAAAGTGCAAAAATAAAATTTTTATTAATTAAAATTTTAGAATTTAAATACATAAAATTAAAAAAAAATAAAATAGCCTGATCTCTGATCTTGGATCGGCATTGGCAGAAAGATGGTGTAGAAGCTCGGCTCTTCTTCTCGGCACCCGTTGCTTCGAAGCAGCCTTTAACCCATAGCCTGGCTTCGCCCTGTACCAAAGCTTCACCTTGATCGGAGATGTTGATTTTTGATGGCCTAGGGTCCTTTTTATAGAGCTAGGAGGGCTGGATATTTTTTTCTAAAGGCAATATGGGACTAATAGCCTTTGTAATCATAAAAATACAAAGAAATTTGGATAAAATTTGAATCAAAATAGCTCTGATATGACTCTGATAAATCTGATAAAATCCAGCCATTCAACAGAAATCCAACGGTCCAAAAATCATCAAAATCGGATGCAGATAAGCTCAGATCGGGTCGGATTAAATTCTGGCCGTTGGATCGCGCTTGATCGAGGAAATCTGGCCGCAAATCGCGCTTCGGGAGTCTTGATCACCGCCGGCAGCTGTTCTGGACCGTCGGATCATCGCCTGGATCGAGCGCTGCCATCCGATGGTGATCCGCGTGATGTTTGTATCTGAATAAAATTCGGAAGCAACCACAGCCGTCCGATCCTGACCGCAAACAACCACATCCGTCCGATCGCGCAATAACTGTTCCCATGGACCGCGTGGACCGGCCGCACCGCACACCGCAACCAATCAGCGCCGCTGTTGTCGGACGAAAAGACTAAATTACCCTTGTGAGCCGCGATAAATTTCTGTAGACCCTTAAGGGGTCTAGGTCCACCACGTGGCAATTTCTGATTCGCCGGAATTTGCTGAGCTGGCGGTCCACGCCTAGATCGTGGACCGGCTGATGGCTTCAATGGCTGAGTCGGCTTTGATGGCTCGGCTTGGCTTGGTGGCTCGGCTTGCGGAGCCGGCTGAGCCATTTTCTTTTTTTATTTAATTTTTATTTATTTTATATTTTTAAAAATTCATATCTTTTCCATTTTAGCTCCGTTTTACTTGAAATTTATTTCGTTGTGATCAAAAAAATGAGCTCTTTCTATTGATAATAAAATTTTATTTTTTAATTTTTATTAATTTTTATTATTTTTTAATTAATTTTTTAATTAATAAAAATATGAATTTTTTCAAAAATTATATATAAATTGATTAATAATTCTTAAAAATTAATATAAATTAATTAATAAATTAATACTTTTATTGATGAATTTATGATACTTATCACACCCCCCAACTTAAGCTTTGCTCGTCCTCGAGTAAAGAAAGAATTTAGTTTTAAATACCTTTTAACTTTAGAGTTTCGAATTTTACCTAAGCAATTTTCAAAATGGCCATTGATATTCAGTAGAGCTTAAATGAGATATATCATTGGGGTATTAATACTTATCAATAGAAAAATTAAGTAAAGAACATTAAATTTTTCAGAACTTTTTCTAAATTATTCCACTTTTATCTCTGATTTGTCTAAACTTTCATATAGGCAGGTGTATTGCTACTTCCATCCTTCATTTATTAATTTTTATTTTCACATTGCCCACTTTTTGATGCGAATATCATTGCTTACTTAGGCAACGGGACCCGGTTACTTCGGTGGGAAACCAATGTTTTTTTTTTTTTTTTTTTTTTTTTTTTTTTTTTAACGTTGTACCACTATTGAGTGTCTTAACTCCTTAAGCTTTCTATTTGATCCATGTAGCGAGTCTTGGGCCAATGACTCCCAAACCAGTTGGCTTTAGGGCACTAGGTATAGAATACCCCTCGGGCTTACTAGCTCGAATCAAATAGGCTACGAGTTAAGACTAGCTTTACAACGAGCTTCTTTGCCCTTCCCACCTTTTGACGCGAAACTCAATGCTTGCTTAGGCAAAGAGGCCCGGTTACTCAGTGAGAAGTACTTGGAAACTATTTTATTAAAATAAATTTTTATATGAAGAAACGTATAGTTACCCTACACAAGCCTATAAAAAGTAGACTTTTCTTTGATGCTAGTAGAAATAATTAGAAATGCTCCAAGAAAAAAAATTTTATGTTCTGGACTTAACTCTTTATTGAATTTTCTTAATACTTGATTCCTCAATATCTCACAGATTCTCTGATCTGTGCATCAATTTTCTTTTAAAAATGCTTAGTTTAATTCGATTCTTAAGCATAATCAAGTATCTAAATACTAAATACTAACTTTTTCGAGGACTTAAAATTTTAAAATTTTTATTTTTCTCTCCCCCCAACTTAATCGACATTGTCCTCAATGGAGAAGAAAAAATAAAGGATGTAATAAAGAACATGGAAGAATACACCTAACTCAGTATATATATATTTTTTATTTTATTTTTTTTTTTGGTCCAGCACATGCCTTTACAAATTTGAGCTCTCCCTCCAACTTATTCAAATTATCCTAAAAAAAAATAAGATAAATTAGATAAAAACTAAATATTGGGTTGCCTCCCAACAAGCGCTAAGTTTACCGTCTTCAGCCAGACACAATGTAGCTCACTATCCTGTGTCGAATATTGGATTGATAAATTCCAATGGTTTTGGATTGCCAATCTCAAAAAGATGATTTTTAATTCCATTATTAATATAATCTTTGTTAATTTTAGGAATATAATTTATGATTCCATTCTCAGACCCATATTTATTAAGAATTTCTCCTATTTATTTTTCTAAAATGCTCATGAATGGAGTTTTAGGAGTTAAGTTTGATTCAATGGGTGCTGGAATGGTGACTAAAGGCGGTTTTAATTCTGGAGGTAAATTAATGTGATCCTGCTTAAACAACTCCATTGACATTTCATTACATGCCTTTTGATTTTTATAAGAAGAACCAGCTTCTAGGGTTGAAGGGAATAGGACATTAGGTTTATAAGTCTCGGGTAAATCATCTATTCTCTTTTCCCTTATTTCTATCTCATTTAAACTGGAACTAGCATCAGTACTAATTCCTGGCTTGGGTTCTTCTATGTGGTTAGTCTCAGTACTAACCAGTTCCTCTGAATTTTTCATTTTGGCTAGCATCAGTACTAGCCTCTCTCACCTGGTCTTGGTATGGGTCCATAAGAATCCTATAGCTTTTAAGTTCAGGAATTACTTTGGTATTCTCAAATTGGAGATTCTTAGATGAAACATTAGATTGATAATTTAATCCAGGTGGTTGGTGGTCATTAGGTGGGTTGTTTGAAATTGGTAGGTTCGGTAGTTGATCTAGTTCTCTCCTCATGTTAGACTCAACTAATTATCCTATTTGAGCTTCTAGTCTGGCGATAGATTGCTATTGAGTTAGAATTAATTGTTGAAGTTGGTTAAATCTATCATCAGCTAGATTGGTCTGTTGAGGAGGTGGGTATGAAGGCTGATTATAATATGATGGCTGGTTAAACTGACTAGGCTGACCATTATTATAGGCATAATTTTGATAATTTTGCTCAAGTGAAATTTGGGTCTGAGCCTGAGTCTGTTGGGATGTCCAAGAAAAATTAAAGTTACTCCAATCTGAATTATATGAATTTGAAAATGGGTCATTAATCAATTTGGAGTATCCTTGAGTAGCTTGAACTTGTTCTTGGATAAAATATGGAAACTGTGCAGTCATAGGATATTCACTTACATGATGGGTTGGACTAGCACAGATTGAATAACTCTCCTGATAATTAGAAGATTGTTGACCTAGGGTTAGGAGTTGATCTATTTTCTGATCAAGAAGGTCAACTTTATCTAATTTTTGGACTATTAGATTCATGTTAGCCATTTGATTATTATGTTTAATGTGAATCAACCATTCAATTATGTTCAACTAAATCAGAAAAAATGATTTCCTACCATGCATGTATTAGTGTAACCCTAATGTATGGTTCAAAAAAATTTTAGAATTTTTTTATTTATTTATTATTATTATTATTATTTTATTATATTAAAAATTATTTTTTTAATTATTTTTATTTATTAATTTTAATTTAATTTAATTTAATTTAATTATTAATTTTTAGTTAGTTTAATTTTTATTTTATTTTATTTTTAGAGGAGAAAGGAGAAGAAAGAAAAAAGAGTTCTAAAGAAGAGGTCCTAAGGAGTCCTAGAACTAAGAAGAAAGAGAAGAATTCGGTTTAATTAGATCTAATGTTGGTTAGCAATCAAGTTGGTCAATCAATCCTGACTAAGGGTTATCCTAGATCTAGACAGCTCCTAACTGTCAAGGTCACCTTCAAGCCCTCCAAGTGTAGGATTAGCCAATCAACTAGTCAGGTAAGTGTAAGGTCGGTGGGAGTCCCCCCATTGCTTGCCTTAAACATCAATTATGCTTGGCCAGGTAAGCGAATGGAACCAATTAAAAACCACCTTCCTTTGGGCCTAATCGTCCCTGAACCACTTTCCTAGACACCAGTCAAATTGACTTATCCTAACCCGGTTCAACTCTTTGGATTCCTTATCCTATTGAGCTCGAGTTCCTAGGGTTGATGTCTAATTGATTTTAAAATTAAAGGACTTAGGTCAATGCAGGATGCTGGTTGGTTGTTTGTGGGCTAAGGAAGGGTGATCAAATCCCCACCTTATCTTGTTTAATTGGATTGTGCCCTTAATTTGATTTAATATGATATGCAAAAAAAAAAATTCAATCAAAGGGTTCTATGCAATTTAAACTAGATGCATGTAACTAATTGTATTCTGAAAGGCTTACCTTGCCTCCAGCAATCACTAAAAATAAAAATAAAAATAAAACTAATATGATGCATGCTCTAAACAGTTAGGATTTCTAATCTTATCATGAGGCTTTTAATTAGGTTTAAATGGATATTTTTTAAATTAATTTAAAAATAAAATAAATAAATAAATAAATAAATAAAAAAGAGGACTAGGGTTAGGATTGATCTTACCAAAATTAGATGCTTTCTTCGTTTTCTCCTTTTTTTCTACAAAATAAATAAAAAAAAATTAGTAAGCAATATTAAAAAAAATATAATTAATTTACAAAAAAAATCAAAGAAATCAAAGAAAAAAAATAGCATCTATTCCTTTCCGGCAACGGTGCCAAAAACTTGATAGGAACGCGATGTTGTCATTAAGACACCGTGTTTATCAGTTTAATCCGACTTCTTAAAATCATTGAAAATGTAGTAGATAGTAGTGAGTCGGGTCGAATCCACAGGGAAGGTAGTATTTTTAGATTTGAAATCTTTGATTTTTAAAAAAAAAAAGAAAAGGATTTAAGTTTTTGGATTTAAAAGTGAAGTCGGAAAATTAAAAGCAAAAATTAAAAGATGCAGAAATTTAAACTTGGTACTAAGATCTATTAGTTAGATCTTAGCATCTACTTGCAATAAAATAAAAAATAATAATTAAAAATATAGAAATTAAATTACAATAAAAATTAAAAGTAAGAAATTAAAATATGCAAAAATAAAATTTTTATTAATTAAAATTTTAGAATTTAAATACATAAAATTTAAAAAAAATAAAATAGCCTGATCTCTGATCTTGGATCGGCATTGGCAGAAAGATGGTGTAGAAGCTCGGCTCTTCTTCTCGGCACCCGTTGCTTCGAAGCAGCCTTTAACCCATAGCCTGGCTTCGCCCTGTACCAAAGCTTCACCTTGATCGGAGATGTTGATTTTTGATGGCCTGGGGTCCTTTTTATAGAGCTAGGAGGGCTGGATATTTTTTCTAAAGGCAATATGGGACTAATAGCCTTTGTAATCATAAAAATATAAAGAAATTTGGATAAAATTTGAATCAAAATAGCTCTGATATGACTCTGCTAAATCTGATAAAATCCAGCCGTTCAACAGAAATCCAACGGTCCAAAAATCATCAAAATCGGATGCAGATAAGCTCAGATCGGGTCGGATTAAATTCTGGCCGTTGGATCGCGCTTGATCGAGGAAATCTGGCCGCAAATCGTGCTTCGGGAGTCTTGATCACCGCCGGCAGCGTTCTGGACCGTCGGATCATCGCCTGGATCGAGCGCTGCCGTCCGATGGTGATCCGCGTGATGTTTGTATCTGAATAAAATTCGGAAGCAACCACAGCCGTCCGATCCTGACCGCAAACAACCACATCCGTCCGATCGCGCAATAACTGTTCCCATGGACCGCGTGGACCGGCCGCACCGCACACCGCAACCAATCAGCGCCGCTGTTGTCGGACGAAAAGACTAAATTACCCTTGTGAGCCGCGATAAATTTCTGTAGACCCTTAAGGGGTCTAGGTCCACCACGTGGCAATTTCTGATTCGCCGGAATTTGCTGAGCTGGCGGTCCACGCCTAGATCGTGGACCGGCTGATGGCTTCAACGGCTGAGTCGGCTTGATGGCTTGGCTTGGCTTGGTGGCTCGGCTTACGGAGCCGGCTGAGCCGTTTTCTTTTTTTTATTTAATTTTTATTTATTTTATATCTTTCAAAATTCATATCTTTTCCATTTTAGCTTCGTTTTACTTAAAATTTATTTTGTTGTGATCAAAAAAATGAGCTCTTTCTATTGATAATAAAATTTTATTTTTTAATTTTTATTAATTTTTATTATTTTTTTAATTAATTTTTTAATTAATAAAAATATGAATTTTTCAAAAATTATATATAAATTGATTATTAATTCTTAAAAATTAATGTCAATTAATTGATAAATTAATACTTTTATTGATGAATTTATTATACTTATTATAGATGCTGAGCAGTTCAACCTGCTCGTCCAGCAGGTTCGTGGCCTCACTGAGGCAGTTCAGATGGTGTAAGCCATGCACCAGCAGACCCCAGTACCAGCTCAATCGGCACGGGATTCTCCAAAATCGTGTGGTCCAGTCTAGGGGCAATCGACATGGGCTACCCGACCTCCAATCCTCGGAAGAGGAAGGCAATGGAGGGAGAGCCCTTGCTCGGACCGCGGCTCGACCAAGGGTGAAGCTTTGCACCCATTTAGCAAGAAGACCTTGGAGATCAGAGACCGTGAAGATCTCTTGAATCAAAGGCTCTTAGAAATGAACCGATGAATCAAAGAACTCCGTCACACTCCCTCCTCATGCGGTAATGACATCTGCACTGACCCTCCTTTTTCATAGAAAATTGTAGGAACTTCTCGTAACTTCAAGCTCCCGCAGGAGAGCTATTGAAATCTGATCGATCATCAATTCCGAACAACGACTTATGGCGCGATGTTAGATATATGTGCCCTAAAAGCCAGAATTGGCTGACACTTGTAATACACTTCTAGGGACAAAATTAAAATTTTGACTAAAAGCAATAATTGGGTTATTTTCTATCACATATGTGTATTTAGTGTCTGTGATACATCCTTTGAGTTAATGGTAATGATAATTCATATTTTCAAGAGTTGAAAATTTAAGACATGAATAATCATTATTAACTCATAAATTGCTCCCGACCATAGGATCATCACGAGGATGGTGATTGATCCGGAAGGTTGGTGTACAATCGCTTCTCTTTAGTAGATGAGTCTTGAGTCTACGGTGTGGAGACACCGGAGCGAGAGTACAGGTACTCGTTAGAGAACGAGGGCACTGAGCGTGACCACCTCGAGTAGTCATTAGGGAGTCTACCTTCTCGTCAATGACTGACTCGATGCTGCAGTAGTGTGTCTGGTTCTTTGACCTGAGATGCATCGGCAGTTCACCTTGAGGGTGTTATAGTTTGACTACACCATTACTCGGTCTCCTAGCCATATGGAACCCTGAGGTGTATGTTGGCTATAGCATGTTCATTGTAGGAACTGGATTGCATCAAGATGGAATCTATCTACCTCGGTGGTAGAGGAGCAGCCCTATGATGATCATGAGAATCAAGTCCAGAAATCCATGGCCATGGTAGAGTGAAATAATAGAAAGAGTTTCTATTTAGATTTTCACATTGGACTCGAATCGAATGATTACATCATATGACAGAGACTAGGGTTTGACGAGTTCACCTTAACCCTAATCTGATCGGGGCTCAAGATAGAAGAACTTAATCACACAGGTAGCTGCACCAAGAGGTTCGCATTCAGCTCTGATGGGTTGCCACCATATACTGCTAGGTGTCACTGGTGGATTTTGGGAGCAATTAGAATGATTTAGATGATCGATCATTCTAGCTGTTCGAATCAGAAGAGTTCTGATCCATCGAAAGGAGTTTCGATGATGTCGATGATAGAGATCATGACATATCCCATTACCATACAGAACTGAACCTAACTGGGTCACACAAACAAGGGTTTGAATCTGGTGATCATCAATTGAACTGATCTAGTTCAATTGATCTGAATGAGATTCAATTAGGTTCAAGGAAAATCGTGCTAGCACTCGATTGAACCTAACGTTCTTCTTTTACTATCATAAATAAGTTGTCCTGACTGAGCCAAAGGAGTTTGTGCTCAATCAGAGGCCTTCATATGGTCTGACTGGAGGTTGTCCAAGTCAGAAAAGGTTGTCTTATTTGTAAGACATTACCTGCCATTTTTGGTCACCTGCCATTTCTTGTTCTTTGACTTTGGTCAAAAGTCTACCTTTGACTGGTCAAACGTTGACCATTGACACTTTGACTTTTGACCACATGTCATGCACCTATTGGAGAGCTGGTGGGGGCCTGTCCCCCTGCCAGAACCTGGCAAGGAGAAGGGCGCACGCCACCCTTAGGCGTGTGCCCAAGTTGGAGGCGCCTAGGAGTCCTTGTTGGACAAGGACTCCATCTCCTTTTTGGATTCCAATTAGAGTTCTTCCTAAGAACCAACTTTGACTGGTCTTAGGCGCCCTCTAAGGAGGAATCCAGGGGACTCTATTCCCACCAATCAGATTTAGATCTGATTTCACAAAGGGTTGTGATTGGTTGGGAAGAAGAGGAGTTGGATCACAGCTTAGTCTATAAATAAGACCCTGCGCCCAACTCAGATTGTAATTTGAATTGAATCAAATTTCCCATGCCCCAAGGCTGCCTCTCCCCTCCTTCCTCCATGCCAAACCACTCTTCTCCCCTTGCTCTCCACGTCCAAAAGGAGTTTTGGACCTTGGTTGGTGCGATTCCAGATCAAAGAAAGGCGATCAAAAGCAAGAAGGCTGCGCTGCTGCAAAGGACGACTGCTGATCTTCAAAAGAGTTTTGAAGATCCTCCAGATCAGATCCAGATCTAATTTTTGGAGGTGTGATAGAGAAGAAGAGGATCTCCAGATCCAACCCGAGTGGATACCGGTAGAGGCCAGGCGCTTGCGTGGCTAGATCCAGAACCTTCCGCTGCAAACAGGATCATCAACAGGGTAATAGGATTACCCAAATCAGGTAAATTAAATTTGATTTAATTTATCTTATTTTTATTATTTTATTAAAATAATAAGAATCAGATCTGAAATATATCAAGATCTGATTGAGATCAAAAGAAAAAAATTTTTGAAATATATCTCTTGATCTGATCAGATCTGAACGAACCTGGTCCGGAAAATCAGGATTTCCCTTCAACTGGTATCAGAGCCATGGTTCTAAAATTATTTAGATCTAATTTTAAATTTATTTTAATTAAAAAATAAGTGATTTCAGATGTCACATGAGATGTGATCAGATCTGAAATCAGAAAAAATTAAAATTAAATAATTTGGATCTAAGATTAGAAGATATGCATGACTAGTTCTAGAATAGAATAGTTCTATAGAATAGTCTTGCATGTTTTTGATTTAATCTGATTAAATCATATTTTAGATCTTTTTATTTACTATTTTTTGATATTATAAGTGTTATAATAACATCTGAAAAATAGCAAATAAAAATTATTTAATTTTTAAATATCATATGAGATATGATTGATGCATGTCTAGACTAGTTGTAGAATAGTTCTACATAATTATCTAGATTAGAATTTATTTTGATTAGATCAATTTAAATCTAATTTTTTAGATTATTATGAGATAATTTAGATCTGAAAATATGCATGATTTGATACATGAGATGTATGCAAAATATGCCATGATTAGATCTAATTTATATATGAGATATATGATATAGATCTGATATTATTTTGTAGTATTGAATGTTCCTGATTAAGGCGTTCCTCTTGGCCGTCCGGTCATAAGAACGAAGAAGGGTTTAAAGGCCCTCTCTTTCCATTCGATGGGGTGTTCTTATGATGTGTAGGGGTGCTGCGTGTTCGTCCTTAATCAGAAACCCAAAACTTACTTTCTGCAAAACCCTAGATCCTGAAACCCTAGGATTTATTGTGCATATTTTGTTTATGAACCCTACTTAATTAAGAATTAAGTTTATGGAAATATTAATTAGGTCTAAAATTGAGAATTTCAGATC
>QRFJ01000028.1:4313368-4389961 GCA_006176705.1 Cocos nucifera
CACGTACAATACGAGGAAGACAACAGCGCTCCCACTGACCCTTTTGAAAACACATGGTTCCTCTTCATTTTTGATGAAACCAAACTTTTTGATCACATCATTGAAACGAGTGTTCCAGCTCCGAGATGCTTGCTTAAGTCCATATATGGACCTTTGCAGCTTGCAAACCTTGTGATCAGTATCACTGGATGTGAAACCTAGCGGCTGTTCCATATAGATATCTTCCTCAAGATATCCATTTAGGAATGCCGTTTTCACGTCCATTTGCCATATTTCATAATCGAAATAGGCTGCAACAGCAAGCAATGTGCGGATGGATTTTAGCATAGCTACCGGGGAAAAGGTATCCTGATAGTCAATGCCTTCACGTTGACTATAACCTTTTGCCACCAGTCTAGCCTTGAATGTCTCCACATTCCCATCTGCACCAATCTTTCTCTTGAAGATCCATTTACACCCAATAGGTACTATACCTTCTGGTGGATCTACCAAGGTCCAGACTTGGTTTGAGTGCATCGAGTCAATTTCTGACTTCATTGCCTCAAGCCATTTCTCGGAGTCGATATCTGATATCGCCTCGTTGTAGGTTTTGGGATCATCACCATGAGCACCATTACCTATGAGGAACATTTCCTCTACATCCTCTGAAATAATACCTAAGTATCTTTCAGGGGGACGGGAAACTCTTTCCGATCTACGAGGTGGAGGAGGTAGTGTTCTTATTGGCTCAACCTGATTTGGTTCCACTTGGTCCTTAGCTCGTTCTGCTTGTGAGACTTTCTCATCAAGCTTAATCTGCTTTCCAATGCCGCTATCTTGAATAAACTATTTTTCAAGAAAGATGGCATGTCGACTCACAATCACATTGTGGTCTTCTGGAATGTAGAAATAGTATCCTAATGACTCTTTAGGATATCCTATGAATCGAGCTCTAAAGGACCTAAACTCTAACTTGTCCGCTTGTTGTCTTTTGACATGAGCCGGACAACCCCAAATTCTGAGATGACTCAGACTTGGTTTCTTACCGTGCCATATCTCATACGGTGTGGTAGGAACGGTTTTAGAGGGAACCCTATTCAGTAAATAGATTGAAGTTAATAATGAATGTCCCCAAAGAAAATCAGGGAGGTCTGTGAAGCTCATCATGGATCGAACCATATCCAATAGAGTCCGATTTCTCCGTTCTGAAACCCCGTTGAGTTGAGGTGTTCCTGGTGGAGTCCATTGAGAGACTATGCCATTTTCCTTAAGATAGTCTAGGAATTCCCGGCTAAGGTATTCACCTCCTCGATCTGATCGAAGAACCTTAATGGGTTTTTCCAGTTTGTTTTTCTACTTCATGTCTGAATTCTTTGAACTTTTCAAAAGCTTCAGACTTGTGTCTCATAAGATACACATACCCATACCTAGACAGATCATCGGTAAAGGTAATGAAGTAGACAAAATTGCCTCTAGCCGGCACATCAAATGGGCCGCACACATCAGTATGTACTAGGGCAAGGAGATCTGTGGCCCTCTCCCCATGTCCAACAAAAGGGAGTTTAGTCATTTTGCCTTGAAGACAAGATTCACAAGTTGGATATGACTCAAAAGTCAATGGACTCAATAGCCCATTTTTCTCCAATTTGTTAATCCTATCTTCTGCTATATGACCTAATCTCAGGTGCCATAGATATCTGTCGTTTGGACTATCCCTAGGTCGTTTGGCATTCACGTTTTGCTCGATAGTTAAAACAGGTACATCAATATGTAACTGATAAAGACCATTAATAAGGAAACCATTTGCAATTTTATTTCTTTCATAAAGAATGTTACAATGGTCCTTAAAGAAGGTGATCACATAACCTTCTTGTGCTAAGCATGAAACAGAAATCAAATTCCTGCTAGCTGCAGGCACATAATAACAGTCTTTTAAAACTAAGTCTAAACCAGATGGTAATCGAAGAGGGTATGTTCCCACGGCTACTGCAGCAACTCTTGCTCCATTACCGATGCGTAGGATCATGTCTCCATCCCTCAGCCTCCTGCTATCCTCAAGACCCTGCATAGAAGTGCACAGATGAGCACTAGAACCAGAGTCAAGCACCCAACTGGATGCAGAAGAAACCGTAAGGTTAGACTCAATAACGAGCATACCTCCAGAAGGACCTTCCTTCTTGTTCTTCAGGGTGGCCAGGTAAGTAGGGCAGTTCCGCTTCCAATGGCCGTCGCTGTTGCAATGGAAACACTTTCCTTTGCCATCGACCTTCTTCTTCGGTTCTGCCTTCTTCTTCTTTGATCCTTCCACCTTTTGCTTTTTCACAGACTTCTTTTTCTTTCCATAAGACTTTCTTTTGGAAGAAGTCCGTTCCATAGCAAGAACTGAGCCTTTAGAACCTTTCATAGAAAGCTCAGCGGTAACCAGCATATTCATTCAACTCGGCCAAGGAATTTTGAAGTTTATGCATGTGGTAATTCATGATGAATTGCCCATATGCATCAGTCAAGGATTGCAGAATAATATCGTTCTGCAAGTCCAAGTCCAACTTCACACCGAGCTTCTCAAGCTCTTCCATGTCCTTGATCATTGTCAGACAGTGATCTTGGACTGACTGCCCATCACGCATCTTAGCCTTAAAAAGTCATTTTCGTGACTTGATATTTGGCTGCGCGACTCTGTTCACCAAACATCTCCTGCAGGTGAGCCAACATTTGGCGAGCAGTCCCGATATCTTCATGTTGGCGCTGGAGCTCATCAGACATCGAGCCCAACATGTAGTATCTGGCCTTATTGTCTTCGTCAATCCATTTTTCCAGAGACGCTCTCTGTTCAGTGGATGGACGAGCTGGTAAGGTGGGAGGGTCCTGGTCCAAAACATGTGTTAACTTCTCTGAACCCAAAACAATTTTGTAGTTCCTGAGCCAATCTTTATAATTGGGTCCAGTCAGTCTATGTGTGTCTAGGATACGTGCCAGTGGGTTGGACGCAGACATTTTCCTGTAGAGAGTCAAAGATTCTAGTTAGATACTGTAATTTTGACTTGACCAATTTGTTTAGGGATTTTATTTTTAAACAAATTAGCTCCCACTATTTTCTCGGATCCCTACACTCCCTCTGTAGAGATGCGAAAATCTCCGCGATTGATGATTTCTAGTGGGTGGTGCGGTCTCACCAACTGACTCATCACCTCACCTAACAGTTATTGGTGATGGGTTAGCCAATGAGTGAACAACTCTTGTTCAATGATTCTCTAATCATGGTGCACCCAAACTTGGTCTCTAATTCATGAATCTCACCGTATCCGGAATATTGATCCACTCCTTAGTTAAGTCAGACCCACCATTTGCATAGACTGGGTTCCTAATTGGGTCTCTCACCGTATCCGAAATATTGAGCCCAACTCATCCTCCAGCCCATAGCATCCAATGCCTAATAGACATGGTTGCGTCTTCCCGGTGCAACTGAGCCACTGTATCCAGCCGAGAACAATCAACCCCGGGAAGGGCCCGCACGTCTACAATGGTGGAAGACCTCAGACTTAATCTTTTCTTAGGGAGAATTGATTCAGGTCTCATTAAACTAGACTTGGCTTAGTCATAACAATTATGACTAACCTAGTGGCATGGGTTCAGCTCGGATTATTGACCACCTCAGATCAGAACTGTGTCAACAGATATGGCCAGGTAAGTGAGACCGGTGGAAGGAATATGCCGTTAACTCGCACAAGAACGCATTCAGGTCGAGTAGCTTCCAATTAAAAACCAGTCGGTCGTCTGTGCCAAACTTACCTTAGACACCAAATTGTTGAGTCAGAACCAATTGGGTTAGCCTACAATCCAGACTCTAACCTCTGAGCCTAATTAGGTCTTGCTTGATCGTGACTCGATCTTGACCCAGACTTAATCCTATTAGGCTGGTCAATTTAAGCATTGTTGATCCCATCTAACCAACTCTTGATTCGGTTTGATCAACCGCTTAGACCTAATTGAGCTACCCAAGCCCGAACCCAGTATTATGAATATGTCTTAGATCTGAAATTCTCAATTTTAGACCTAATTAATATTCCATAAACTTAATTCTTAATTAAGTTGGGTTCATAAACAAAATATGCACAATAAATCCTAGGGTTTCAGGATCTAGGGTTTTGCAGAAAGTAAGTTTTGGGTTTCTGATTAAGGACGAACACGCAGCACCCCTACACGTCATAAGAACACCCCATCGAATGGGAAAGAGAGGGCCTTTAAACCCTTCTTCGTTCTTATGACCGGACGGCCAAGAGGAACGCCTTAATCAGGAACATGTAAATACTACAAAACAGTTATAGATCTATATCATATATCTCATATACAAATTTAGATCTAATCATGGCATATTTTGCATACATCTCATGTATCAAATCATGCATGTTTTCAGATCTAAATTATCTCATAATAATCTAAAAAATTAGATTTAAATTGATCTAATCAAAATAAATTCTAATCTAGACAATTATGTAGAACTATTCTACAACTAGTCTAGACATGCATCTATCATATCTCATATGATATTTAAAATTAAATAATTTTTATTTGCTGTTTATCAGATGTTATTATAACACTTATAATATCAGAAAATAGTAAATAAGAAGATCTAAAATATGATTTAATCAGATTAAATCAAAGACATGCAAAACTATTCTATAGAACTATTCTATTCTAGAACTAGTCATGCATATCTTCATGTTCTTAGATCCAAATCATTTAATTTTAATTTTTTCTGATTTCAGATCTGATCACATCTCATGTGACATCTGAAATCACTTTATTTTCTAATTAAAATAAAATTAAAATCAGATCTAAACAATTTAGAACCATGGCTCTGATACCAGTTGAAGGGAAATCCTGATTTTCCGGTCCAGGTTCGTCCAGATCTGATTAGATCAAGAGATATATTTCAAAAATTTTTCTCTTGATCTCAATCAGATCTTGATATGTTTCAGATCTGATTCTTATTATTTTAATAAATAAAATAAAATAAGATAAATTAAATCAAATTTAATTTACCTGATTTGGGTAATCCTATTACCCTGTAGATGATCCTGATTGCAGCGGAAGGTTCTGGATCTTAGCCACGCAAGCGCCTGGCCTCTACCGGTATCCACTCGGGTTGGATCTGGAGATCCTCTTCTTCTCTATCACACCTCCAAAAATCAGATCTGGATCTGATCTGGAGGATCTTCAAAACTCTTTTGAAGATCTGCAGTCGTCCTTTTGCAGCAGCGCAGCCTTCTTGCTTTTGATCGCCTTTCCTTGATCTGAATCGCACCAAACCTAAGTCCAAAACACCTTTTGGACGTGGAGAGCAAGGGGAGAAGAGACTATGGCATGGAGAAGGAGGGGAGAGGCAGCCTTGGGGCGTATCTAATTAGCATTGGAATTAGGGTTGGGCGCAGGGTCTTATTTATAGACCTCTTGTGATCCAACTCCTCTTCCTCTCAACCAATCACAACCCTTTGTGAAATCAGATCTAAATCTGATTGGTTGGAATAGAGACCCCTGGATTCCTCCTTAGAGGGTGCCTAAGACCAGTCAAACTGGATTCTTAGTAGAACTCTGATTGGAATCCAAAAGGGAGGTGGAGTCCTTGTCCAACAAGGACTCCTAGGCGCCTCCTACTTGGGCTCACGCCACCCTTGGCGTGCGCCCTTCTCCTTGCCAGGTTCTGGCAGGGGGACAGGCCCCCACCAGCTCTCCAATAGGTGCATGACATGTGGTCAAAAGTCAAAGGTGTCAATGGTCAACGTTTGACCAGTCAAAGGTAGACTTTTGACCAAAGTCAAAGAACAAGAAATGGCAGGTGACCAAAAATGGCAGGTAATGTCTTACAAATAAGACAACCTATTCTGACTTGGACAACCTCCAGTCAGACCATATGAAGGCCTCTGATTGAGCACAAACTCCTTTGGCTCAGTCAGGACAACTTATTTATGATAGTAAAAGAAGAACGTTAGGTTCAATCGAGTGCTAGCACGATTTCCTTGAACCTAATTGAATCTCATTCAGATCAATTGAACTAGATCAGTTCAATTGATGATCACCAGATTCAAACCCTTGTTTGTGTGACCCAGTTAGGTTCAGTTCTGTATGGTAATGGGATATGTCATGATCTCTATCATCGACATCATCGAAACTCCTTTCGATGGATCAGAACTCTTCTGATTCGAACAGCTAGAATGATCGATCATCTAAATCATTCTAATTGCTCCCAAAATCCACCAGTGACACCTAGCAGTATATGGTGGCAACCCATCAGAGCTGAATGCGAACCTCTTGGTGCAGCTACCTGTGTGATTAAGTTCTTCTATCTTGAGCCCCGATCAGATTAGGGTTAAGGTGAACTCGTCAAACCCTAGTCTCTGTCATATGATGTAATCATTCGATTCGAGTCCAATGTGAAAATCTAAATAGAAACTCTTTCTATTATTTCACTCTGCCATGGCCATGGGCTTCTGGACTTGATTCTCATGATCATCATAGGGCTGCTCCTCTACCACCGAGGTAGATAGATTCCCATCTTGATGCAATCCAGTTCCTACAATGAACATGCTCATAGCCAACATACACCTCAGGGTTCCATATGGCTAGGAGACCGAGTAATGGTGTAGTCAAACTATAACACCCTCAAGGTGAACTGCCGATGCATCTCAGGTCAAAGAACCAGACACACTACTGCAGCATCGAGTCAGTCATTGACGAGAAGGTAGACTTCCTAATGACTACTCGAGGTGGTCACGCTCAGTGCCCTCGTTCTCTAACGAGTACCTATACTCTCGCTCCGGTGTCTCCACACCGTAGACTCAAGACTCATCTACTAAAGAGAAGCGATTCGTACACCAACCTTCCGGATCAATCACCATCCTCGTGATGATCCTATGGTCGGAAGCTGTTTATGAGTTAATAATGATTATTCATGTCTTAAATTTTCAACTCTTGAAAATATGAATTATCATTACCATTAACTCAAAGGATGTATCACAGACACTAAATACACATGTGTGATAGAAAATAACCCATTTCATTAATTATAGTCAAAATTATAATTTTGCCCCTAGAAGTGTATTACAAGTGTCAGCCAATTCTGGCTTCTAGGGCACATATATCTAACATGCCCCCCTTAACACCCCAAAGACTCAAGTACTGATGGAGATCCGGGAGCGACTTCCAAGATTGGAGAGAATGCATTCCCATCCTAGCAAGCGCAATCCCAATAAGTTCTGTCTTTACCATTGCGACCACGATCATGATACTGAGAAGTGCATCCAACTCTAGGACGAGATCAAAGAGCTCGTCAGGCGAGGCAGACTAAACTGATTTCTTTGAAGATGGCCTGAGAAGAAGGAAGATCGGCCAAGAGCATTACCACCAAGTAGAAAAAACCAACAAGAAGATCAGCTGCCCTTTGGCGTCATCAATACTATCTTAGGGGGACCTCAGCAAGGGGAGACTAGTGGATCCGAAGGATCGGTGAAGAGGCGGAGGATCATAGAGCCCATGGCCTTCACCGAGGAGGACGGTCAGGGAATCCAATTTTCACACAATGATAGGATTATAATTTCTTTGAATATTACTGACTATGATGTATGCCACATTCTGGTAAATAATGGAAGCTCAGTCGATGTGTTATTTTATGATGCCTTCTCAAAAATGTTCCTACCTGACGATCGATTGGGGCCGATGAATTCTCCACTGGTAGGATTTGCTGGCAACACTATGCCAGTCGAAGGCATAATAACATTGACCATAGCGGCAGGGCAGCGCTCGAAGCTGGCCAAAGCTCGGGTCGACTTCTTAGTTGTAAGGACCCCATCCACCTATACAATGATCCTTGGCCGATCTGGTCTAAATGCACTTTGGGCGGAAGTGTCAACCTATTATTTGAAGATGAAGTTTCCGATGAGTCACGGGGTCAGAGAAGTCAGAGGAGACTAGGCTCTGACGAGGTATTGCTACTCGATCGCCCTACATAAGGAAGATCAGCTCGACACTTATCTTGTTGATGGACTGGACGTCCGCGACGACCTCACTGAGGAGCAGGGCAAGCCTGTGGAGGACCTCATCTCTGTGCCCTTGAATGACGAAAACTCAGAGCATGTGGTGCAGATCGGCTCCAACTTGACGACCGAGGTTCGGGAGCAGCTCATCACTTTCCTCAGAAGAAACGTGGACGTCTTCGCTTGGACCCCAGCGAATATGCCAGGGATCGATACCGAGGTCATGGAACATCGGTTGGCCATCGATCCGAGGCACCAGTCGATAAGAGAAAAGCTACGCCACCATGCCCCAGAGAGGCGAAAGCGATTGCCAAAGAAGTAGACAAGCTCCTCAAAGCCGGACTCATTCGAAAGATTAACTATCGGACCTGGGTCTCGAGCGTGGTTCTTGTCAAGAAAGCAAATAACAAGTGGAGGATGTGCGTCGACTTCAAGAAACTGAACAAAGCTTGCCCGAAGGATAGCTACTCCCAACTCAGGATCGACCAGCTGGTGGACGCAACCACGGGCCATGAGCTCCTCACCTTTATGGATGCCTTTTCTAGTTACAACTAGATACGCATGGCGCTTGAGGATGAAGAGAAGACCGCCTTTATTACTAACCGAGGTCTTTATTGCTACAAGGTCATGCCTTTTGGACTCAAGAACATAGGGGCAACATACCCGTGTTTGGTTAATAAGATCTTCAAGGAGCAGATCGGCCGCAACATGGAGGTGTACATAGATGATATACTCATAAAAAACTGAGCTTCAATAGACCACCTGGCTGACCTTGAAGAGACCTTCGGTGCACTCAGAAAGCACAAGATGAAGCTGAACCCAACCAAATGCGCCTTTGGTATAACCTCTGAAAATTTTTTTAGGTTCATGGTGTCGAGATGCGGAATCGAGGCAAACCCCTAGAAAATTTGAGCCATTCAAGAAATAACCACTCTAAAGACGATCAAGAAAGTTCAGCGCCTGACCGAAAAGGAGGCGTCCTTAAATCGCTTCATCTCAAGGTCGGCTGAATGATGCATGCCCTTCTTTGAGATTCTCAGGCGACCGAAGGACTTCTGCTGGATGGGGGAGTGCCAACAGACATTCGAGGAGCTCAAAAACTACCTCAGCATGCCCCCACTACTGGCAAAGCCCGAACCTGGGGAAGAATTATTTCTGTATCTAACTGTCTCCCTGATGGCCCTGGCGGCAGTCCTCGTTAGGGAATAAGCAAAGATGCAACGACCGATCTACTACGTGAGCCAAGTCCTGAGGGATACGGAGACCAGGTATTCTAAGTTAGAAAAACTGACTTACTATCTTATAATTGCTGTCAGGAAGCTCCGACCTTACTTTCAGGAGCACACTATAACGGTCCTCACGGACCAACCAATAAAAGCAGTTCTCCACTGAGCAGACGCTTTCGAAAGAATCGTAAAATGGGCAATCAAGCTCATAGAGTTCGATATTAATTACCGACCCAGGCCATCGATCAAAGCCCAGATATTTGGAAATTTTATGCTAAAATGCACCATTCCAATTGAAGCTGAGCTTGAATTGAGCAGAACCAACACCAGAGCGAGGCCGAACTTTGATGAAGCCGAGCTATCGCGACTGATCCTCTCCGAAGAGAGCGTCGACTTCCCTGAAGATTCTTGGGCTCTGCACGTAGATGGTTCGTCCAACTCCGCTGGAAATAGTGTGGGGCTGGTCTTGGTCAGCCCCAAAGGAGTTGTCGTCGAGTACGTGCTGCGTCTTGAGTTCCCCACGACCAATAATGGGGCCGAATATGAAGTGCTGATCGTCGGATTAAAGATAGTAAGGAAATTAAAAATAGATTGGCTTCAAATCTACAGCAATTTCCAGTTGGTGGTTGGTCAAGTTGGCGGTGGCTACGAGACACGGGAGGAAAGCATGGTGAGGTACCTCAAAAAAGTGAAGAATTTGATCCCGGCCTTCGATAGTTTCGGCATTCAGCACATCCCGAGGGCGAAAAATGCAAGATCCGATCTTCTTTCCAAGTTGGCCGCTTCAACACCGACCGAATTGTCCAAAGAAGTGGTTTTGGAAACTTTGAAGTGCTCGACCATAGAGAAATCTCAAGCCATCCTACAGACGGAATTTGAGCCCACCTGGATTGACCCGTTAATCGCCTACCTTCAAGAGGGGGTCCTTCCCCGCGATCAAAAAGAAGCTCGGAGGCTCAGGAATCAGGCCTCCCGCTACATCTTATACGAAGGCAGATTGTATAAGAGGTCATACTCCCTCCCATTGCTGAGATGTCTCCGACCTTCAGAGGTTGACCTCATGCTATGGGATGTACACGAGGGACTCTATGGAAGTCACGTAGGAGCCAGGTCCCTGTCGCAAAAACTATTCCGACAGGGGTACAACTGGCCGACTTTATTTCGCGATTCCATAGAATATGTAAAGAGGTGTGATCGCTGTCAGAAGAACGCCAGCGTGCAGAGGCAGCCAGCATTCGAACTCACTCCGCTTAATTCACCCTGGCCATTTGCATAGTGGGGAATGGATATACTCGAACCCTTTCCAACAGCATCTGGATAGTAGAAGTTCCTCCTGGTCGCGATCGACTACTTCACCAAATGGGTCGAAGCCGAACCACTCACGAAGATTACCGAGGTCAAGATCCAGAACTTCATCTGGAAGTCACTAGTCTGCCGATTTGGCCTGCCCCGAACCCTCATAACCGATAATGGACGACAGTTCGTCGGGGCGAGGTTCGTCGAGTTCTACGAAGGACTAAACATCTTCCACCGCTTCACATTGGTGGCTCACCCACAGGCTAATGGGAAAGTTGAGATAACCAACCGGACCTTGCTGCAAGAAATCAAAGCGAGACTCAATAGGGCAAAAGGGGCCTGGGTGGACGAACTCTATCATATCCTCTGGGCATACCGAACTACTCAGAGGATGCCAATCGGAGAAACACCCTTCGCCTTAGCCTTCGGTACTAAGGCAATTATTTCGATCGAGCTTAAGCTTCCTTCTGCACGAGTCATGGGCTTCAATGAGCAGCACAACCCCTAGGACCTTAGAGTCAACCTCGATCTTCTGGAAGAAAAGAGAGAGGAAGCCGGCGTCCGGATGGCAGCCTACAAATAGAAGGTGGCTCGATACTACAATTCTAGGGTTAAAAGCAAGACGTTCAAAGCGGAAGACCTAGTGCTCCGACGAACCATGGTCGCTCAGCCTCAGAGTCAAGAAAAGCTCATCCCAAACTGGAAAGGTCCGTATGAGGTGACGAAAGTCATCCGATCCGAAACTTATCGCCTGAAGGAACTCGGAGGGATAGTGCTTCTCCGACCGTGGAACTCAGAAAATCTAAGGATGTATTATTAGTAAACTTTCTTTAAAAACTTCTTTGCTCTGCATTATTGATTTTTGGTACAAGGATTACGAAATGACAGGAAAGAAATGAGTAAAAATAGCCTATTAGGAATAGAAGGAGAACCTCGTCCTAATACGAGCAGATCAAAAGACCTCTAAACCTCGGCTGTATGAGACAAGGTCTCCCCTAGGTCAACATCGACCATGGAAAATAAGATCTTACGAAAGTCAAAGGCCTTATTCGCAAAGGACGAGATGGGGGGAGAGGCGCGGACGATGGTCCGCATATGCCCCCATAGTCCGTTGAGAATAGGAGGAGAATCTCGTCCTAATGTGAGCAAAGTCGAAGACCTCATTCACTTTAGACGAGATGGGGGGAGAGGCACGGACGATGGTCCACATATGCCCCCACATTCCATTGGGAACAGGAGGAAGACCTCGTTCTAATGCGAGCAAAATCGAAGACCTCGTTCACTTCAGACGAGATGGGGGGAGACGGACGACGGTCCGTATGTGCCCCCACAGCCCGTTAGAAACATGAGGAGGACCTCGATCTAATGCCAGCAAAGTCGAAGACCTCGTTCACAAAGGATGAGATGGGAGGAGAGGCGCGGACGACGGTCCGCATGGATCCCTCAGTCCGTTGGGAATAGGAGGAGGACCTCATCCTAATGCGAGCAAAGTCGAAGATCTCGTTCACTTTAAATGAGATGGGGGGAGAGGTGCGGACTACGGTCCGCATGTGCCCCACAGCCCATTGGGAATAGGAGGAGGACCTCGTCCTAACGCGAGCAAAGTCGAAGACCTCGTTCACTTTAGACGAGATCGGAGAAGACGGACGACGGTCTGCATGTGCCCCCACAGTCCGTTAGAAATAGGAGGAGAATCTCATCATAACGTGAGCAAAGTCGAAGGCCTCGTTCACAAAGAACAAGATGGGGGGAGAGGCACGGACGACGGTCCGCATGTGCCTCCACAGCCCGTTGGGAACAGAAGGAGGACCTCGTCCTAACATGAGCAAAATTGAAGGCCTCGTTCATAAAGGACGAGATGAAAGGAGAGGTGCGGACGATGGTCCACATGTGCCCCCACAGCCCGTTAGGAATAGGAGGAGGACCTCGTCCTAATGCAAGCAAAGTCGAAGTTAGGAACAGGAGGAGAACCTCATCCTAACCCAAGCGATTGGGCCAACATCGGTCGGAGAGCTTCAATTTCCACTTCGGCCAGAGATAAGATCAGAGATAACCTCATCCTGAGATGAGATCTCCTTCGAGCTTCGACATGGACTAGCACGAGGCTTAGAGAAAGACTTCGGTAGTCGTCATTCCTGCACTTTCTTTCTTCAATTTTCTAACTCGAAAGTGGGAGGGCTGGTATTGGGGATAAATTCCGCTCTCGCCGAAGTCTAGTCTGATGCTTAGCCTAATGCAACCAGTAGCCGTAGAAGAGCTTCAGCAGATGGGCTTTAGATTTACCCCCAGCGGTTGAGCTTCATCTAACCCATTCAACCAGTCGAACTACTTAGTGGCCAAACTCCTTCTGACTCCCCAATCATCGAGCTTCAGTTAGACTTCTGCAAGAGCCAAACTCTCTCCGCGTCGTTATAGCCAGGCGCCTGTGGGAGCCGAATTCCCTCCAAGCTTCCAACAGTCGGACTTCTATGGAAGTCGGACTCCTTGCGAAATCCACCAGCGATCGGGCTTCCATGGAAGCCGAACTCCTTACGGAATCAACCAATGACTGAGCTTCTATGGAAGCCAAACTTCTTATGGACTCCTTCAACGGTCGGACTTCTACGAAAGCCGGACTCCTTCAGTGGTCGAACTTCTCAATGGTCGAACTTCTATGAAAGCCGAACTTCTTATGACAAGATTTCTGTAGGCGATCTCGCTACGGTTACATAATAATAACGATCGATATTTATCGAGTTAATAACGATCGGTATTTATCAAATCAATAACGATCGGCATTGATCAGGACAGTTACGACAGTCATTAATCAAGGCAGTTACAACAAGCTCTCTCTATAAAAAGGACCCTTTAGATACGCTCAGACCAGGTTCTAAAAACCCTTCTCTCCTCCTCAAAACTCTACTGAACTCCATGCTGAGCACTCCATTCTTGTTGACTGAAGCTGACTTGATCGTCGGAGGATCCTGTCGGAGCCACCCCCATCGGCTCCGAACGGGACTTTATTTTGCAGGTCCCCGGCGGCGACCTCATCGACCTCCACTCCAATGGATTCCGACGACGACTAGATTCTGCATCAATAATAATGATATTTATAATATTATAAATATTTATAATAATATTTATAATAATTATTATAAATATTATATTAAATATTATAATACCATTTATTATAATAATATTATAATAAATATCTTACTAAATAATTATGTTATTTACAATAAAAAAAGGCTGTGAAAATTTATAACATAAGTTATAAATAATACTTATCTTATTTCATTTCTTATTTTTTTATTTTTTATAATATCTTATTTTGAAAAATTAGTTTTTTTTTGTAAAAAGGTTATGATGATTTTGGATGAAAAATGGTTAATTTTTAATATGATTTTAGTGATATGAGTTCTCTTTATTTTTTCTTCTTCTATAAATATATTGACAATTTCGAATAGCATGACGATCTTGGATGGCCAGCAACTGTTTAGTAGACAACTGTTTGTAATCGATTTGGCTTCGTTGTAGCGCATACCAAAAATATTTTTGCAATGCATAATTAAATGATGAATCTGAGCCTTCTTTTTATTTTTTTTAAAATTATTTTAATATTTAAAGAGAACCCCATCAATCAGTTCTGGGCTATGCTGATGGCTTGGACTGCCCCGATGGGTTCTGGGCCATGCCCTCATGGATGATGCCTGGTATGTGGTAGAGCTCTGCTTAGAGGGGGAAGAAATTCTCCGTATCATGTACTATAATTTTTCGAATGTCTACAACAAGCTTAATATGTCTATGTAGACATATCAGAAAGAATAATCATCTAGATTAACTAAAATAAACTTATAATAAAGTTACAAACCATAACATTGATTTTCAATGTAATATTTTTTAGATACTGCTCATTTTTTCTATTAGATACATGCTTTGGTAAGCGGTATTACTATACAATGCTAAGCTCAGTATCGCATACTCGCTTGACCATATTTATCAACAGAGCATGATGTAAAAATTTGGTAACATTTAAATAGACTCCAGTTAGTTAGAATCTAAAATAAACATACCATAATGGCCCCTCATTTCATGCAAGATAATAATCAGCAAATGGATATGTTTCTTCTAGTGAGATAGTCTTTCCATAGATTGATTACAAACCACTTTAAGGATAGATTCCATATCAAACTGGCAGAAAAATACATATTGATCACAAGCACAGAAACAAATAATATAGACATTATACTAAAAAAGTAAATAGCAGAGAGATCCAACTAGAGCAGCAAAAATCATGCCTAAAAAATAAAAAAAGAATTTTTAAAATTTTTTAATATTATTAATGTTCATTAATATTGTAGGTCATGATGGTACTAAAATGCGATCTAGCTTTCACCTCTATTCCTCAGCAAGCTACGCAGAGCTTCACATCTGAGTCGTAGTTGGAACATACTCCATACACCTCTACATTGGCTTTGGTTGCCTAGGCATCATTGATGTCTACTCTTCTACCAGCATCTGAACCTCCATCATTAGCCACATCTCCGACATATGCTCTACCCATCGATGAGTCTCCACTGGCATTCATGTCGCATGTTACCATGGCTAGTGAGAATAGATTTTTATTGTATTATTTATTTATTTATTTATATAGTTATCAGATACTCTTATATATTTGTATAATATATTTTTATTATAGGTGCATCATCTAGTAGGATATTTCACGATCCTACATGCATGCCGCATTTATGAAACCACTAACATCAAGTCATAGTGGGATATGATCAGGAGGAGAGGCCAGTCGGGGCGACCGCCCGAAAGATGTATTCTTTTTTCAGAATGCTTGTGAGGCGCTCCAACATTATTCTTGTTATGCCCATAGATCGGTAATTGATGGACACTGAGATCAGGGATTGAGTGTAGGAGGAGATATGGATAAGTGTATTTTACTTATATTTATATATTTGATATGTTTATACCATGTTTGATTAGAATAATTTTATAACTAACTTCTGATAATTTTTTACAAAGGAGGTATGACTTTTCAAATCATGAGTGAGCTTGAGATGTTCGTCTGCAAAAGATTGAGGAGTTGTACTAGAACTATAAGATCAAGCGCCAGAGAGGATGGCTTGAGTATGGACAGGACACTTCAGAGGAGCTTATTCCTTGGATTTAGGACTGTCTCCCGAGTCAGTAGGAGGGGATGGTTAGGCATTGATGAAGCCAAGAGTTTTAGATTTAATTTTTAATTTTTTAATTTTTAATATACTAATAATTATATTTGAATATTTTTTGAATACTTTGTTATTTAAGTACTTATGATTTAAATATTTTTTAGGCTACCTTCTATTAGAACCGGGAGAATCGGACGGCTTAGGAGTACATGCATACTTTCGACCATGAGTCTATGGCTAGTCATATGCATAGAGAGATAATAAATTCTAAATTTTATTTTATAATATTAATATTTTTTATATATATTTTTAATAAATTGATAGATTATTATATCTAACAAGAAAAGAGGTGATGCCCACCTGTAGTGCCATCTTTTGATCCAGTCATGCGGACAAAAAAGGTAAGTCGATGAATGACATGATCGAAAGGATTTTTGTAAGTAACTAATAGATTAGTATGATTAATATTATAGTATTTCTTATGATATTTTATTTGAATTTACAATTACGTGAGCAGTTAGACATGCTTGCGAGCAAGGACCCTGACACCGCCTCCATGATCATCTATCTCAGATCTTGGGATCTGAGTACTCTGAGAGGATCCGATGTAGGTCTGGACATATGCCGATGAGTTATTGATCTGAGACAAACGTCTCTACACATGCTTTTAAGGTCGTTAGTTAGGAACAGCTTGAGGAGGCATTGGTGCAAGCAGATCAGGCTATGGAGCAGGCTACTTAGGCTGAGTGTACATCTCAACTATAGAGCATCATGACCACTATGGTGACATGGCTCTCCATGCATTTTGGAGTTAACTTCATGAGCCTTGAGGACATGTTGACCAGCATTTCAGCTCCAGTCCCAGCTCCTTTAGCTCTAGCTCTAACTCCTTCAGATCGTGCTCCATCTTCTCTCGATGACGATGATTTAGATTTAGATTTAGCAGACTTTTAATATATTTTCTTGAAAAATAATATAATAAATTTTATTCAGTCACAAAATTTGAGTATTTCAGATATATTCTTATGTTATTTTAGATTTATTCTTATATTATGTATTGAACTATATTTATTAGATAAAAAATTAAAAATTTAAAAATTTATATTTTTTTTATTATTCAAAATCTATGATAATAGTTGTCAACCACTGCCGTAGGTATATCAACCACTACCATAGAGCCTATGGTAATAGTTTGACAACTACTGCTATAAAAGGTAAAGCAATGGTTATGTAACCGCTGCTATATACTGTTGTGATAGTTCAAACTATAGCAGCGATTAGTAAACTGCTGCTATACTATGCATATGGCAATGGTTACTCTGATTGCTGTAAAAATCTAACCACTGCTATATCATGCATATGATAGCAGTTATTCTAACCACTGCCATAGACCATGGCGACAACTTCAGTGGTAGCGATTGAATAATCGCTTCCATAAGTGATGGAACAAGTTTTTGCTATGACAGTAGTTCTGAACTACTGCCATAGTTCTTTTATGTAATAGTGATACTGTAAGCTTTGTTGATACACATACAACAATGATGTAATACATATCCTCGATAAATTGATACATAATTTATCGAACTTATTATTTATCAATATACAGTATATGGTTAGTTAATACACACCTAGTAAAATATTTGTTCGACGTTCTAATGTACATCTCTAGATAAAGCGATACACAATTTTCAAAATATAGCACTCATTAGTGTACAGCATATGACCAAATGATAGACATTAGATGGCTTACTAATACATACTATAAGTATTTTTGATACATGCATAGTAATAATCCAATACACATCTATAGATAAATTGATATAAAGTTTATCAAACTTAGTATTCACTAGTATATAGTATATGATCAGTTGATGCATACCTAGCAAAATATTTATCCGATATTCCAATATATACCTTTGGATAAGATGATATGCAATTTTTATGAACTTTTAGATGCAACGATCTTATTAAAGAAAAGAGATTTGAAAGAGGAGAAAGTGACTCAAGGAAGACTTCATAGATAGAAGAGATAGCTCATGGGATTTAGAAGAGAAGAAAAAACTCGAGAGAAAGATCTTATAGATTGGAAAAATGGCTTGATGAGGAAGAAGATATTATTGTAAAGAATCTCTTTCAGGTGTGCATTTTATTTTTTTTTATTATTTTAATTATGAATCTAATAAACTCTGTTAGTAGAAGAAATTTAATCTCTATTTGAACTTTAGATTTTTTTAAATACAAAAAAAGAATATAAAACTAGACTTATCTTATATGATGGTCTATAATACCTCCATATAATTTTTGTTCACACCCAATGCCTCCTATTTTTTTTATCATGGTATGCATCCCAGGTTACACAACTAATTAGCGACTTTGTAGCTTTTGATGGAAAATAAAGGACGCAAGAGCTTCCCTTTATTTATTAAGATAAAAGATTATTTATAATGCTGTAATAAAGAACAGGAAGAACAAAACAAGAGTAGAAGATAGAGAGATATCTTAAGAAGATGTTGATGAATACGAAGCCCCAAGATGGCTCGAAAGCTACAGGTGTTCAGGAAATAAAAAAATATTATATTGCATGCATGGAGAAATGTTATGTGCATGGTTCAGGAGTTAAGGGTTGATAGGATAATCATTGAGGGGGACTTGATGATGGTTGCTGGCTGGATCAAAATAATGCCAAGTATAAGAAGGCTCATTCACTCTTCGAAGATATCTGGAGAATGCTTGGTCGGTATACGATAATGTCCATTCAGTATGTATTCTGGAAGGTCAACAGTCGTGCTGATTGAATGGCATCTTTTATTGCTGATTATTTTAGTGGTTGAAATTGGCACGCTGGTATTATCTGCTCTCTGAACTTGAGAGATATTTTATTTTTTTTGACTCTTTAGACTATACTTGCATGAGGATGGTGAGATCGCCTGCATGTATCCAAAAAAAAAAAAATATTACATGCGAGAATTACACGATTCCATAATTCCCAATGTTATGGTCAAGCAGCCACTCTTACTAAGCCACAAACTGGCGTCTAAGCTCCTCATAATTGAGCTTGCCTACTAATGAATTTTTTTCCTAGAAGGCGGTTTTCCGGAAGCAAGTTAGGAGAAAATGTCTTCTTCTTCGGGTTTTTTTTTTTTTTTTTCAGCCGTCGTCCCTTTCTTTTTAGTTTGTCTACTTCAATTGTCCATAGTTTCGGGCAGATCAAGAAAAAATTGGAGAAAAACAAAAACATCCAGCTGGACATTATATATTGATTAAGTTTGTCGGAAAGGTCCAATAATGTAATATTCGAAAAACCAACCGGATCGCAGTTGAAGCTGTTTGGTGGTTCTTCTCCGAAGGAGTTCTGGATTAGATTCTCGACCAACCACACCTAAAAGTTGTTCTTGGATAATGGTTAATCATCTCTAAAATAATTTTAGTTATTAGTATTGATCCCTTGGCCAGCTAATCTCTGTAAAAAAATTATTTGCTCTTTAGTCGATATTCGTTATCCATTTTTAATACCATCTTGTAAAAAGCGAATAGATAGTAATAAAAATGATGGAAAAAAATCATCAAAAAATAAAATAACTTTATCCGCATCATCAAAAAAAAAAAAAAAAAAGGTATTCAAGGGGCTTCTGAAATGGTTGATATTATTTCACTCTCTCCTGAAATAAATTTAGCTCCATTATCCTTTTTTCCTCGTCCATTGGTTGATTAAGATATTCATAATGTTCTAAAATTTTTTTGATTGGTTAACTAGAAAGAAAAAAATGCGGGCTGAACATGAAGCATAAGTGAGAATCGAACATAATTTTGTTGCCCATCCTATATGCAAGATCTCGTAAAAGGTCAGGATATTTTACGGTGCATATTTTGCATTATAAGTAGTTGCACAGTGTAGGATAGTCTTCACATTATCTATTTCAAAGACGGACAGCTATTATTTAGCTTACAACATATTATGTTTAGCACTATATATACAATCATATTTAGATTATGAGATAAATAATAATTATTTTTCAACATTAATGATGTAAGGATTATTCAAGATTGTACAACTTTTTGTAATTCATCGTACATGTCCCATAACTTGATCTAAGTTTGTCGAAACTCCATGCACCTTCATCATCCAGGACTTTTTTGGTTTGCGAGAGGATGAGAGACGAAAGTATAGTCAATAAAAAAAATAAAATAATATCTTATATTTAATTAAAATTTTAAAAATAAAAAAATAAAAATTATTTTTTTAAAAAAATAAAATTTATAAATTTATGAAAAAAAAAATCATGCAAGATATGGCAAAGTTATTTTTATTTAAAAATTAGAATTTTTTTTAAAGATATCTTTAAGTTTTTACATAGAATGGGATGAATTTTTTTGTTTTATTAAGGATGTGAAAAATATTTTATATGTTTTTTTAAGAATATATTTTTTTTCAAATATATTATTTTTTATAATAAATTAAATATATAAAAATTATTTTTTAAAATATTATATATTTGGATATTATCCATCCATGAAAAGTATTCTTGTGATGGGCAATTCCCTGAAGGGTCTGGCTCCGCTTTAAAGGGTTCCGCTCCTGGTCCATGTTTCTTTTTTGACCGGCAACGGCCAACCCATTCGCTCAAGTCGCCCCGACGACTCGATTTTTGTGTTTTCATCCGTCAACGAAGACGGCTTGACTTGACTAAATGGCCCGCGCAGCCGTCGGGTCCGCATCAAATGACGCTCGTGAAACTTGCTCACGTGTGACTGGGAGGTTGCTCCACACAGCAAACGTCTACATCTCTTCAGTATGAGATCGCCACGCGAACAGAGAAATGCGGGTGACCTCGCTTGGATGTCATGGCATTAACGGGAGTGCGTGTAATGCGTAGTCCATGGAACTGAGGCACTAGCTAGCTTGCCCTCCTAGGAAGCTTCCGCACGTCTCATCAGGGGACCACCTGCTGCAATGCATGCATTGACCGTAGACCATGAGAAAAAAGTCGATCTGCACCGCACCATCTAGAAATAGCTTCAATGATTATCTCTGGTGGGGTCAGATTGGAGTGCAAGCGCCCCAAACAAGCAGAGGGGAAACTATACTTTGAACCTCCGTTTACTTGCATCCATGGGAATCAATTACCTTGTGCAGGTTCACTTGTCTCCTTTGAAAGCCTAAAATTTCCAAAGCTGCAGGTTCAAATCAAAAAATTTAGTGGGTTAGTGAGTAAAAAGAGCAGCCTTAATGTTTTATTTTTGGCATATATCAAATTTGATATACATGACGTGGCACTATCTTCCAATAGAAGTTTGATATAGACCAACTAAAAAGTCCTTCATCTCAACTAACTAGTTTATGCCATATGACAATTAGGAGGATGCGCAAAAAAACTCAACTCTCCAACTAATTCATGATGGCAGAACGACCTCTCTAACTGTAAATCCATATTTTATTAGATCATAATAAACTTTTAGATATGCGAAGCGATTATCTCCAATCTCGCTCGCACAACCCTAGCACGATGGATTTCAGCCCTCGTCTATATATACTCTTCTTCAAGGCATTCTAACTAAATCTTTTCCAAATCTTTCTAAATTCTTTCTAAGCCTAAGCCCTTACAAGTACATGTAAGTTCTTGAAAGCTCCTTGAAGTCTAACCAAGTCTCTAAAAAAATCTTTGAGCTATTAAGTTCCTGACTCATACACTTAAAGAATCATTATTAGTGAATATTAGTGGTGGCAATCAGATTGGATCGGATTAAATATGGATCAGATAAAAAAAATCCAAAACTGAATTCGACATGTTTATTAAACAAGTTAGATTTTGAAACTCAAATTTATCCTATTTAATATATAAATTATTCGACTCGACCCATTTAACTTATTTATTAAATAGGTAACCAGTTTATCTCATCAGATTTGAAGCAGTAAAAATGAAATAGAGAGAAAAATTAGTGGAGAAGGGTCTTCTTCTCTGATGATTCTTGCGACTTCTTGGAAATCTTCTAGTCCGATGACTGCACCATCATCCTAAGCCATGACGACCCCTGCACTAGGTCTTATGTTCTCTCCGACCACCTCAACTCCACTCTCGATCGTCTCTACACCCTTGCCAAGCTCTTCCTCATTCCTGACCGCATTATTAGCTCTATATCGGACTCCATATCCCTTTACTCTAATCTTAAATATAGTGAAAAAGATGCTTCATTGGGTCGGACTTCATCGGTGATCCTTGTGGCTTCCTAGGGTCTTTTGCTCTAGTGACCACATTATCACTCTAGCCCTCGACGACCCTTACACTGGATCCCTCGACCTCTCTAGCCACCTGGACCTTGCTCTCGATTGCCTCTCCATCCTTGTTGAGCTCTCTCTCATCTCTAACCGCATCAACAGCTCCATCCTGGACTCTTTTTCTCTATCTCTACTTTGACCTCTGCTTAATAACCTCAGCAATAACTTCCTCTCTGGTAGCCCAACCCGATCCTTGAGTAGCTTAGCTCCCTCTGATGCCTTTGGACTCTCGATCGTAGCTACAGCCAACTCTACGGCTCTATCCCAACCTTCCCTAATAGGGTGCCGCTCCTTTGACTAGATCTTGAGCCATCTCCGACCTAATCCTGATGCTGCTGGTGGCCCTCTAGTACCACTCAAAATCCTAACATACACACACAAAAAAAACATAGAGAACGAGACAATTAGAGAGAGACCAAAGGCTCTCGAAGACTTTGGGTTAAAGTCATGAGTTGTGACTCCTAAGTGGTGAACTACATGCACATCGATATGCATGCTGATTTCAAATTTTGAATGAGATTTCAGAGTGCGATGAGTTTTAGGTGGGCTTTAGAGGGCCTTTTTATAGTTCATTTTAGATGGATACCCAATATGGGCCGATCCATTTAATAAATGGATTAAATAGGTCAGAAAATAAAAAAAATCCAAACTTAATTCGAATAATCAAATAGGTTAAACGGGTTGATCCGTTCATAATCTAAATCCATCTAAACTAAATTCAAACTTTTTCAAGACAGGTTGAATGCAGGTCAGATTGACAGATCGGATCATATTTTGCCAGCTCCAATAGAGATCTACTCGGGAGCCTCTTACTATTCCAAGCTTAGTGGCATCCTAGAGGGACAACCTCTTTTAAACTTACAAAGCTCTCCTCGCCCTTCTCCTATACAGACTTTGATTTACCACTCATATCCACTGCCCTCTTGATCTCTATCTTTTCCTCCATCTTTCTCAGAATCTCCTCTGTTCCATCGAGGTAGTCTAATTTAAACATTAGAGGGTTCCCTTGGGAAACCCCCATTAAGTGAACTTCCTTTGCCTTTTGGTGTTTCAAGATGCTCACACAAGTCAAAATACAAATCGGATTCTCTTTGACTACTCCTTGATCTCTAGCCAGCTTTTAGAGTCCCTGTGCCATCATTTTGCCTTTAGTCAACAGCTCTAACTCATCAACCTAAGCCAATTTGATTTTAGGCAACAACATGCCTGTTATAATGAAAATATTTTTTTTTAATTTTATAATTATTTATAAAATAAAATAATATTTTCATATTAACTAAAAATTAATAATAAAATATTATTGAATAGCTATTGCTATTTAGATTATATTGCATCTTGGGAAACAAGAAACGACCAATTTAGATATGCGGCATGATGGAAAACCTTCAAATCATTACGAGATCTCTTCAAATATTTCAGCTAGTATTAGTTCTAAGCATATTATTATCTCTAGCACAAGACTAGTAGACGCATGTCGACCTCGACTTGTGTGACCTCGAACATGACCGAACTCCCATCTGTTCGAACCTCGATCATGTCCGAAAGTCAAGAAGATCAGCTTCGACCGATCTCATAGAGTTAAAGCAAAATAGCCCACAAGTAGCAGACTAGTTTGATTCCAATGAGCAGACTTGCCCAATTGGGGGCCAAACTGATCTCGTCCATCCTCCTCCTCAATATGATTCGAGGTCTCATTCTCCTTGGTAAATACCAAAGTCCCCACCAACCGATCTTGAGGAGAATTCGAGGAGGGTAAAGATTGATCTGAAACATTTTTGGTAGGCTATCTCGATTCTATGGAGATGCCATTTTGAGAAAAAAATCAACTGCAAATTATGAAGAGTGCAAATAAGGAAGCCATAACCATCAACATCATATCATGCTAATAAACGACAACAACCAATTAGCCCCATGTCGTGAATGTGGAAAGATAACCTATGTTAGCATGTTCACTCATAATATCCGAGAATTGGTTAACCTTCTAGAGCATGAATGACTCTAACTCTTCCTCTATAAATAGAAAAAATAGGAACACCAAGGTATACTCGTGAAAGTTTTTCTCAAATTCCACTCCCTCTCATTATTCTCCAATCATTGACTTGAGCGTTATAGGATCCCTATCGAAGAATAATTCAGTCATGAACTTATTTTACAGATCCTACTTCAGCCTCTCTAGTTCGACACTTCGGCATCCCTCCTCCAGCTAAGGATTAGAAAGTGCTTGGTTCGCAATTGGAATTAGAATCAGAATAAAAATCAGAATGGATTGAAATCAAAATCTGAATAACTTAATCCTCTGAAGTGTTTGATTCGTGAATGGAATTGAAATCAAAATCGAAGTCAGAATGAAAATTTGAATCCATAAGTAAGAATGGAGATTGAGTTTTAGATAGATTGGACCATTTCATTCTATCTTGAAATCGGAATTAGAATAAAATTTTTCTCAACTAAGCAGTTGAAATAGAAGCTACCTGTTGCTCCTGGATCTCCTGGCTTGAGGTCGGCCGACGAGGATGGAGGAGCTCGACCATCAAGAAATATGAGGTCGAGAATGAACTTTCACTGGAGCTTCATTCGTTCACCTACAATAAAGTTTCCACCGGAGTATTCTCTGGGAAAGACCCTCTGAACATCAACTTAGGAGATTGAAGAACAATGAGGAGAGAAAGCATCGAATTGAATGGCATACCTGGAGGATCCTGGAGCTCCTTTATTTATAAGAGAGGAGTAGGAGTCGTATCCATTTTGGACTCTAATGGCTTTCCGAGTTAGCCATCCTGGATTGATTCGAAAGATTTCTTTCCTTCTGGAAAGACGGGATTACAAAAGATTTTTTTTTACCCAAGTTTTTTGATTCGAAGAGGACATAGTTTCAGCAGGAATGGTTGTAGGTCGATCATTGACGAGCTATGAGCCTATTCATGTAGCTCGCGATCGACCTGAACCCAACGAGGATGAGGTATGAAGGTCTACCTTATTTTGTCAAGAGGTGATCTTCAGTAGATCGATCAAAATTGTATATCGGCTTAAGCCGACCTACAACTAACTATGGATAAAGTATCGCATTGTTCCGCTCAAATGATCCATTGGGGTAGGTCAGCAGCCGACCCTAAATAGATCGAGGCCACACCAACCTCATTCCATAATAGTTTATCCTCCACTTACGAGGTCAATCTACCTTTGAGCGATTGATGTAAGTACCCTATTGAAGTCGAGGCTGATCTTCAAATCATGTCTGCATTGCAGCACTGAAGATCGATAGCATGATAAGATTGGGAGAAGTCCATCAGCCATGAAATCTAACCGTTCGTTACTTTGCTCCGGGTCTACCCATTCCGACCAATGGATATCTAACATTTAATGAAGATCTAAAAGGGTAGGTGAAATGGAAGTAGATCGGAGCCATCCATGCCTCTTATAAATAGGGTCTATATTACTCTTTTTGACCTCTACTATTGCTTAAAGGGTGAACTCCAGTACTTTGCATGAGGAATAGCTCGGACTCAGTCGAGCTACCATTGATCTCATCCTAACTCTTCTTGTTGCTCGGCCTCCTCGTCCTTTAGGTCAGTCTCCTCCATACTCATGAGTCAATCTAGTCTGTTCCGATCTTCTTAGGGCTCGGATAGCTCTTTTAGTAAGAATCATGATTTCGGGATAGTTGGTTCTCTGAGCCAATCTAAAGAACATGAAGTTTCAGACTATGTCCCTTTCAGAATAAATTTCGTCCTCACCTCGAAGGACCTGGAAGTCATTAGGATGAAGTACCATATCCTTGATAATTTTAAGTTAGAGGTCGTCGGTCCCGGGGAGCGTATAGCTCTTCCTTAGCCTGGATGGGTCGGTGTTTACAAAAAATTGCTAAAGGCCGACCTCAGGTTGCCTTTTTATTTTTTAATTATCGAGCTTCTGAACCTGTATAGAATTAGCTTTTGTTATTTAGCACCGAACTTCTGGCAATCGATTTTAGGCTTCTTCACCCACTGCCTCTTCCTCGAGATCGAGCCTACCTTCCATCTTCTTCGAGCTTGCTTCACTTTAAAGGAGTATCCGATGAAGGTCGGATGGTGGTATGCTTCTCCTCGGAGAGAATGCCATCTTTTTTGAGGTGTTTCTTCCTCGATGCATAACTGGAAGGAGCGCTTCTTTTTTATATTGACTGAGCAACCATGGAGTTTCAGCACATCATGGGGGTGACCTCATAGATCGGTTGTCAGACCTCCAACACTGTCCGAAGCTGGGGAGGTGATCTTAAGTCAAATCTTTAGTCTCGCTCCTCTCTCATTATCCAGATTTCTTATCGAGAAGAACTTATTTAAGATCTGACTAATTCCAACTGATCCGAGAAGTAAGTGTTCTCATGCGATTTTGTTTAGATCGTCTTTTCTTTCCTTATCATTATCATTGACCGAGTCTTATATTTTCTGTCCAGTGATGAACCCATCCGACCTTGAAACTCTTCGTCAGATGGCGAAGAAAAGGAAGACAAGCACGATCGTGGCCCCCAAATGCGCTCGGATCGAGGCTGTCCTAACGCAGCCCGCGGTAGGAGGTTCCTTAAGGGCGGCCAACGCCCCGAGGAAGGAGAAATTGGTGTCGACGAAGGCTGTGATGTCGATTCGGTCCGCTGCTTCAGGGGAGTCCATCCCCCAATCTTCTGCATTCTCTTTCAAAAGAAACTCAGATGGGCTGAAGATCTCCATCCGGATGTCCAGTCGTGGACCCGATGTTCTGGAGAGTATCTCTCTGGTGGAAGTTTTTTTGGATACCGAGGATAAAAGGAAGGGCATTGACGACTATCATGTTGCCTGTTCCTTGCTGAAGTCGATCATTTTATTGACAGACGTCCAGACCTTCGAGGAGGTCGGAGGTGCCTTTCGCTTTCAGGACTCTTACGATTCTCTCCTTCGGGTATGTGTTGGCTTTTTATCGATCTTCATTTTAGCTCTTCCATTCATTGCTTGGCTCAGCTTCGTTCTCTCTCTCTTTTTTTTATTTTTTATTTTTATAGCTCGTCCATCATGTGGATCATTTTATCGAAGTAATTAGAGAGGTTCGGCGCCTCTCTAAGAAAGTCGAGGAGAAAGCCCCCTAAGCCCACCGAAAGGTGGACGATGCTTAGCTATCTCATCTGAAGGTCGAGGAAGAGTCCAGGTCCCTCAGAAAGCGGGTGAAGCAGCTGGAGTCCGAGCTGACTAAGGCTGAAGCTCGGTGCTGGGAGAGAGGAAGATCGGGAAGGCATGAGTGAAGGCCGCCAGGATAGAGACGATCGAGGCCTTTCGCATCTCGAAAGAATTTCGTAACATCAAGGTGGATTTCGCATCGCTCTCCTACCTACAAGAGGGCATAGATCTGAAAGAGAAGGTCCGGAGGATCTTCCCCAATCTGAACTTGGATCTCTTCGAGTCGGACGAGGAGGAGGCCGAGGAAGCTGAGGGTTGGAAGATTCAGATGGAAGATATCTTCAACCTCGTGCGTGATGGTTTGGCTTCCGAGGATGCAGCATCGGTACCATCCTTAGCTGTTATCACCCTGCCAAACTAAGCAGAGGTTGACGAATCTGGAGCTCTGGATGGAGCTTAATGTACCATTTTGATCGAGCATGTTCGATCTCTCTTTCTTTTTTTACTTTTTTTGGTCGACCATTTTGTTTGCCCATGATCTTTGCCGAGGTTTTTTTGTATAGACCGACCATCACTAGTAAACACTTAACTTTAATACAAAGCCTTCTTTTGCTAAGTTGTTGAGTTCGTATATTCTTTATTAGATTTTCCTTTTTCAAGATGTAAGTTAGCGTAGATCTTAGGCGGTGTGATAGAGAAGTGACGAATGATTCATGCCGACACGTTACGATCCTCGACCATAGTTGAGGAGCGTGTTTTCATAAATTTCATAGGTCATGTCCTGGTCCTTGACTGTGGTTGAGGAATGTGCATTGACAAAATTCAATGGAGACGTATTCCGCTCCTCGACCATGGCTAAGGAGCGCCCGTTGGCGAAATTCGATGGAGACGCATTTCGCTCCTCGACCATGATCGAGGAGCGCGCGTTGGCCAGATTCGATGGAGACGCATTCCGCTCCTCGGCCATGGCTGAGGAGTGTGCGTTGACGACATTCGATGGAGATGCATTCTGCTCCTCGATCATGGTCGAGGAGTGCACGTTGGCGAAATCCGATGGAGATGCGTTCTACTCCTCGACCGTGGTTCAGGAGCGCACGTTGGCGAGATTCAATGGAGATGCATTTCGCTCCTCGATCATGGTCGAGAAGCGTGCATTGGTGAGATCCGATTGAGACATGTTCTACTCCTCGATCATAATCGAGGAGCATGCATTGGCGACATTTGATGGAGATGCATTCCGCTCCTCGACCATGATCGAGGAGCATGTATTGGCGAGATTTGATGGAGTCGCATTTCGCTTCTCAGCTGTGGCCAAGGAGCACGTGTTGACAAGATCCGATGGAGACGCATCCCACTCCTCGATCATGGTCGAGGAGCACGCATTGGCGAGATCTGATGGAGACGCATTCCACTCCTCGATCATGGTTGAGGAGTGTGCGTTGACGACATTCGATGAAGATGTATTCCACTCGTTGATCATGGCCGAGGAGCGTGTGTTAGCGAGATCCGATGGAGACGCATTCTGCTCCTCAACCATGGTCGAGGAGCGCACATTGGCGAGATTCGATGAAGATGCATTCCGCTTCTCGATTGTGGCTGAGGAGCGCACGTTAGCAAAATTCGATGGAGACGTATTCCACTTCTTGATCATGGTCGAGAAGTATGCATTGGTGATATTCGATGGAGACGTGTTCCGCTCCTCGATCATGATCGAGGAGCACACGTTGGCAAAATTCGATGGAGACACGTTCCGCTCCTCGATCATGGTTGAGGAGCGCGCATTGGCGAGATCCGATAGAGACATTTTCCGCTCTTTGATTGTGGTCGAGGAGCACGCATTGGCAGGCCGAGGAGCGTGAGTTGGCAAAATTTGATGGAGATGCATTCTGCTTCTCGATCGTGGTCGAGGAGCGCATGTTGGCAAGATTCGATGGAGATGCATCCCGCTCCTCGGCCATGGCTGAGGAGTATGCATTGGTGACATTCGATGGGAATGCATTCCACTCCTCGATCATGGTCGAGGAGCACGCATTGACGAGATCCAATGGAGATGCATTCTACTCCTCGATTGTGGTCGAGGAGCGTGCGTTGGCGACATTCAATAGAGATGCATCCCGCTCTTCGATCATGGTCGAGGAGCGTGCGTTGGCAAGATTTGATAGAGAGGCGTTCCGCTCCTCGATCGTGACCGAGGAGCGTACGTTGGCAAAATTCGATAGAGACGCATTCCGCTCCTCGGCCGTGGCCGAGGAGCGCACATTGGTGAAAATAAAACCTATGAGAAGTTATTATTCATTATCAAATAAAAATTCAAGATGAAAATTACATTCTAAGAATAATATCTCCAAATATTATCGACATTCCAGGTCCTTGGGATTGGAGTTCCATCCAGTCGACAGAGATGGTAAGTTCTAGGCCAGACTACTTCAGCCACGCGATAAGGACCTTTCCAGTTCAGTGATAATTTTGATCCTTTAGATGGGCGAGAAATCTCAGCTCGACGAAGAACTAATTATCCTGTCCGAAAAGATTTGCTCCTTACTTGAGAATTGTAGTATCGGACAACCTTCTATTGATAGTTGGCCATTCAAACTCAAGCTTGTTCTCGGATTTCTTCCAACAGATTCATATTCATTCTCATCCCGAAGGAATTGCTTGCTATCTTCATCGAACTCCTCTACGCGGAGTGTGGGTAACCCCATCTCTACGGGTATTACAGCTTTCGTATCGAAGGCCAACATAAAAGATGTCTCTCCAGTTGGGACACGTTGCATCGTGTAATATGCCCAAAGGACGTTGTACAACTCTTCAGTCCATGATCCTTTTGCTTAGCTTATGCGAGCTTTCAACCCCTGCAATAATGTCCTGTTCATCACCTCGACCTCGCCATTAGTCTGTGGATGATCTACTAATGTCAATCTGTGAGAAATCTCGTAGTCATTATAGAATCCTATAAACCTTGGGTTATTAAGTTATCGTCCATTATTGGTTATGATGGCACGGGGTAAACCATATTGATATATAATAGACTTTCCGACAAAATTCTGAACTCTAGCTTCGGTAATCATAGCTATTGCCTCTACTTTTATTTATTTAGTAAAATAGTCAATCGCAATAATTAGGAACTTTTTCTGTGCCACGATGATGGAAAATGGTCCGAGGATATCCATTCCCATTGAGCAAAGGGCTAAAGGGTCGTGATCGGGGCTAATAGGGTCGATGGTCGGCATTGAATGTTTGAGGTCCTTTGGCATTAGTCACATTTGCTCATCAGATCAGTCGCAGCTCTTTGCATGGTTGGCCAAAAATATTCCTATCATAATATTTTGTGGGAGAGGGCCTTGCCCCCTAGGTGATTACCATAGATTTCTTCGTGAACTTCTCACAGGGTATAGTCGGCTTTCGAAGGACGGAGGCATCTGAGCAGAGGTAGGGTGAAGGACCTCTTATACAACTTTTCTTCATAAATGACGTATTATGGAGCGAGGTGTCTCAATCTTTTTGCCTCATCTCGATTCGTAGGCAAAATTCCATCTCGCAAATAATGGAGAATAGGATCTATCTAGCTTGGTTCTGGATCAGCTTGCATTATCGGGACCTCCTTAATACTTGGCTTCTCCAGGACTTTTATTTATGAGTTTCTTTTAGGTCGACTGCTCGATGGATTGCTAGGTTAGAAAGGAGGTCAGCTCGCACATTCTCTACCCTTGGTATCTACTGAACATCCATCGCTAAAAAGCTAGAAGCCAAGTCTCTAACCTTCTGCAGATACTTAACTATATTCGGCTTGTGGGCTTCATATTCTTTCTGAACCTGATCAATCACTAACTGTGAATCGCTATGTACTCTGAGATGTCGAACTTTCATTTCTTTGGCTATCCTAAGTCCCACTACCAATGCCTCATACTCGGCTTCATTGTTGGAAATCGGAAAGTTGAAGCATAGGGCATATTCTGCTACTACCCCTTTTGAGCTGGTTAAGATCAACCCAGCTCTGGAGCTCATGGCATTCGAAGATCCATCAACATGTAGGGCCCAACATTCATCGATTGAGGGGGTTTCAGCGTGACTGAATTTTTCATCTGGAATTGTACATTCTAGGATGAAGTTCGTCAATGCTTGAGCTTTAATGGACGGTCTCGATAAGTATTTGATATTGAATTCGCCCAGCTCGATAGCCCATTTAGCTAGTCGTCCTGAAGTATCTGATCGATATAATACCGATCTAATGGGTTGGTCTATAAGGACTGCGATGGTGTACGCTTAAAAATATGGGCGCAACTTTTTTGCAGATATCAAGAAAGTATAGATGATTTTTTTTCAGTCTCATATATCTGATCTCAGCATCATGAAATACTCGGCTCACATAATAGATCGACTTCTGCACCTTGGCCTCCTGTCGGACCAGAACAGAACTAATTGCCAAAGAAGAAATAGCTAGATATAAGTACAATACCTCCTTAGGCTCTGGCTTGCTTAACAGAGGAGGGGAGCTGAGGTATTTCTTTAACTCATCGAAGGCTGTCTGGCATTCATCTATCCATTGAAAGTCTTTCGATTACTTAAAAGCTTTAAAAAATTGAAGGCTTTTTTCCACCGATCTTGATAGGAATCTATTTAAGGCTATGATTCTTTTTGTAAATCGCTGCACTTCTTTCATCATCTTCGGAGGCTTCATTTCTTGAAGAGCTTGAATCTTCTCCAAATTATTCTCAATTCCACGTTGTGACACCATGAACCTAAGAAATTTTTCGGAAGTGACACTGAAAGTGCATTTATCTGGGTTGAGCTTCATCCGAGAACACCGTAGTATAGAAAAAGCTTTTTCTGGGTCGGTAATATGATATTCGACAATCCTACTTTTGACGAGCATGTCGTACATGTACACTTCCATATTTCTCTCAATTTGTTCTTTGAAAAGCTTGTTCATAAGTCTTTAATACGTCGCTCCTGCATTCTTCAAGCCAAACGGCATAATCCTATAGCAAAAAAGGCCTTGGTTAGTTATGAAAGAAGTTTTTTCTTCATCTTCGGATATCATTCGAATCTGGTTGTATCTCGAGAAAGCATCCATGAATGATAGAAGCTAATATCCCGAGGTCGCATCCACCAGTTGATCTATGCACGGTAGAGGATAGCTATCCTTTGGGCATGCTCCATTGAGATCCACATAATCAATGCATGTGTGCCATTTTCCACTAGCCTTTTTGATAAGGACGATGTTAGCCAACCACTCCGAATAATAAACTTCTCGGACAAAACTGACCTTCAAGAGCTTATCAACCTCTTCTCGTATCGCCCTCCGGCGTTCAGGGGTGAAGCTCCATTTTTTCTGCTTGATCGGACGACGATTTAGGTCTACATTGAGTCGGTGTACCATGACTTACGGATCGATGTCGGACATATCCGAAGCTGACCAAGCAAATACGTCGGCGTTATCTCGTAGAAATATGATGAGGTGCTATCGATCCTCTTCACATAAGCTTAAGCGACCTTCACAATCTTGTTCGAATCATCCTTGATCAGTATAGAGATCAGTTATTCTACCGGAGAGCCTCTTTGATCAGTTTGTTCATCTCGGACGTCTAACTCATTCATGGGTTGCTCTTCAGCCACCACTCCATGCAAAGTAGCCATGTAACACTTCCTTGCGACCGACTGATTTTCCTTAAGCTCACCGATTCGATATGGAGTCATGAATTTAACCTTCGGATGATAGGTCAATACTATGGCCTAGAGGATATTTAAGCCTGACCGACCTAAGATGACATTGTAGGTGGAGAGGCTATTCATAATGAAATAAGCTATGTCGACAACCACCTGCTTCGGAGCTCGTCCAGCTTTTGTCATTAGTAAGATAGTCCCTTCTACTAAAATCGTAGCACCAGAAAATCTGACTGGATGTACATTTCTCTTCATCAGTAGTTCAGGACTTAAGTTCATCCGAATAAAGGCATCATAAAATAGAATATCTATCGAGCTTCCACTATCAACAAAGATCCGATGTACATCATAATTAGCAATATTCAAAGAAACGACTACGGGATCGTCATGGGACTGACTTATTTCTTTCAGATCTTCATCGGTGAAAGTAATTTCACCATCTGCTTTCCTCTTCCTTGGTTCTTCTCTTGGTTGATCCTGATCCAAAGTATTTCCATCGAGATTTCCTCCAGCAATTACTTTGATTTCTTCCATAGCCGACCGCTCTCCACACGATTTATCCTGTCGAGATTGGTCATGACCCGAATTCGTTGGGATTCGTCGTTCATCCACATAGTGCCGAAGTCGTTCCTACCTGATTAGTGCCTCTATTTCCTCTTTGAGCTGTCAGCATTCCTCGGTATCATGCCGATGGTCATGATGATATCGGCAATACTTCCTCAGATTTCTTACTCGAGCAGGAATTATCATTTTTCTGAATCGAGGTATATTTTCTCATCGTTCGATCTCCATTAGAATCTGAGCCCAGGGTGTGTTGAGAGGGGTGTGATAATTGAACCTCCGAGGTGGAGTTCTAGATCAACCTCGCGACTTTGGAGATGTTGGTTGGCTACTCCGAAGTGGGATGCATGATTGATGAAACCGCGGATCCTCTCAATAGTGCTGCATCCGTCTATGATCTTTTTTCTTCTCCTATTTTTGGGGCAGACCCGACCTACCATCTCGGCTACTCCCCTGGTGGTCCCAAGCCTCTTCGGCCTGGGCATACTTCTCCACTCGTTCTAGCATCTCAGCGAAATTCTTCGGATAGTCCAAGTTGAGGGAGAACAAAAGGTCATTTTGGAGGAGGCTGGCCTTGAACGCCATCATGGCCATAAATGGGTCTAAATTTTGAACCTCCAAGGTGGTTGCATTGAAGCAATTAATATACTCTCGAAGGAGCTCATTCTTCCATTGTCTGATGCTCATGAGGAAGTCAGAGTTACGACGTTGCCGACGACTGCTTACGAAGTGGATAATGAACGTACGGCTTAACTGGTAGAAGGAATCTATGGAGCCAGATTTTAGGTTCGGATATCAATGTCGAGCCGCCTTTCTCAAAGTTGAAGAAAAAGCTCGACATAGTATTGCAGCGGTAGCCCCTTGCTGATGCATAAGAGTTTGAAAACTGTCTAAATGATCTACGGGATCGATCGTTCCATCGTAAAGCTCCATCTGAGGGATCTTGAACCGACGTGGCAAGGGTTCGTCCATAATCTTCTGAGTGAATGGGGGATCGACATTAAACTCTAAATCTTTTTCTTCTTGCCTCGGCTCCCGCAATGCAACCAGCTACTGTTGCATCTCTTTGAGCTTTTTCTCCATGTCACCCTCATGAGTGGCTTGGTGCTAAGGAGTCTCGTGGTCCGAAGTGGAGCCTCTTTTAAAAATTGGTGTTGGCGAGCGTTCAGATTTTTGATGGGAAGGATCAATAGGTTAGCTGTGATGACTGGCCTTCGCCCTAGGGCTTCGGGAGCATCGTTCCTCTGGCCTTATCCAGACCAGACCTGAATTTTCTTCGATCGAATGATGCTCGTCGGTCTGCTGTATTTCTCTTACGATGGCTGATAGTGCCTTCACCTGATGAAGCAAGGTGTCATACTGTTTCTGTGAGACCGTCGGCATCATTGGTGGATTTTTCTGGATGGGTGGTGGAGATACGTTAACCTGTTGAGCATTGTAGGTCCTTCGACCACTAGAATGCTGGGACGCATTTGATGTTCTCCTTCGAGTTCTTATGATATCCAGTGTCGTGCTTTCTTCTCTCAAAATTAAACCTCAAAAATAATCGAGAGCTCTTCCTCTAGCGCCAACTGTTGCTCCTGCATTTTCTGATTTGAGGTCAGCTGACGAGGATGGAGAAGCTCAGCCACCAAGGAATATGAGGCCAAGGATGAACTTTCGTTGGAGCTTCGTCCGTTCACCTGCAATAAAGTCTCCACCGGAGTGTTCTCCGGTAAAGACCCTCCGACGCTCAAATTAGGAGATTGGAGAACAATGATGAGAGAAAGCGTTGAATTGAATGGCATACCTAAAGGATCCCGGAGGTCCTTTATTTATAGGGGAGAAGTTGGAGTCGTATCCATTTTGGACTCTAACGACTTTTCGAGTTAGCCATCCTGAATTGATTCGGAAGATTTTTTTTCTTTTGGAGAGATGGGATTGCGAAAGATCTCTTTTTATCCGAGTTTTCTGATTCGGAGAGGACGTAGTTTCAGCAGGGACGGTTGTAGGTCGGTCATTGACGAGCTATGAGCCTATTCATATAATTCGGCGGTCGATCTGAATCCGATGAGTATGAGGTATGAAGGCATATCTTGTTTTGTCAGAAGGTGATATTCAGTAGGTCGGTCGGAATTGTAGGTCGGCTTAAGCCGACCTATAGCTAACCACGGACGAAGTATAGCATTATTCCGTTAAGATGATTCATTGAAGTAGATCAGCGACCGATCCTAAACAGATTAAGGCCACATCAATCCCATTTCATAATACTATCCATTTCGATTTGAATTCTAGATTCTTGCTTCCTTCAATCAAGCAATTTTAGTAGATGTCTTCGATCTTGAGCCCATGGTTTGGCAGTTGCGGAACGTAATCCATCTCATTGACCGTGCTGCGCTTGGGCCCAAAAATAACGACTAGTGAGTGCCACTCTGCCGCCCCTGGATCCATTAATCTGACCCTTAAAATCTTTTTTACCCCACCAATCCCCGTCATAATGACCACTACTTTAACTGCAACGAACCTCTATATGAGAACCCACAGTCGGTCGTTTTTCGGGCAACCCCACACCGAGAGCATCAATGGCGGCGAAGTCCAGCTCTCCATCCTCCCACACCCTTCCCTCCATCCCTCTTTTCCTCCACATACTTCCCTTCCTCCTCCTTTCCTCCTCTCTCCTTCCAAGATCCACGTCCCAAAGTACATCCCAGGTAGACGAGAAACGAACTCTCCTTAAGATAAAGGCCGACTGGGGAAACCCTTCCAATCTCAGCTCCTGGAATAACTCCGCCGCCAATCATTGTAACTGGACTGGAATCATCTGCGCCGATGGCTTCGTTACTGAGATATCCCTTAGCAATCAAGGACTGGCAAAACCAATTCCTCCGGCCGTTTGTGACCTCAAAAACCTCTCTTATCTCGATCTCTCTTACAACAATCTACCCGGACCATTCCCCCCCACTCTCTACAAATGCTCCAATCTCAAACACTTGGACCTCTCTCAGAACCGCTTCGTCGGTGAACTCCCCTCCGACATCAACCGACTGTCGTCCCGACTCACCTATCTTATCCTCTCTGATAATAATTTCAGCGGTGACATTCCCACTTCCATCGCCCGGTTTCCGGCCATCCAGTCACTGTGGCTGGACAACAATCTCTTCAACGGCTCGTTCCCGGCGGAGATTGGCAACCTCCGTACTCTGGAGACCCTCACCCTCGCATATAATCCCTTCGCCCCTGCGAGAATTCCTCAAGAATTTGGCTATATGACGAGATTAAGCTACCTCTGGATGACAAAAATGAATCTTTTTGGTGAAATCCCGGATTCCCTGGGGAAATTGACAGAGCTCGAGCACTTGGACTTGGCGTGGAATTCTCTGAATGGGACAATTCCTGGCTGGATCTGGAAATTGGAGAAGCTAAAGAAGCTGTATCTATTTGAAAACAAATTCTCTGGCGAGATCAATGGGACGATAGGAGCCCTGGGCTTGGTCGAGCTTGACGTCTCCAAAAACCAGCTGTCTGGACCCATACCGGAGGATATCGGAAAGCTCAAGGATCTCTCTATTCTATTTATGTACGACAACGGCTTATCTGGCGAGATTCCAGCAAGCATCGGACTGCTGCCCAACTTGCTTGACCTCCGGCTCTTTAACAACAGTCTCACGGGGGTTTTGCCACCGGAATTGGGGAAGCACTCCAGACTGTGGAATCTTGAAGTCCAGTGGAATAGAATCTCCGGCGAGTTGCCCCAGCATCTCTGTGCTAGCAAGAATCTGACCTCGGTGAACGTGTTCGACAACAACTTCACCGGTAAGGTGCCAGCCTCGCTTGGGGGTTGCTCGACGCTGGATAACATTCAGCTCTACAGGAATGGGTTCTCCGGCGACTTCCCCTCCGGAATCTGGTCGGCTACTAACCTGACCACCGTCATCATCAACGACAACTCCCTCTCCGGCACTCTTCCTGAGGAGCTCCCGTGGAATCTAACACGGTTAGAGATGGAAAACAATAGATTCTCCGGCAAGATTCCGTCGTCGGGAAAGAATCTGTTGGTGTTCAACGCGAGCAACAATTTGTTCTCCGGCGAGATCTCGGCGACACTAGCGGGCATGTCCCGGCTCCTGATCCTCTCTCTTGGTGGTAACCAGATCTCGGGCTCGATCCCGTCAGCGGTCTCGGCGTTGACGTCCCTCAACACTCTCGACCTTAGAGACAACCGGCTCTCCGGCGAGATTCCGGCGGAGCTCGGATACCTTCCGAGTCTGACATCCCTCGACCTCTCCAGCAACCAACTTTTCGGTGAGATCCCGCCGGCCATCGGCAACCTCAATCTTTACTTCCTCAACCTCTCCTCCAACCAACTCTCTGGCGAGATCCCGACCTCGCTTCAGAACCAAGCCTACGAGCTTAGCTTTCTAGCAAATCCCGGCCTCTGCTCGTCCTCCAACTCCATCAAGAATCTCCACACGTGTGGATACCAATCGGGCGGCTCGGATAAGCTCTCAAGGGGACTCCTTATCGTCCTCCCGCTCCTTGGTGCAGTCTTCTTCTTCGCCGTGGTCGCGATCGGTTTCCTGATGGTGAGGGAGCACCGCCGAAGGAGAATGGATGGTGACGATCTCGCCTCATGGAAGCTCACGTCGTTCCACGCTCTAGATTTCACGGAGCACAACATCGTCCGCGGGCTCAACGAAAGCAACTCCATCGGGAACGGTGGGTCGGGAAAGGTCTATCTGATCGCTCTCGGCGATCGTGCCGGGGAGATCGTGGCCGTTAAAAAGATTTGGAACAGCAGAAAACTCGACTCCAATCTGGAAAAGGAGTTCCAGGCGGAAGTGGAGATCCTGGGCTCCATTCGGCATGCCAATATTGTGAAGCTTTTGTGCTGCATCACAAAAGACGACTCCAAGTTGCTGGTGTACGAGTACATGGAGAACCGGAGCCTGGATCAGTGGCTGCACAAGGCGCAGAGAAGAGATACTGGTTCGGGCCGTTCTAATCCATTGGATTGGCCGACAAGGCTGGGGATTGCCATCGGAGCTGCACGGGGGCTCAGCTACATGCATCACGATTGCTCTCCACCCATTATGCATCGAGATGTGAAGTCCAGCAACATACTATTGAATTCAGAATTTGGTGCCAAGATTGCAGACTTTGGTCTGGCTCGGATGCTGGTTAAAGTCGGCGAACCAGAAAGTGTCTCAGCTATAGCAGGCTCTTTCGGATATATGGCTCCAGGTAATCCTTGTTTGTACTTTGATTGTTTCTAACCAACCAACCAATGTATGATGACGGGGTGCATGAGTAATTGATGCTTGTTTTGGTTGCAGAGTGCGGATATCTGAGGAAGATCGATGAGAAGGTGGATGTTTTCAGTTTTGGAGTGGTCCTTTTGGAGCTGGTAACTGGAAGGGGAGCCAATGATGGTGGGGGCGAGGATGGATGCCTGGCCGATTGGGTATGGCGCCGCTACCAGGAGGGTAGCAGGGTGATTGATATCATAGACGAGGAGATTCAAAATCCCCAGCTTTACTTGGATGAGATGGAGGTAGTCTTCAGGCTAGGGCTATTCTGCACAGGAAAAACGCCTTCAGGCAGGCCTTCAATGAAAGAGGTGTTACACGTCCTAATAAAGTGTGACCCAAGGCTGGAAGGTCCAAATAGGCTACACCGCGAGTTTGATGCCGCTCCCCTTCTGCAAACCAAAAAGGGTAGCCAGGGGGAAAGCCTGTCAGATGCTGGTGAAGGAGAAGGGCACAATTATTTGGGAGATCTAGTTTAGGTGTGACTGCTACCTCTGTTGTTCTGCGTCAGCGTCTAACAATCCAAATCCTCTCACTTGGCAGCGCACTGATTGAAGAGATCCACTTCATATATATCACCGGCCATCTGCATTCTGCAACGGCTGGCGAGGCAGGGGTGTTATCTCTATTGCACGCGGCCCCGCACACTGCCCCAGTATGGACCATGGACATTGGCTGCTGGCCCGCATGCGTCCTCATACTCAGCTGCACTGATGAAACATTTGGTTTCCAATGCGTTAGCAGAGGCTCAAGCAGCCGTCTACTGGTGAAATGCTCTTTTGTTAGACTTACAAGTAGTTGGTTTCCAATCGACCCATCTCAACCATAGAAGCTGGTCAACCGACCTAGAAGATCTATGGTGAAAAATTAAGAAGGTACAGGGATGTACATGAGTCAATTGGCATTGGCGGTCTGCTGGCATTTAGGAGATTTTTTTAAAAAAATATTATGATTTAAATATTAATTTCTAAAAATATAATGATTTGAATTGTATTTTCGAGAATACCATAGTTGTGCCGAGTGGGAAGACACGTGGTTAACTCACATGTTGGGGATGCGAGTTCAAACCAACATGCGAGTTCGGATGACATGGCCTCCACCTTAGATAACCAATTCAAATTTCAAAAATTGAGGCTAATATGAACTTGAATTTTAAACATTCAAGTTTAATTTGAACATGCATTTTCAACATGTGCGTTTATTTTGAACTTATTGAACTCGCATCTTGAAAATACGAGTTCATATTGAACTTGAATTTTCAACATGCGAGTTCATATGGAACTCGAATTTTCAACATGAGAGTTCATTGAACCCATCATTTAAACTAATTCCCCCTCCCCCTTCCTCCATTTAACGATCCCCATCACCCCTTCTCTCCCCCCCCACCTCCATCTCTTCACCCAAAGTTGTTGGCCCCCTCCATCTTTCTAATTGAGATGGCTTCAAAAAGAGATGGTACAAAAGTAAAAAAAAAGCTCGAGTAGACAAAGAAAAAGAGCTGGCTCGTATGTACGAGGAAGATTTATTTTTGAACAGAAAATATGAGGAAAGGTTTAGAGGTAATTTTTCTCATAGAAAAGTTATAGGGGGTAGGATAGTAGATCTAAATTAATTTAGTGATTTTCAAATGAGATTTTTATTTGAAAGAATGGAATGGTTATCAATGATTATCCTTAACAAGCCAACCTATCCTACTCTTATGAAGTATTTTTATAGTAATTTTAATTTTGACCAATCAAGTTATTCCATTTCTTCTTATGTAAAGGAAAGATGATTGATCTAGACTGTAGTAAGCTTGGTCAAATATTGGGCATTTTGTCAGATGGTGATGAATATTTTGTCATATTTTTATATTTAACTTTCTACCTAGAAGGGGACATAAAGATAATGTATCGTATCTAGATATTTATCTTTTGCAATTGATGCTTACGGATCATAGGGTTAATCTGCCATCTATGATGATACATTATATGAATGAATGTTTTCAAAGTGTCAAATCTTGTTTATCATATAGAGCTAGTATGACTTGTATCTTCGAGGCATTTGATGTCCATATTAGTGATGATGATGAAATTGTTAAGCTTAAATCTAGTAATATGTATAATAAGTCATCTTTGAGGCGTATGGGATATATTTACTCTAATGGGATATGGAAGCATGATGAAGGAGAAAGTGCAGATGAAGATGATGCTGCTAACCAGCCTGACCAGCTTAGTCAATCTGTACAGTTTGATCAGCAGGCATTTGATCTACGAGCATTATCAGCTCGAATAGATGCACTCTAGATATCTCTGATGAGACGTATGGATGAGAGATTCGCATAGTTTCAGCAATTTGCAGAGTACTTTTATCATCAGTTTCCTCCGCCACCATAGGATCCTCCAGCTGATGCTTAGGCCCCGATTTCTTATTGCAGACGATCATGATTGATCTTTTATTGTTTGTTTTTGGGTTATGAGTTGTGTATCATTTATATTTTAACTTATGACTTGCATATTGTTTGTATTTGAAGTTATGATTTATGCACCATTTGTATTGGAATCATGACTTATGTATCGTTTGTATTTGCAGTCATGACTTATATGTGGTTTGTATTGGCAGTCATGACTTCAATCATTTTCCTTACAAGTTTCGTGTATAATGATATATGGGTTTGGAGGTTCGAGTTATGGTTTAGTCCAGACCCTTAAAGCATGCAGTATTAGGTCTATTGGTAGAAACCCTAGAAGGCTGATCAATTCTAGTCAAGACTATTCATTTGATCCGATATAGTTCAAACCAGTCATTGAGCAGAAATCCTAGAAGATCGATCAATTTCGATCAAGAATATGTCATGTCGATAGGACATAGTCTAGACCTTTAAAGCATGCCATAAAATTTAGTCAATCCTAGTCAGTTTGAGTCAATCCTAGCATAGATCCTTATGTCTTTCAAGTTGGTAAATCAAAGGATAGACCAGTCGACTGCAAGAACCCAAGACTTGTGCCATGCCAAACTGCTCGACCAGTCTAAAGCCAGGTTGACCACCATTAACTCGAGCATTCAGGTCTTTCAAGTTAGTAAATCAAAGGAGCTTCAAACACTAGTAAATTTGGGACTCTTGTATCATTTAAATCAATATTATATGGGCTTCCCACATCATGTGATGTGCCATCTTTCTCAGCATCAACTTTTATATCATCTTCACTTAGCACATCATCCTTATGAAAAAGTCGATCGTCTACATCACTTCGCTGCCATAGGCTATGGTAGCGGTTAGCTAACCGCTGCCACTGCGGATGGCTAATCGCTGCCACTGCGGACATCGTTGTAGGTCTATGATAGTGGTTATTATAGTAGTTATGAAAATTGCTACCATATATAGCCTATAATAGTAGTTCTCTAACCGCTGCTATAGGTCGAGCTATGGCAGCGGTTACGTAATCGCTGCCATAGGTCAAACTATGGCAGCAGTTACAGAACCACCGTCATAACTCGACCTATGGCAGCAGTTATAGAACCGCTACCATAGATCTAATATAGCAGTTTCATAACTGCTGCCTTAGGTCAATTGCATTGGTTGGCACGTAACTTGTTGCTTCGCTTGGCACACCTATGACAGCGGTTTTACAACCACTATCATAGCTTTTAAATAATAAAAAAATATAAAATTTTTAATTTTTTATATATTTTATCTGATAAATGCAGAGATATATATAACATAATAAAAATATAAAAAATATCATAAATATAAGAATATTTATGAAATGCTTAAATTTGATTATAGAATAAAATTTATTATAATATTTTTTTAAAAAAATACATCAGAAATCTCATAAATCTACATTATTATCGTTATCGGAAGATGGAGCATGAGCTAGAGTTGAAGGAGCTGGAGTTGGAAGGACTGGAACGTCGGCCAATATGTCCCCAAGACCCTTAAAGTCTGCTCCAAAATGCATGCTGAACCTCATCACCGTGGCCCTCAGGATGCCTTTCAGATGAGATGTGCACTCCTTAACATGAGCAACCCACGCCGTAGCCTGATCTTCCTACACCATAGCCTAAGCTACCTATGCCAACGCCTTCTCAAGTTGCTTTCGACTGATGGCATCAGAAGCATGTGAAGAGATGCTCGCCTCATACCAGTAGCTCATTGGCGTATGTCTGGACCTGCATCGAATCCTCCTAGAGTGCTCAGATCCTAAGATCTAAGACAAATGGTCATGGAGGCCAGAGCCATTTGGGCCCTAGCGAGCGCATCTAACTACTCATGTAATTATAAATTTAAATAAAATTTTATAAAAATATTATAATACTGATAATATATACTAATATATTTATTACTTATAAAAATTCTTTCGATCGTGGCATTCATTGACCTATCCTTCTTGTCCGTATGGTTGGATCGAAAGATCTTGCTATGATTGGACATCACTCCATCCCTCATTAGCTATAATAATGAATCAGTTTATTAAAAATATAAAAAAAATATTAATTTAATTTATCTAATAAGATTCAAAATTTATTATCTCTCTATGTATATGACTGACCATAGACTCACAGTCTAGAGTGTGCATGTACTCCTGGATTGCCTGATTCTTTCAGTTTTGATGGAAGGTAGTCTAATAAGTATTCAAATAAATGATGAATATTTAAAAAATATTTAAATATAATTTTAAATATATTAAAAATTTTAAAAATAAAAAAATTTATCTCAAACTCCTGGCTCCTCCAATGTCTAACCATTCTCTTCCACTGACTCGAGAGATAGTCCTATATCTAAGGAACAAGCCCCTCTGGAGTATCTCATCGATGTTTGAGCTATTCTCTATGGAGCTTGACCTTATAGCTTTGGTATAACTCTCTAATCTTCTTTAGTCGGGCATCTCAAGCTCTTTCGTGATATGCAAAGTCATACCTCCTCTGCACAAAATTATCAAAAGTTAGTTACTAAATTATTCTAATCAAATAAAGTATAAATATATCAAATGCATATATAATTAAGATATACTTATCCATATCTTCTTCCATATTTGATTTTTGACACCAGCATCCATCAATCGCCAGTCTATAGGCATTATCGAAATGATGTCGGACTGCCTCATAAGCACTCCAAAAAATGAAAGTATTTTTCGCATGGTCTCTCCTACTGGCCTTCCCTCCGCATCATACTGCACCATCACCTGATGCTGATGGTTCCACACATATGGCATATGTGTGGGATCACGAAATATCTTACTAGATGATGCACCTATAATGAAAATATATTATGTAAATATATAAATATATAAATATTATATAAATAAATAAATAAATAACGTAATAAAAATGTACACTCAGATGTCATTATCGGAGCATGTGTCGAAGATGTGGTTGATGGTGGAGGCTCAGATATTGATGGAGTAGATGACAACGGTGGAGTAGATGCCGGTGGTGGAGTAGATGCCAATGATTCCTAAGCAGCCGATGTAGAGGTAGATGGAGTATGCTCTGATCGCTCAGATGCTAAGCTCTGTATAACCCACCGAGAGATGGAGATGAAAGCTAGATGATATTTTGGTGCCATCATGACCTGCAACGTTAACGAACATTAACTAATATAACATGTTGAATAATAATATTAGTATAGCATCAATAATAGACTCTAATATTTATACTAGAATATTGAAGTCATCTGTAATACCCTAGTCTTGTATAAAATTTTTGGGTTATATGTTATTTCTTTAGTGTTAGCTTAAGTTTCTAGGATTGACCTTGTAGGATACTTAATCTTAGTTATAAATTACTTTGAATTAAACTTACTTTACCAAAATTTATTGAAACCATTTAAGTATAATTATGACTATCTATCATCTATAAGGAGGGCTATATAAAATATGCATTTTCTTGAAACAAAAAATTCTGATAATTGATCTTTAGATATTGGTGAGTCAACAAGTGATTTTTAATAAATTTTAGAGATCCTTTAACCTATTTATTCTAAAGTAAGAAAGTTTTAAAAATTTTGGATTTGGATAATTTAAACTAGAATCCAAATTTTAGTTTCTTATTCTTAAGAATTTTGATTTTTTTGATACTTTTATTGATTCCAAGTAGGAGGGTATTTTTTATTTATATTTATATTTTAAAGTTAATGACATTAACTTAAAAAAGTATAAAAAAGCTAAGATTTGAGTAAAGCTGTGAACATAATCTGAAGAGTAAAGTTTTTGGAACTCTAAAATTCGAGTTGATTCAAATTGAAATCGAGTCGGCCCGAGTCTCAGGCTACAGAATGAGTTTTCTATTTTTCTGAGAGAGCCAGCTCGATTTGGCATCGAACTGATCCGACTGGCATTCGAGCTGGCCTGATTTGGAGTCGAGCCGGCTCGGTCAACTGAAAAAGGGTTATACTTGATCTATTCATTAATCACTATTTAAAGAATTATTCTTTAAAATTTGAAGCAAAAAAATTATACTTTAAAAAATATCCAACTTTTAAGAAAAACTCTATCAAATTTTTGGTAGGAATTATATATCTGATTTACCCTTTTAGACATCTTTGTTAGGTTTGCTAGGTTGGCATACCGTTTGATTATTGAAATTACCTATAGAATTATTTATAATTTTCAAACTATCCAAATTGGATAATCAATTAATCATTGTACATAATTTTTCCAACCATATAATTACATATAAATATATAGATGCCGAAGATTATGTACATTAATCAATTGATGGGTCTATTGTTATGCAATGTAATAAACAAAAATAATAAGATATAAATAGATGACAAGAGTTTTCTTATCCACCGACACGTTCCACGACCGTCGACATGGCTCCGAACCAATCGGTGGAGATTTTTTTATCGATTGGCATGACCCAAGGGCCGTCCACGATCGCCAATACGGTACGATCCAAAGTCGTCGATATGGCATGGTCCAAGGTTATCCACGACCGCTGACACGGCACGGCCCAGCCTAGAATCCACCGGCATGATTCAGAACCAACTGGCAGGATTTCTCTTATCCGCCGGCATGATCCATGGTCGATGAATAATTATAATTTTTATAATAAATATTTATAATATTCATTATAAAAATTATAATTAAATATTAATATAAATATTATAAATGATAAATAAATAATATTATAAAATTTAAAAAAAATCATACCTACGGTTATAGAGAAGGATCACACAGAGAGCTCTGAGGATCGCCAACAACGGCACTAGAAAAATATGACGGTGCTAGAGATCACCTGCGAAACGATTGAGATAGACAATGAGTTAGAAAGAGAAAAGAGAAAGAAAAAAAAGAGGAGAGAGAAAAAGAGGGAAGAGAGAGAGATATAGCAGGAAGGAAGGGTCGGGCCGATAGAAGAGAGGAGGTAGGTGGAGCTGACGATCAAGTCGACTGGGGAAGAAGGGGGAGGAGGGGCTCGGATCGAGGAGAGAGAGAGAGAGAGAGAGAGAGGAGGTGTCGGGGCCGACGGTCGGGCCGAGGAAAGAGAGGAGAGAAGAGAGGTGATTGTAGCCGACAGTCGAGGAGGAGGCGAGGAAGGAGGAGGAGGGGGGTTAGCGCGGTGATGGGAGGCCGGGGAGGGATGCGGGTGGAGTCAGAGGGGGGCAGGTGGCAGCCTGGTGGAGGTTCCATGGGCCTAGGTAGGGGAAGAAGGAGAAGGGGGTGGCACGGTGACGAGGAGAAAGTGGGGGTGGGTGGGTTGCTGGCGGAGTCGGAGGGGGGGTGGGAGGGTGGGTTGCGGGCGGTAGCCCGGCAGAGAAGCTGTGGGCCTAGGTCGGAGAAGAAGGGGAAGAGGGTGGTGCAGTGACGGAGAGGTTGGGGGGTAGGCTACGGGCAGAGGGCGTGGGTTACGGGTGGCAGCCCGGTGGAGGAACCACGGGCCTGGGTCGGGGAAGAAGGAGAAGGAAAGGAAGGAGGGGGAGGTGGCGGCCGGGGAAGAAGGGGGAGGCACGGGTGGGGGCGGCGCCGGTCGGAGAGCCAATAGGAGGCAGAGGAGGAGGTGGCATCGATCGAGGAAGGAAAGGGAGGGGTGAGGTCTCACCGACGGTGAAGAGGAGGGAGAGAGAGAACAATCAGTAGAAAGAAAAAATAATTTGGGGGTGGATAGTTAGAAATAACCTAACCTATTGCAACAATTTTGGAATCGCTGCCATAGGTATCAGAATTCGAGCCGACCTGAATTGAAATTGAGTCAGTCTGAGTCTCAGGCTACAGAAATGAATATTCTATTTTTTTGAATGAGTCAATCCGATTTGGAGTCGAGCTGACCCAACTGGCAATTGAGCCAATCCAGTTTAGTTCTGAGCTGACTCGATCAGTGAAAATAGATCTATAGTAGTAGTTTTCATTAACCATTATCATATTTTAAACTATTATAGTGGTTCTTTGTAACCACTGCCGTAGTCTTAACCTATTACAGTAGTTAGTCATAACCACTGTGATATATTTTTTTTATATTTTTTTTCTAAATATTATATAATTTTAAAATTTAATATCTATCTTCATCGTTCATTATGTAAATAATTATCATTAGAGTGTTATCATAAATGGCCAGTTCGATTTGATGGCCCTAGCTTCATCGATCAAAAAAATTTGATTTTGATGATCATGAACGACGATGCGATAATTTGATAGATGAAAAACTTCGATGTATCCAAAAATCTATAACAATGATCTCAATGATGTTTGTAATATACTATCAAAATTTTACTTCAATCAGATATCGTTATCATGGTCAATTTAGCGTGGAGTTATTTTGGTCGTTAAATGAGAAACGAGTGATCAAAGGACCAAACGACATCCATCATGAGATAATTTTTTAGATAAATGATCTTGACTACTATTTTAGTAATTTTTATGGTGGTGATTGTAAAATTTAAATAATAGATCTAAGAATGATCCAAAACTATACATCGCTTGATATCCATTCTTAAACTTCGTTGATAATTATGCTTGTGCTTTTATAAGATTTGCTTAACGTGAATGGTTCTTATAAAAATAATTTAAATTTTATGATCACCATCAAAAAAATTATTAAAATAGTAGCCAAGATCATTTATCTAAAAAATTATCTCATAATAGAATATCTCTGGTCCTTTGATCACTCATTTCTCATTTAACGGTCGAAATCATCTCATGCTAATTGATCATGATAATGATATCTGATTGAAGTAAAATTTTGATAGTATGCTACAAACATCACCAAGATTATCGTTGGAGATTTTTGAATACATCTAAGATCTTCATCTATCAGATCATCGCATCATCGTTCGTGATCATCGAAATCAAATTTTTTTGATCGATGAAGCTAAGGCCATTGGATTGAGGTGGCCTTTTGTGACAACACTCTAATGATAATTATTTATATAATGAACGATGAAGATGAATATTAAATTTATAAATTATATAATATTTAGAGTAAAAATATAAAAAAAATATATCGCAGTGGTTATGACTAACCGCTGTAATAGGTTGAGCCTACGACAGCGGTTACAAAGAATTGTTGTCATAGTTTAATCTACGACTGTACTTAACCTTAACCACTACTATAGGTTTGACCTACAGCAGCGTTAGGATTAACCACTACCATAGGTCCGATCTATGGCAACGGTTAAACTTAACCGCTGCCATAGCTCGAACCTATGGCAGCGGTTAGGGTTAACTACTATTGTAAATTCTATTATAGCAATTTTCAAAATTATTGCTTTAGTATGTGCTGTCGTAGCCCTTTTCTATAGTAGTGCATGAACTATATGAATACCACTTATATATATTGATGCTTCTTTGATGATTTTCTATGTCACATCATCATCCTCTATACCAAACTGGCTGGAGCAAATAGTCGATTCTCCTATCTGCATTCCCATTCTTAAATTCCGATCACATGCTATAAAATTATCCTAGGCATTAATATTTTTGGTATTTTTTATGGGTTGGACACTGAGATATAACTCTACACCGGACAGATAAGGATGGAAACTTACAATTGCAAAAATTATCTCTATATCATCATCATCTAAAATCGAAATAGCTTCATACTTAATTACTGATGGTTGCACAACTTGTGGATATCTATATATTATTATTATTTTATTTTGACTTTTATCTACATGAAATACTTGGTACAACTTTTGCTCGAACTCATTAAATTTTATTCCATTTTTAATTTTGAGGGCCTTCTGTGGTCGCCTATTGTACTCGATGCCAAATGGATCATTAAGTATCGAACCATTAATATAGCATAATGCTATAATAGTTTCTGCCATTTCTCACTACCTATATAATAAAAAGTATAATTAAATTAAAATAAGGCTATCAATAACAACATCCTATGAGCTAAAATTCTACAAATTAACTATAAATGAACATCGCCGATGCATCCTACTAATGTTTCCTTAAATATATTTATTACTAAGCATGCACACCGACAAAACTAACTCACAAAATAAGTCACTTAGATATGGCTCCAGAATGTCTAACACTGCCTTACGATGCCATTTAATCCACCGTAAACTAGAGGCATTGACCAAAAGGATTAGCGACCATATATACCATATGTGCAATATTTACTTAGATCATACTTAGTTTGTAAACTAGAGGCATTCACCAAATTTATTTTATTTTGTTCTAATAAACAAATCTAAAAGGACAAACTTTCTTATTGGGTAAGAGAATTCTGCATGTAATACACTGCATAAACTGCAAATTAATAGCACACAGTAGTTAAATGCTTACATCAACTATAAGAAAAATAGTAGAGCAAAATCATATAATGGCTACTCTATATATAAGGTGCCCAAGTTCAGTGGATCAATTGAATCAGCATAAATAGACAAATAAATCATCATATTTCTTAGTTGATACGAACTAATTGTAGTTCATCACATTCACTAATCAATGTATCTAGAATAAAACATTGCTACATACCTTGTCGGGAGGCCGGTTGGGGAGGGGGGGGGTTGGAAGCTGCTCGGGGAGTTAGGGGAAGCCGGTTTGGGAGGGGGAAAGCTAGTTGAGGAGGGGCGGAAGCCGATCGGAAGGCCAATCGGGGAGGGGGGAAGCTGGTTGGGGAGGGGCAGATGCTGATGGGGGGGGAGCCGATCGAGGAGAGTGGGGACCATGGAAGGTAACTGAATGCGAGGTGGGGGACCAAATTGTCGGGCGGCCGAAGGTGTAGGACCACATGGTCGGGCGATTGGAGGTGGGGCACCATGCTGGGTGGGGAAGCCGATCAGCGAATGTAGGGGATGATCGGTCGGCAAAAAGGTATCTCCTGGGGTGAAATTGGTAAAGTAGGATGAACCCGCATCTTGAAGATGCAGGTTCACTTTGAACTCGCATCTTCAGGATGCGATTTATTTTTTGATTTTATCCCAGCATCCATTTCCAGCATGGTGGCCAGGTAATCTAAACTAGCATTTCTGACATGCGAGTTCTATCGACGTGGAATCCCACTCATCCCAGGTAGGGTATTCTCAAAAATAAAAAAAAGAGGATATTTTTGGAAAATATTATTTAAATAATAATATTTTTTAAAAAAATCTAGGATTTATGGTTGGAAAGAAATTCGAGTATTTTGTCAGCGTTCTACATAAAGCTTTGCAGACATTCCTTCACCGAGGAGAACATTAGTAGCGGCAAACACAAGGATAGTCACCATATGGTCAAGAACTTGCTTGGATCTCTCCTTTGAATGTAAGACCTGTTGGAAAAAAAAATTATTATTTAGTATTATAATTTTATATTTGATACTTAATTAAAAGCCTTCTGCATGCAATAAATATATAAATTAAGGTTTGATGTTATCCGATTGAAGCATGCTTTAGAAGGCGGTTTCTTTAGAGTAGAATTCATCCTACCAAGGGCAACAGTTGATGGCAGTCTACTCTTAAGATACAACGAACCAATTTGTGCTCTCCTCAAAGTGTACTATAACAAAGGAGAATCAAAGTTGAACCTGAACTAACCAAATCTAGATGCGTTGAAAATCAGTAAACTTGATTGAAATAATTTTTCCTTCAATCCTCTTTTATGTGTCCTCTTCTCCAGTGCTTAATAGGTGCACTTGAGTTCACTCAATTGGTGCTATCAATTTTCTCCTTTAATTTGATGTTATTCGGTTGGAAAGGAATATTGTTATGATAGGTGGAAAGTATGATTTCTTTTCTATTTATAGATGTAAAAGGATGAGTATGATTGGATGCTTAGGCATCCTTTCATTAGATACATCCCTTCTCATAATCTATCCATTCGTCAAGAGTTGTATCCCTTGGTATCACCATCAAATTGAACGCATCTTTTCATTAGAGTGCATCTCTTCATTTATGGAGAAAAAAAAAGAGATTTTATATCTCATAACAGAAATTAAAAGATGTATTAGTAGAATTCCATAGAATTTAAGAGAAGAGAAAGAAATAAAGACAAAATACTAAATCTTATCTATTCAGAAAACCAAGTTATTTGAGAGTTTAAATTAAAGAAGGTTGTTTATATTTATGGAATTCTTAAAATCTCAAATTTTTGAATTAGAAAAATATTAATAAACCAACAATCCTTTATATAATTTAAAATTTTAAAAAATCATATAACATATACAAAATGCATCTAAATTAAATATCCTATGTAATAGATAAAGGTACCTTGCGGGTTTGAACATTTACTTAGTGTTGATATATTCTATTTGTAGAGGCCATAGTGAATGAAGTCCTAAACTAGGCTCTTCGATACAAATGTCATATGCCACACACACAGTACTAACTATTGTTGGGTTCACTCGGGTTAGCGCTTTTCGATCTTATGCTAGTATCTTAGTTTCATAAGTGCTCTAAAGATAACCCAATCCCATAGGTAGCAGCCCTGCAACTACACACATATGTGAGTCCTTTAAGGGTGTCTGTGATGGATGAACACCCAGCATAATTAGCTATAGACCCATTTAGGATAACCATCCTTCCTCTTGCCATTGCATTAAAAGCACTTTATCAGAATGGGACTATGGAGTAATTATCTTGATTTTTTTTTTAATTAGTGCTTCTCCTATCATCCTAAAATAGCTTGTTAATACCCATTGAACCTTCTTCTTGGGATCTCTAATCAGTAAGATTAGGTTGCCATTACTGGACGATCAATTAATGGGCTTCAATCCCATTCCCTTTGTCAATTTTATAACTTGCCTTCTTCCAAGTCCTTTGGTAGTGGATCTGCTATACTTTTAGCAGTCCTTATATATTCCAATGCTATTTCTCCATATTTTTGAAGGTACCTTAATATCTTTAGTCTCAGAAGTATATGCCTATTGAGTGTTTTTGCTTATCTTTAGCAATAGCCACTTGATTGTCACAATGTATGGACACCGTACAAATTGGCTTATCTATGAGCGGAATATCTCTTAACAGGCTTTTAGGCCATTATGCATGTTATCCAGTACCATCAAGTGCAATCATCTCAACTTCTATAGAAGACCTTGATATACAAGTTTGCTTGGCTGATTTCTAAGCTATAGCGACTCTACCGAGTGTAAATACATATTTAATAGTGGACTTTGAGTTCTCTAAATCAGCAATCCAATTAGCATCACTGTATCCTTCTAATATAGTGGTATAACCAGTATAATGAATGCCATAAAATATAGTACCTTTTAAATATCTAGGTACTCTATCAAGTGCTTTCCAATATTATGCATTAGGACTAGCATATCTACTAAGTCTTGCTACAGCATGAGCAATATTTGATCTAATACAACTTGTTGGTACAGAATTTGGTTGACGCCGGATCAAGCTAGAGTCGAGGAATATGAGGTCAGAAGCAGAGGATGGAGGGCTCCTGCTCGGACCACGACTCGACCTAAGGGGAAGCTTCACATCCGTTCCATTAGAAAACTCTAGAGATCAACAATCGTGAAGATCTCCTGAATCAAAGGCTCCTAAAAATAAGTCGATGGATTGAAGAGCTCCGTCATACTTCCTCCTCACATGATAATGATATTTGCACTGACCCTCCTTTTTCTTAGAAAATTATATAGGAACCGATCCCGCCGAACTTCAAGCTTTCGTAGTTTGAGAGTTACGATGGAACCACCAATCCGGTCGACCATCTGGAGGCCTTTCGAATAATGATGTTACTCCACGGAGCCCCAGTCAAACTCTTCAGTGGCCAAACTCCTCCCAAATTTCTTCTTTAGTCGAGCTTCTACAGGAGCCAAACTTCCTCTGGATTTCTCCTTTAGTCGGACTTCTATGAGAGTCGAACTTTCTTTGGATTTCTCCTTCAGTCGAGCTTCTACGGAAGTCGAACTCTTTTTGAATTTCTCCTTCAGTCGAACTTCTATGGGAGCTGAACTTTCTTCAGATTTTTTCTTTAATCGAACTCCTATGGGAGCCAAACTTCTTCCAAATTTTTTCTTTAGTCGGACTTCTATGGAAGCCAAACTTCCTCCGAATTTCTCTTTCAATCGGACTTCTACGAGAGCCAAACTCCTTCCAGATTCCTTTAGTAATCAAATTTTTCTAGGAGCCAAACTCCTTCCGAATTTCTCCAACAATCAAATTCCTCCAGGAGCCGGACTCCTTTCGAACTCCTCCAGTAGTTGAATTTCTCCAGGAGCCGAACTCTTTTCAGACTCCTCCAGCAGTCGAATTTCTCTAAGAGCCGAACTCCTTCCAGACTTCTTCTTTAGATAGATTTTTTTAGGAGCCAAACTTCCTTCAGACCTCTCCTTTAGTCAGATTCCTATAGGAGTCGAACTTCTTTCAAACTTTTTCTTCAAATAGATTTCTACAGACGATCCCACTACTGAACGATTATAATTATCATTTATCAGGATAGTTACAATTATCATTTATTAGGATGATTACAATTGGCATTTATTAGGATGATTATGACTATCATTTATTAGGATAGTTACAATAAGCTCTGTCTATAAAAAGAGACCTTTCAGATATATTTTTTCTAAGCTCTCTTCTCCTTCCTAAAATTCCGTCGAACTCTTTTCTGAGCACTCCATTTTTGTTGGCCAGAAGAGCTAACTTGATTGTCGGAGGGTCTTACCGAAGCTACCACCATCGACTCTGGATGAAATTTTATTTTGTAGATCACTGACGGTGACCTCATCTTCCTTGACTCCAGCTTGATCTGGCGTCAACCAAATTCTGCACCAATAAAATTGGCACTAGAGGAAGGACCCTCTGTTCTTGAGATTTTCTTATTCTTAAAGGAGTGTTCAGCAACGATCTCTCTCCTGCCTCTCTAGAGATCCCTCTTCTTCCTCTCAAGAGTTCTTTTTCGCGAAAAAATATCTTTCAAGAAGGCTTTGATTTGATGATCAATGATCTCTACAACCAGATCCTGTTCGGACCTATCCACTTTCGCTTTAGCTCCAGCAACTCAGGCTCTACCTATGGCCATGGTGGATGCAGAATAGTTCAATCTATGGGTCCACTAGGTTCGCAATCTCACGAAGACGATGCAAGCCATACATCGATAGGCTCCAACATTAGTTCGACTGGAGCAGGCTTCTCCGAAGCCCCATGGTCTAGACTGAAAATGACTGACTTGGGCTACCTGACCTCTGATCTTTGAAAGGAGAAGCAGAGGATGGAGGGCCTCTGCTCGGCCCACGACTCGACCCAAGGGGAAGCTTCACATCCGTTCCACCAGAAAACTCTGAAGATCAACGATCGTGAAGATCTTCTGGATCAAAGGCTCCTAGAAATGAGCCGATGGATCGAAGAGCTCCGTCATACTTCCTCCTCATACAATAATGATATTTGCACTGATCCTCCTTTTTCTCAGAGGATTATATAGGAACCAATTTCGTCGAACTTCAAGCTTCGATAGTTTGAGAGTTACAACGGAGCCACCAATTCGATCGATCATCTGAAGATCTTTCAGATAATGATGTTACTCCATGATGTGTCAGATGCTATTTTATGCCGGACTTTTTCATCCACCCTTAAGAAAGCCATCAAGAATTGGTACTCAGCACTTAAGTCGGGTGCCATCTTTTTCTTTGATTAGATGAGCCATCAATTCATGGCTCACTTCATCAGCAGCCGACGTCCGCGCTGAGGTTCGAATTTTTTGATGACCATCAAGTAGGAGGGAGAATCCATCCGGACATATGTCATTCAGTTTAATGCTGCTACATTGGAGGTCCAAAATCTGGACCAATCAGTCACCATGGTCACACTCAAGGATGGCCTTCAGAAAAATAATTTGCTATTTTCTCTGAAAAAGAAGTACCATAGGAACTTCGCCGATATGCTAGCTCGGGCTGAAGGTTATGCCTGAGTTGAAGAGGCCTTCAAGGCCAAGGATGATGGAGCCTTTGGTAAGCGACAAATCGATGAGCCAGGCGGGCTCATCGAGGAAGAAAAATCGAGTGAAGTTCGATCGCGCTCCCGAACTTTTTTTGAACGCAAGCGAGCCCAAACTCCTTTTCGAGCTTGATGGCAGAAAAGTTTCGATAGAAGGGTACGAAAAAGTTCTCCCTCTGAAAGGTTCTATGACTATGCCCCCCTTAACATTCCTAAAACTCAAGTTCTGATGAAAATTAAGAATCAGCTACTAAGATCAGAAGAATTACAATCTTCCTCAAACAAGCATAATCAAAGTAAATACTGCATCTACCATCATGACCACGGTCATGATATTGAAGAATGCATTCAGCTTCGAGACGAAATTGAGGAGCTCATCAAAAGAAGCTGACTGAATCGATTTCTCAGATGCCAGTCTGAAGCAGAAGAAGATAGATCAAGGACGCTGCCGTAGCTAGAACCACAAATAATGGAGGAACAATAAGGAGGTCGGCCGCCTCCCGACATCATCAATGCTACCGCTGGGGGGCTTGGTACTTCATCGAGCTACCATCTCTAAGCCTTAAATTTAGAAAAAGCTTACCCTAAATTGGAAAGGCCCATATGAAGTAGAGGAGGTCGTTCGGTACGAAACTTATCACCTGAAGGAGCTTGGAAGAACAACGTCCCTACGGCCTTAGAATTCAAAAAATCTGAGGATGTACTATCAGTAATTTTTCTTCAATAAAACTTCTTCATTTCAATATTTTTATTTCTTGATGCAAAAACTATGTGATGACGAAAAAAAGCAATCAATAGTGGCCATGTTAGGAACATGAGGAGAACCTTGTCCTAACATGAGCAAGTTGAAGGCCTTCAACCTTGGCTGGAGATAAGATCTTCTCCGAGCTCCAAAGCCTACGTCAATAGAAGATAAGATCTTTTTCAACTTCGGCAGGAGATAAGATCTCTCCCGAGCTCCAAAGCCTACGTCAATAGGAGATAAGATCTTTTTTAACCTCGACTGGAGATAAGATCTTTTCTGAGCTCCAAAACCTATGTCAATAGGAGATAAGATCACCTTCAACCTCGGCTGAAGATAAGATCTTTCCTGAGCTCCAAAACCTGTGTCAACAGGAGATAAGATCCTTCAACCTCGGCTGGAGATAAGATCTTCTCCGAGCTCCAAAGCCTATGTCAATAGGAGATTAGATCTCCTCCCTTGAGCTCCGAAGCCTACGTCAATAGAAGATAAGATCTCCTTCAATCTCGACTAAAGATAAGATCTCCTCCGAGCTTCAAAGCCTACATCAACTGAAGATAAGATCTCCTTCAACCTCGACTGAAGATAAGATCTTCCTCAAGCTTCTACGTCAATAGGAGATAAGATCTTCAACTTCGGTTGAAAATAAGATTTTTTTCGAGCTCCAAAGTCTACATCAATGAAAAATAAGATCTCCTACAACCTCGACTGGAGATAAGATCTCCTCCAAGCTCCAAAGCCTACGTCAATAGAAGATAAGATCTCCTTCAACCTCGACTGAAAATAAGATCTTTTCCGAGCTCCAAAGCCTACATCAACAGAAGATAAGATCTCCTCTCTCGAGCTCCAAAGTCTATGTCAATAGAAGATAAGATCTCCTTCAATCTCGACTGGAGATAAGATCTCTCTCGGCTTCAAAGCCTACGTCAACAGGAGATAAGATCTTCTTCAACCTTGACTGGAGATAAGATCTCCCCCAAGCTCCAAAGCCTAGGTCAACAGGAGATAAGATCTTCTTTAACCTCGATTGGAGATAAGTTCTCCTCCGAGCTCTAAAGTTTACGTCAACAGGAGATAAGATCTCCTTCAACCTCGGCTGGAGATAAGATCTCCTTTCGAGCTTCGACTTCAACATCAACCTCGGTTGGAGATAAGATCTTCTCCGAGCTTCGACTTCAACATCAACCTTAGCTGGAGATAAGATCTTCCTCGAGCTTCAACCTGAATTGATACAGAGCCCTAAAGAGGACTTCGATAGTCGCCCTTTTTGTACTCCCTTTCTTCAAGTTTCAAACTCGAAAGTGGGGAGACTATTGTTGAAGATAAATTCTACTTCCATCGAAGTCTAGCTTGGTACTTAGCCTAATGCAGCTGATAATCACGAAAGAGCTTCGATCGAAAATTCTCTCTCCAGTGGTCGAACCTCACTCGATCTCCTCCAGTGGCAGAACTCATTCAGTGGTTGAACTCCTCTAGCGATCGAGCCCCAACTGAACTCTCCTAGTGGTCAAACTTATTCAATAGCTGAACTCCTCCAACGGTCGAGCCCCAACTGAACTCCTCCCAGATTCCTTCTTTAGTCAAATTTCTATGGGAGCCGAACTTCCTCCGAATTTCTCCTTCAGTCGGACTTCTACGGGAGCCAAACTTCTTTTAGATTCCTCCTTCAGTCGAGCTTTTATGGAAGCCAAACTTCTTCTGAATTTCTTCTTCAGTCGAATTTCTACGAGAGCTGAACTTTCTTTAGATTTTTCCTTCAATCGGACTCCTATGGGAGCCAAACTCCTTCTGAATTTTTCCTTCAATCGGGCTTCTACGGGAGCCAAACTTTCTCCAAATTGCTGCTTCAGTCAGGCTTCTACGAAAGTCAAACTCCTTCCAAACTTCTTCGAATTCCTCCAGCGGTCGGATTTCTTTAGGAGCCGAACTCCTTTCGAATTTCTCCAGCAATCAAATTCCTCCAAGAGCCGGCCTCCTTTCGAACTCCTCCAACAGTCAAATTTCTTCGGGAGCTAAACTCCTTTCGAACTTCTTCAGTAGCTAAATTTCTTCAAGAGCCAAACTTTTTTCGGACCTACAAAATAAAGTTTCATCTGAAGTCGATGGTGGTGGCTTCGGTAGGATCCTCATGTAGGAATCCGACTGAAGGAGAGATCCAAAAGAAGTTTGGCTCTTGAAAAAATCCATCTGAAGGAGAAGTCCATAAGAAGTTTGACTCTTGAAAAAATTCGACTGCTGGAGGAGTCCAAAAGGAGTTTGGCTTCTAGAGAAATCTGACTACTAGAGGAGTTCAGAAGGAGTCTGGCTCCTGGAGGAATCTGATTGCTGGAAAAATCTTGAAGAAGTTTGGCTCCTAGAGAAATTCGACTGTTGGAGGAATCTGGAAGGAGTTTGGAAGGAGTTTGGCTCCCGTAGAAGTTGGACTGAAGGAGGAATCTGGAGGAAGTTCGGCTCCCATAGAAGCCCAACTGAAGTAAAAATTTGGAAGAAATTTGGCTCCCATAGAAGCCCGACTGAAGGAGGAATCCTGAAGAAGTTCGGCTCCCATAGAAGCTTGACTGAAGGAGAAATTCGGAGAAAGTTCGACTCCCATAGAAGTCTGACTGAAGGAAAAATTCGGAGGAAGTTCGACTCCCATAGAAGCTCGACTAAAGAAGAAATCTGGGAGAAGTTCGATCGTTGCGGGAGTTCACATGGGGTTCGACCGCTAGAGAAGTTCAGCCACTGAATGAGTTCGGCCGCTGGAGGAGATCGGGTGGGGTTCAACCACTAGAAAGAGAATTCTCGATCGAAGCTCTTATGTGATTATCAGTTACATTAGGCTAAGCACCAGGCTGAACTTCGATGGAAGTGGGGTTTATCCCCAACATAACTCATAATATACATTAATGAACCAATAATTTGTGAGTACTTTAGTTGTGCCACTAGTTTACCCCTATTTTTACTTAGTTTTACACTATGGTCATAAGGGGTGCTTAGGGGTTTACAATCAAACATATCAATTTTTTTTAACATTTTCAATATATAAGGTGATTGTGTAATAACAATCCCTTGTGGTGATCTTATCAATTTAATTCCTAAAATTTCATCTGCTAGTCCTAAATCCTTCATATCAAAGTTACTAGATAAGAAAAATTTAGTATCATTAATAATTTCTATGTTAGTACCAAAAATTAAAATATCATTAATATAAAGATACATAATAACACATGAATTACAATTTATCTTAGTATATATACATTTATCAACCTCACTTATAGAAAAGCCATAAGATAGAACTATTGAATTAAATTTCTCATGCAATTATTTTGGTGCTTGTTTTAGCCCATATAAAAATTTAAATAGTTTATAAACTTTATGTTCTTATCCAGGTACAGCAAAACTTTCAGATTGTTCCATATAAATTTTTTCTTCAATATTACTATTAAGGAATGCTATTTTCACATCCATTTGGTAAACTTTTAGTTTAAATATAGAAGCTAGAGCAATTACAGTCCTAATGGATATAATTTTAGTAATAAAAGAATATGTATAAAAATAGTTAAAACCTTCTTTTTGTATAAAACCAACTAATCTAACTAAATTTATCTACAGATCCATCCATTTTTAATCTCTTTCTAAAGATCCATTTATAGCCTATAGGTTTGTATCCTTCAAACAGATCAACAAGAATCCAAGTTCTATTATTTATTAAAGATTTCATTTCATTATTAATAACTTCTTTCCAAAATATAGAGTCTATTAAATTAATAGCATCACTATAACACTTAGGATCATCTTCTACTAAATAAATATACAAGTCATTAGTTTCCATAATTCCTTTTAATCCTTTGTCTTTTATTTCTTCTAGGTTCATCTAAACATGAAGAAATAGTATTTCCACTAATATCCTCTATTGGGGATAAACTTCGCTCCCATCGAAGTCCAGCTTGATATTTAGCCCAATGCAATCGATAATCATCGAAGAGTTTCAGCGGCCAAACCTTAGCCAAACTCCTTCAGTCGGTCGAACTCTCTAACGATCGAGCCGTAGCCGAACTCCTTCCTGATCCCTCCTTTGGTCAAACTCCTATGGGAGCCGAACTTCCTCCGAGCTCTTCCTTCAGTTGGACTCCTATGGAAGCCAAACTCCTTCTGAGCTCCTCCTTCAGTCGGACTCCTACGAGAGCCAAACTCTCTCCTGACTCCTCCTTCAGTCGAACTCCTATGGGAGCCGAACTTTCTCCGAGCTCCTCCTTCAGTCGAACTCCTATAGGAGCCGAACTCCTTCCAAACTTCTACAGGAGCCGAACTCCTTTCGGACTTCTTCTTCAGTCGAGATCCTCCAGGAGCCGAACTCCTTTCGAATTTTTTCTTCAGTCAAGATCCTTCAGAAGTTGAACTTCTGACGGACTTCTCCTTCAGTCAAGCTCCTCCAGGAGCCAAACTCCTTCCCAATTTTTTCTTCGATCGAACTTCTTCAGAAGCCAAACTTCTTACGGACTTCTTCTTTGGTCGAACTCCTCCAAGAGTCGAACTCCTTTCGGACTTCTCCTTCGTCGGATTCCTCCAGTGGATTACTTTTAGAGTTCAGCTAGCATTCCTCCTGGATGATCCTCTCTAGCCATATTCTCTTTGAAAGTCTGAACTTCTCTAAAATTGATGCATGTAAAAGCTCTTCACCGACCAACGCATGCTTTCACCAGATGGCATGGCTGTCAGTATCAGCCTGGTAGCACCTCTCCCTCTGTAAGAAGCTCCATGCAGCTCAGAACCTGATGGTATGGCTGTCACTATCAGTCTGACGACACCTTCCTCTCCGAACTGAACTTCATGGTGCCTCGAGCGGCCCACGATCGGATAGTATGACTGTCACTATCAATCGAGCTCCGTCTATAAAAAGGGCTCCTCCAGATATATTTTCTCTAAGCTCACTTCTCTTTCCTGAGCACTCCATTTCTGTTGGCCAGAAGAGCTAACTTGATCATCGGAGGATCCTACCGGAGCCACCACCATCGATTTTGGATGAAACTTCACTTTGCAGGTCACTGACAGTAACCTCATCTCCCTTAGCTCCAGATCGATCCGATGTCGATCAGATTCTGCACCAATAGAATTGGCGCTAGAGGAAGGGCCCCATCTTTTCGAGGTTTCCATGTTCTTAAAGGAGTGCTCAGCGACGATCTCTCTCCTCCTTCTCTAGAGATCACTCTTCCTCCTATCTAAAGTTCTTTTCCAAGAAAAAATACCTCCCAGGAGAGCTTCGACTCGATGATCAACAGCCTCTATGGTCAGATCCCATCCAAATCTATCTGCTTCCGCTTTAGTCTCGATAACTCAAGCTCCATCCATAGCCATGGTGGATGCGGAGTAGCTCAACTTGCTTGTCCAGCAGGTCCGTGGTCTCATGGAGGTGATGCAGGTCAGACATTGGTAGGCCCCAGCATCAGTTCAGTGGGAGGAGGCTTCTCTAGAGCCCCATAGTCCGATCTAGGAATGGCCGACTAGGGCTACCAGGCCTCTAATTTTCGAAAAGAGAAAGCAGAGGATGGAGGGCCCCTGCTCAGACCACGACTTGACCTAGGGGGAAACTTCACATCTGTTCTATCAAAAAATCCTAGAGATCAATGACCGTGAAGATCTCCCGAATCAAAGGCTCCTAGAAATGAGCCAACGAATCAAAAAGCTCCATCATATCCCCTCCTCACATGGTGATGATATTTGCACTGATCTTCCTTTTTGTAGAGAATTATGCAGGAACCAATCCCTTCGAACTTCAAGCTCTCGTAGTTTGAGAGTTATGATGGGACCACCAATCTGGTTGACCATCTGGAGGCCTTTCAAATAATGATGTTGCTCCACGGTGCGTCAGATGCTATTTTGTATCGAACTTTTCCATTGACACTCAAGGGAGCTACCAGAAATTGGTACTCAGCACTTAAGCCTAATACCATCTTATCGTTTGATCAGATGAGCCATCAGTTTATAGCTCAATGCGTCAGCAGTCGACGTCTGCGTCGAGATTTGGATTTTCTGATAACCATTAGGCAGAAGAAGGAAGAATCCATCTGGGCTTATGTTATCCGATTTAATACTATTGCATTGGAGGTCCAATACCTGGATCAATCAGTCGCCATGGCCGCACTCAAGGATGGCCTTCAGAAGAATGATTTATTGTTCTTCCTGAAAAAGAAGTACCCTAGAAACTTTACCGACATGCTAGCTCGGGCTGAAGATTATGCTCGAGCTAAAGCGGCCTTTAAGGCCAAGGATGATGAAGCCTCTGGTGAATGATGGATCGGCGGCCCGGACAGGCCCACTAAAGAAAGAAAGCTGAGTGAAGCTCGACCGCGCTCTTGAACTTCCTCTAAGCGCAGGCAAGCTCGAACTCCTCCCCGGGCTTGGAGGTAGGGAAGCCTTGATGGAAGGGCACGCTAGGGTTCTCTCCAATGAAGATTTTACAACTACGCCCCCCTTAATGTTTCAAAAATCCAAGTGCTGATGAAAATCAGGAAGCAACTGCCAAGATCAAAAAGGATGCACTCTCGCCCCAACAAGCGCAATCCCAACAAGTTCGACCTTTATCATCATGACCACGGCCACGATACTGAGGAGTGTATCCAACTTCAGGATGAGATTGAGGAGCTCATCAGGCGAGGCATGCTTGATCGATTCCTGTGGAGATAGTCTGAGGGATGGGAAGATCGATCGAAAGCATTACCATAGCCTGAACCACCAAGGTAAGAGGATCAATAGGGAGATTGACGCTATCTCGACATCATCAATGCTATCTCGGAGGGACTTCCGTGAGGAGGGGCTAGCAAATCCAAGGGACCAGTGAAGAGACGGAAGACTGAAGAGCCCGTAACCTTCGCTGAGGCCGATGCTTAGGAGATCCAGTTTCCTCATAATAATGTGGTTGTAATCTCTTTGAACATTGCCAATTATGATGTATGCCACATTTTGATTGATAATGAAAGCTCGGCCGATATATTGTTTTATGATATTTTTTTAAAAATATTCTTACTCAATAACCACTTAGGGCCTATGAACTCTCCATTGATAGGCTTCACTGATGATGCTGTACCAGTTGAGGGCATAATAATTTTGATCATGATTGCAAGACAACGTTCGAAACTGGCTAAAGCACAGATTGTTCTTTTAGTCATAAGGACTTCGTCCGTCTATAATGCTATTCTCGACCGACTTGGTCTAAATGCATTTTGGACAGTGGTATCAACTTATTATCTGAAGATGAAGTTTCCAACAAGTCACGAGATTGGAGAGGTCAGGGAAGATCAAACTCTGGCAAGGCACTGCTACACAATCGCCCTGCATAAGAAAGAAAAGTCTTACCCTTATCCTATTGACGGGCTAGATGTTCGCGATGACCTCATCGAGGAGCAGGACGGGCCTATGGAGGACCTCATCTCCATACCATTGAACGACGAAAATGCGGAGCATGCGGTGTAGATCGACTCCAATTTGGAAGATGAGGTTTGGAAGCAACTCGTTACCTTCCTCAGAAAGAACACCAACGTCTTTGCCTGGGCCCCAGCAGATATGTCAGGAATTGACACCGAGGTCATGAAACATTGACTGACCGTTGATCCGAAGCATCGGCCGATAAAAGAGAAGATGCGCAATCACGTTCCAGAGAGGCAAAAAGCAATCATCGAAGAAGTTGGTAAGCTCCTCAAGACTGGATTCATCCGAAAAGTTAACTATCCAACCTGGGTCTCAAATATGATCCTCGTCAAAAAGGTAAATAACAAGTGGAGGATGTGTATAGACTTCAAAAAACTGAACAAGACCTGCCCAAAAGATAGCTACCCTTTATCCAGGATCGATCAACTGGTGGATGCGACCTCGGACCACAAGCTCCTCACCTTCATGGATGCCTTCTCCGATTATAATCAGATACAGATGGCACCAAAGGATGAGGAGAAAACTACTTTTGTTACTGACCATGATCTTTATTGTTATAGGATTATATCCTTTGGACTCAAAAATGCAGGAGCAACATACCACCACCTGATCAACAAGATCTTCAAGGAGTAGATTGACCGCAATATGGAGGTATATGTAGATGACATGCTCGTCAAAAGTCGAGCTTCTATAGACCACCTCATCGATCTTGAAGAGACCTTCAGCGCACTCAGAAAGCACAAGATGAAACTCAACCCGACTAAGTGCACCTTTAATGTGACCTCAGAAAAATTTCTAGAATTCATGGTGTCGAGGCATGGGATCGAAGTAAATTTTGAGAAAATCCAAGCCATTTAGAAGATGACTGCTCCAAAAATAATTAAAGAAGATCAATGCCTGACTGAAAAAGTGGCATCCCTAAATTATTTCATCTCGAGGTCGGCCGAGCGATGCATGCCCTTCTTTCGAATTCTCAGGCAGCCAAAGAACTTCTGCTGGATGGCGGAGTGCCAACGGGCATTTGAGAAGCTTAAAAACTACCTCAGCTCACCTCCACTACTGACAAAGCCTAAATCTGGAGAGAAATTATTTCTATACCTAGCAGTCTCTCCGACGGTCTTGATAGCAGTCTTAGTTAAGGAAGAAGTGAAGATGCAACGGTCGGTCTACTAACTAAGTCGGATCTTGAGAGATACAGAGATCAGGTACTCTAGGCTAGAAAAATTGATTTACTCTCTTTTAATTACTGTCAGAAGACTCTGACCTTATTTTCAGGGGCACACCATAATAGCCTCACGGACCAACCAATAAAAGCAATCCTGCATCAAACGGATGCCTCCGGGAGAATCGCAAAATGGGCGATCGAGCTCATGAAATTTGACATTAACTATCAACCCCGACCATCGATCAAAGTCTAGATATTGACAAATTTTGTAGTGGAATGTACCATTCCAATTAAAGCTGAGCTTGAATAGAATGAGACCGACGCTCTGCTGTCGTAGCCGAGCCTCTCCGAGGAGAGTGCCGATCTTTTTGAAGACTTTTAAGCTCTATACATGGATGGTTCGTCCAACTCTACTGGAGTAGGTGCAGAGTTGGTCTTAGTCAGTTCCAAGGGAGTCATCGCCGAGTACGCGCTACACTTTGAATTTTCTGCGATTAATAATGGGGCCGAGTATGAAGCACTGATCATCGAGCTAAAAATAGTAAGAGAATTAAAAGTAGATCGGCTTCAAGTCTACAGCAATTTTTAATTAGTGGTCAGCCAAGTTAGTGGCAGCTACGAAGTGCGGGAGCAGAGTATGATGAAATACCTTGAGAAAGTAAAAAACTTAACTCTGACTTTCGGCTATTTTGACATTCGATAGATTTCGAGGATAGAAAATATAAGATCCGACCTCCTTTCTAAGTTGGCCACTTCGGCTCCAGTCGAACTGCCCAGCGAAGTATTTTTTGAGACTCTGAAGTGCCCAAGCCTAGAGGAATCATTGGTCATTTTGCAGACAAAACTTGAGGCAAACTAGATCGACCTGTTGGTTGCCTACCTCAAGGAGGGAGTCCTTCCTCATGACCTGAAAGAAGCTCGAGAACTCAGGAATCAAGCCTCTCGATATATTTTGTACGAGGATAGGTTGTATAAGAGATCGTATTTGCTACCGCTGCTGAGATGTCTTCGACCTTCAGATGTCGACTTCGCATTATGAAAAGTGCATAAGAAAATTTATGGAAGCCACATAGGAGCCAGGTCCCTATCACAAAAACTACTTCAGCAAGGATACTATTGGCCAACCTTGTTTTATGATTCTGTGGAGTATGTTAAAAAATATGACCGCTGTCAGAAGAATGCAAACGTATAAAGACAGCCGACATCCGAGCTTACTCTGCTAAGTGCGCCTTGGCCATTTGCACAATGGAGAATGGATATACTTGGCTCTTTTTCGATGATGTCTAGGTAGTGAAAGTTCCTCCTGGTCACGATCGACTATTTTACCAAATAGGTCAAAGCTGAACTACTAGCAAAAATTACCGAGGTCAAGGTACAGAACTTCATTTGAAAGTCAATAGTCTGTCGGTTCGGTCTGCCCCGAACTCTCATAACTGATAATGGACGATAGTTCACTAGGACGAGGTTTATCGAGTTCTGCAAAAATCTAAACATCTTCCACCACAGGCAAATAGGAAAGTTGAAGTAACCAATCGGACTCTACTATAAGGCATCAAGATAAGACTCGATCGAGCAAAGGAGGCCTAGGTGGACAAACTCTACCATGTCCTCTGAACTTATCGAACTATATAAAGATTGTCGACTGAGAAAACACCCTTCGCCTTGGCCTTCGGAATGGAGGTGGTCATACCAATCAAGCTTAAACTCCCATCAGCATGGATCACGGCCATCAGTGAGCAGCATAATCCACGGGACCTCAAAGCCAACCTTGATCGACTAAAAGAAAAAAGAGAGAAAGCCAATGTCTGGATGGCGGCCTACAGACGGAGGATAGCCCGATATTATAACTCCAAAGTCAGAAGTAAAATGTTCAAAGTGGGGGACTTAGTGCTTCGATGAGCCGTCATCTTCCAGCCTCAGAGCTAGAGAAAGCTTGTTCCAAATTGGAAAGGCCCATATGAAGTGGTGGAGGTCATCTGACCCGGGACTTATCGTCTGAAGCAACTCGGAGGAACAACGCTCCCATGACCTTAGAACTTGGAAAATCTGAGAATGTACTACTAGTAATTTTTCCTCAATAAAATACCTCGGTTTCAATATTATTATTTCTCGGTGCGAAAATTATGTGATGACAGAAAAGAAGCAACTAGAAGTAGCCATGTTAGGAACAGGAGGAGGACCTCATCCTAACGTGAGCAAAGTCAAAGGCCTTGTTCATTTTAGACGAGATGGGATGAGAGATCCTGACAATGACCCTTATGTTCCCCCACAGTCCGTTAGGAACAGGAGGAGGACCTCGTCCTAACGTGAGCAAAGTTGAAGGCCTCATTCATTTTAGATGAGATGGGAGAAGAGGCTTTGACAACGGTCCTTATATGCCTCCACAGCTCATTAGGAATAGGAGGAGGATCTCATCCTAACATGAGCAAAGTCGAAGGCCTCATTCATTTTAGATGAGATAGAAGGAGAGGCCCCGACAATGGCCCATATGTGCCCCCATAGCCTGTTAGAAATAGGAGTACCTCATCCTAATGTGAGCAAAGTTGAAGGCCTTATTCATCTCAGACGAAATGAGAGAAAAGGCTCCGACAATGACCCCATTGTGCCCAACAATAAAAGAAGATAAAATCTTCTTCAACCTTAATCACTGGAGATAAGATCTCCTCCAAGCTTCTACGTCAACAGGAGATAAGATCTTCTTTGACCTCGACTGTTGGAGACAAGATCTCTCCCGAGCTCAACCTTCAACCTTGGCTGCTGAAGATAAGATCTCCTCCGAGCTTCTACGTCAATAGGAGATAAGATCTCCTTCGACCTCGGCTGCTAGAGATAAGATCTCCTCCGAGCTCAACCTTCAACCTCGACTGCTGGAGATAAGATCTCCTCCGAGGAGCTCAACCCTCAATCTCGACTGCTAAAAATAAGATCTCTTCGAGGAGCTCAACCTTCAACCTTGACTGCTGGAGATAAGATCTCTCCTAAGCTTTTACATCAACAAAAGATAAGATATCCTTCGATCTCGACTGTTGGAGATAAGATCTCCCCCGAGATCAACCTTCAACCTTGACTGTTGAAGATAAGATCTCCCCCGAGGAGCTCAACCTTCAATCTCGATTGCTGGAGATAAGATCTCCCTCGAGCTTCTACGTTAATAGAAGATAAAGATCTTCTTTGACCTTCGCTGCTGGAGATAAGATCTCCTCCAAGCTCAAACTTCAATCTTGGCTGCTGGAGATAAGAAATCTCTCCCAAGGAGCTCAACCTTCAACCTCGACTGTTGGAGATAAGATCTCTTTTGAGCTTCTACGTCAACATGAGATAAGATCTCCTTCGATTTCGACTGTTGGAGATAAGATCTCTCCCGAGCTCAACCTTCAAACCTCGACTATTGGAGATAAGATCTCCTCCGAGGAACTCAACCTTCAACCTCAGCTGTTAGAGATAAGATCTCCTTCGAGCTTCTATCAACAGAAGATAAGATCTCCTTCGACCTCAACTGCAGGAGATAAGATCTCCTCCGAGCTCAAACTTCAACCTCGACTGCTGGAGATAAGATCTCCTCCGAGGAGCTCAATCTTCAACCTCAGTTGCTGGAGATAAGATCTCCTCCGAGCTTCTACGTCAATAGAAGATAAGATCTTCGACCTTGGCTGCTGGAGATAAGATCTTCTCTGAGGTCAACCTTCAACCTCGGCTGCTGGAGATAAGATTTCTCTCGAGGAGCTTAACCTTCAACCTCGACTGTTAAAGATAAGATCTCTCTCGAGCTTCTACGTCAATAGGAGATAAGATCTCCTTCAACCTCAACTAAAGATAAGATCTCTTCCAAGCATCCTCTTTTAAGCATCCGAGTCAATCTCGACCAGAGATAAGATCTCTTTCAAGCGATCGAGTCAATTTCGGCTAGAGATAAGATCTTTTTCGAATGACTGAGTTAATCTCGACAGAGATAAGATCTCTTCTGAGCGTCCGAGTCAATCTCGGATAGAGATAAGATCTCTTTCGAGCGATCGAGTCAACCTCAGCTAGAGATAAGATCTCTTTCGAACTTCGAAGTCTACGTCAATAGAAGATAGGATCTTCTTCAACCTCGGCTAGAGATAAGATCTCTCTCGAGCTTTGAACTCTACGTCAATAGGAGATAAGATCTCCTTCAATCTCAGCTACTGGAGAGAAGATCTTCCCCAAGTATCCGAGTCAACCTCGGCTAGAGATAAGATATCTTCCGAACGATCGAGTCAACCTCGATTGGAGACAAGATCTTCTCCCAGCGTCAACTATAACTTCAACCTCAACTAAAGACAAGATCTCCCACGAGTTTCAACTTTAACGTTAACCTCGGCTGGAGATAAAATCTCCCACGAGCTTCAACTTCGACGTCAATCTCAGCAAGAGACAAGATCTCCTCTGAGCTTTGATCGTAATGTCAATAGGAGATGAGATCTCCTCCGAGCTTCAACTTCAACGGATGCAAAGCCCGAAAAAAAACTTTGGCAGTCGTCTGTTTTGGTACTTTCTTCCTTTGAATTTCAAACTCGAGAGTGAAGGGGCTATTATTGAGGATAAACTGAAGAAAAATCTTAATTTTCTAGATCAGATTTGTTCAGATATGATCGGATCAAGAGATATATTTCAAAAAAAATTTTCTTTAATCTAGATCAGATCTGAAATATTTTAGATCTAATTCTTATTATTTTAGTAATTAAAATAAATTTAGATAAATTAAATTAAATTTAATTTACCTTAAAGTGAATAATTCTATTATCCATTGATGATTTTGTAAGCAGTGAAAGGTTCTGGATCCAACTGCTGTTCTTCCCAACCAATCACAATCCTTTGTAAAATCAGATCTAAATCTAATTGGTAGGAATAGAGTTTCTTGGATTTCTTCTTAGATGGCACCTAAGATCAGTCAAAGTTGGTTTTTAGGAGAACTCTAATCGAAATCTAAAAAGGAGATGGAGTCCCTATCTAACATGGACTCCTGGGCGCCTCCAGCTTGGGCACACGCCAAGGGTGGCGTGCGCCTTCCTCCTTCCCAAATTCTGGCAGGGAGATAAGCCCCCACCAGCTCTCCAATAGGTGCGTGACATGTGAGCAATAGTCAAAGTGTCAATGGTCAATGTTTGACCCGTCAAAGGTCAACTTTTGACCAAAGTCAAAGGACGAGAAATGGTAGGTGATCAAAAATGGCAGGTATTATCTTACAAAATAAGATAACCCTTTTTTAACATGGACAGACTCCAGTCAGACCAAGTGAATGCCTCTAAATGAGCACAAACTTCTTTGGCTCAGTCAGGATAATTATTTATGATAGTAAAAGAACAACGTTAGGTTCAATCGAGTGTTAGCACGATTTTCTTGAACCTAATTAAATCTTCTTCAGATCAATTGAACTGGATTAGTTCAATTGATGATCATCAGATTCAAACCGTTGTTTGTATGACTCAGTTAGGTTCAGTTCTATATGGTAATGGGATATGTCATGATCTCTATCATCGACATCATCGAAACTTCTTTCGATGGATCAGAACTCTTTTGATTCGAACAGCTAGAATGATTGATCATCTAAATCATTCTAATTGCTTCCAAAATCCACCAGTGACACCTAGCAGTATATGGTGGTAACCCATCAGAGCTAAATGCGAACCTCTTGGTGCAGCTACCTGTGTGATTAAGTTCTTCTATCTTAAGCTTCGATCAGATTAGGGTTAAGGTGAACTCGTCAAACCCTAGTCTCTGTCATATGATGTAATCATTTAATTCAAATCCAATGTTAAAATTTTTTTTTCTTTGATCCAAATCAAATTTGGGATATTTCAAATCAAATTTTTATTATTTTAATAATTAAATTAAATTTAGATAAATTAAATCAAATTGAATTTATCTTGAAGTGGATAATCCTATTATCCGTTGATGATCCTATAAGCAGTGGAAGGTTCTGGATGTAGCCACGCAAGTGCCTAGCCTCTACCGGTATCCACACAGGCTAGATTTAGAGATCCTCTTCTTCTCTATCACATCTCTAAAAATTAGATCTGGATCTGATCTGGAGGATCTTCAAAACTCCTTTCGAAGATCAGCAGTTGTCCTATGCAGCAGCGCAGCCTTCTAGCTTTCAGTCGCCTTTCTCTCATCTAAATTGCACCAACCAAGGATCCAAAATACTTTTGGACTTGGAGAGGAGAGGGAGAAGATGCTTTGGCATGGAGGAGGAGAGGAGAGATAGCCTTGGGAAGTGGAAATCTCAATTGCTCTTTGAGTTGGGCGCCGGGTCTTATTTATAGACTAAGCATGATCCAACTCCTCTTCTTCCCAACCAATCACAACCCTATGTGAAATCAGATCTAAATCTGATTGATGAGAATAGAGTCTCTTGGATTCCTTCTTAGATGGCACCTAAGATCGATCAAAGTTGGTTCTTAGAAGAACTCTAATCAAAATACAAAAAGGAGATGGAGTCCCTATCCAATAGGGACTCTTGGGTGCCTCCAGCTTGGGCACACGCCAAGGGTCCCTATCCAATACGATTTTCTTGAACCTAATTGAATCTAATTCAGATCAATTGAACTGGATTAGTTTAATTGATGATCACCAGATTCAAACCTTTGTTTATGTGATCCAGTTAGGTTTAGTTCTGTATGGTAATGGGATATGTCATGATCTCTATCATCGACATCATCGAAACTTCTTTCGATGGATCAGAACTCTTTTGATTTGAACATCTAGAATGATTGATCATCTAAATCATTCTAATTGCTTCCAAAATCCACCAATGACATCTAGCAGTATATGGTGGCAACCCATCAGAGCTGAATGCAAACCTCTTGGTGTAGCTACCTGTGTGATTAAGTTCTTCTATCTTGAGCCTCGATCAGATTAGGGTTAAGGTGAACTCGTCAAATCCTAGTCTCTGTCATATGATGTAATCATTTGATTCAAGTCCAATGTGAAAACCTAAATAGAAACTCTTTCTATTATTTCACTCTACCATGGTCATGGACTTCTGGACTTGATTCTCATGATCATCATAGGGCTACTCCTCTACCACCGAGGTAGATAGATTCCATCTTGATGCTATCCAATTCTTATAATGAACATGCTATAGCCAACATACACCTCAGGGTTCTGTATGGCTAGGAGATCGAGTTATGGTGTAGTCAAATTATAACACCCTTAAGGTGAACCGTCGATGCATCTCAGATCAAAGAACCAGACACACCACTGCAGCATCGAGTCAGTCGTTGATGAGAAGGTCCAAGCAAGACCTAATGCAGCTCAAGGTTAGAGTCTGGATTTTAGGCAACCCAATTGCGTTATGGACTCAACATTGTGTCTAAGGTAGTTTGGTATAGTCGGCATCATCGACTGATTTTTGAATTTGGAAGCTACTCGACCTAAATGCATTCTTGTAGTGAGTTAATGGCATATTTTTCCAGCGATTTTACTATCTGGCCATATCTGTGACATAGTTTTTGATCTGACGTGTCAATAATGGCTAACCAATCCACTAATTAGTATTATGATCTATGACAGTTTATAATGAGATCTTGATCAATTTTTTCTAAGAAAAGATAAGTGCGAGGTCTTCCACATTGTGAGATGTGCGGGCCCTTTTCAGGGGTTGATTGTTCTCGGACTGGATACAGTCTCTCTTGTGCACCGGGAAATGCAACTTCATGTCTATTAGTCATTGGAGTATGGGGTGGAGGATGGGGCTCTATATTTGATATTAAAGCCCATTAGAATCTATGTATTGCTGATAACTAAAGGTATATTATATTTTCGGATCGTCTGATCATGAATTAGAGATTCAAATTTGGGGCATGTAAGAATCATTGAACAAGAGTTGTTCACTCATTAGCTAATCCATCACCATAACTATTAGGTGAGGTGATGATGTCAGTTGTGAGACCGCACTACCCACTAAGATCATTATCATGAGATTTTTGGCATCTCTATGAGGGTGTGGTAGTGGACAGCAAGAAATAGGGAAGCTAATTTATTTAAAAATAAAAATTCTTAAACTAATGGTCAAGTATAATTTACAGTAATCTAACTAAAATCTTTGCTCTCGTTCCAGGAATTACCTCGTCATACCCATTGGCACGTTCTGGACAACTAATAACTGGACACGACTATTATAAAATTCGGCAGAACTATATTTTCAATCCAGATATCCATGTGTACGCCCTCCACCTTAAATCAGCTCTTGCCCATCTCACCTGAACAGAAGCGTCTTCTACAAAATAGATTACGATGAAGATAATAAGGTTAGATTTACAGTTGACTCGATGTCTGATGTTTCTCAGGCGCCACATGAAGATATCGGAACTGCTCGCCAAATTAGTTGCTCACTCTGCAGGAGATGTTGTGTGAATAAAGTCGCACAGGCAAGAAGTTCAATAGTCACCGAAATGACTTTTTAGACTATTGATCTGTGGGGCAGTCAGGCCAAGATCACTGTCTGATGATAATCAAGGACATGAAAGAGCTTGGACGTGTATATTTGGGATGTATGCAGAATGAGATATTATTCTGCAATCCTTGATTTTTGCATCATACGGACAATTCATCATGAATTACCACATGTTAACTTAAATATTTTTGCATTATGAATATGCTGTCTCACGCTTCTATGAAATTCTAAAGGCTTGGCTCTTGCTATGGAACGACTTTTTCCAAAAAAAGTCTTGAAAAAATAAGTTCTGTGAAGAATATTGTAGAGAGGTGGATTAGGAGCATAAGAAGAAGAGCCAGAGTCCGAAGATGCAAGTCACTGCCAAAGGGAAAGTGTTTCATTGCAACAACGTACGGCCCATTGGAGCGGAAACTGCCCTACTTCACTCTGGCCACCCTGAATTAAAGTAAGAAGTCCCTTCTGGAGGTATTGTTCATTCATTGAGTCTACCTACGATTTCTTTCTACATCCCATTGGGTACTTGACTCTGATTCTAGTGCTACTCTATGCACTTTCCATGCAGGATTCTTAAGGATAGCAGGAGGTTGAGGAATGAAGACATATCTATGCGTCGGATGGAGCTAAGTTCTTGCCAGTGGCTGTGAAAACACATCCTTTCGATACCAATCTGGTTATAGTGATTTTGAAGACTGTATATAGTCTGTAGCTACAATTGATGCTTAGCACTAGAAGGCTATGTGATTACCTTCTTTAGGATCATTGTAATATTCTTTATGAAGAAATAAAATTACAAATGATTTTCTCTATATACTTTATCAGCTACATATTGATGTACCTGTTCTAAACATATCGAGCAAAACGTGAATGGCAAATACCTAGGGATAGTCCAAACGACAGATATCTATGCGCACCTAAGATTAGTTTATATGCAGAATTATTGGATAACAAATATAAAGGGGCTATTAAGTCCATTGACTTTCGTCATATCCAATACTTGTCTTCGAGATAAAATGACTAAACTCTCTTTTGTAGGATATGGGAAGAGGGCCACAGATCTCCTTGCCCTAGTACATACTGATCGTAAGGCCCATTTTGATGTGTCGGCTAGAGATATATTTGTCTACTTCATCTAAGGTATGGTATGTAGTATCTTATGACACACAAGTCTGAAGCTTTTGAAAAGTTCAAAGAATATGAATAGAAAATAAATTAGAAAACCCATTAAGGTTCTTCGATCAGATCGAGGAGGTGAATACCTAGCCAAAATTTTTAGAACTATTTCAAGGATAATGGCATAGTCTCTTATGGACTCCACCAGGGATCCTCAACTACGGAGTTTCAGAACGGAGAATCAGACTCTATTGGATATGGTTTCGATTCCATGATGAACTTCACAAACCTTCCTAATTTTCTTTGGAGACATTCATTGTTAACTTCAATTTATTTACTGAACTAGGATTTCCTCTAAGAACGTTCCTACCACACGCGTATGAGATATGTTCATTGAAACTTAAGTTGAGTTATCTCAGAATTTGGGGTTGTCCGACTCATGTCAAAAGACAACAAGCGGACAAATTAGAGTTATGGTCTTCAGAGCTGCATTATAGATATCCTAAAGGTCATTAAGAATACCTACATTTCATGAAGACCATAATATTTTTTGATCGACATGACATCTTCTTAAAATAGTTTATTCAAGATAGGCTATTGAATTGTATCAAGTGTATAGTGCAACGAGCTAGGATCAATTGGAACCAAATCAGGTTGAGCCAATAAGAACACTACCTCCTCCACCTGCAGAATCGAAAGAGTCGTCATATACTTAGGTATTATTTCAGAGAAAGTAGAGAAAATATTCCTCATAGGTAATGATGCTCATGGTGATGGATCCCAAAACCTACAATGAGACGATATCTAAATATCGACTCTGAGAAACGGCTAGAGGCAATGCAGTCAGAAATTGACTTGATGCACTCGAACAAAGTATCCACCCAAAAGGTATAGTATCCGATTGCGGTATAAATTGAATCTTCAAAGAGAATGATTTGGTACAGAGAGGAAATGTGGAGACATTCAAGGTTAGACTGGCAAAAGATTATAGTCAATGTGAAGGCATTGACTATCAGGATATCTTATTCTCCAGTGGCTTATGCTAAAATCCATCCAACATTACTTGCAGTTGCAGTCTATTTCAATTATGAAATATGACAAATGGATATGAAAATAGCATTTTGAACGTATCTTGAGGAAGATATCTATATGAACAGCGTAGGTTTCAACCAATGGAATACTTTTTTTTTTTTTTTTTTTTTTATTTCTTCTTGGACTATGGTATTAGCCTCAAACTGTGACGAAAAACAAAAAACTCACGAGACTGATTCATAAGGTTGCAAGGCGGTAAAGGTTATATTTATGACTTAGCAAGCATCTTGGAGTTGGAACACTTGTTCAATGATAGATCAAAACGTTTGGTTTCATCAAAAAATGAAGAGGAACTCAGTGTCTTCAAAAAGTCAGTAGGTTGCTGTGTCTTCCTCGTATTATACGTGGATGACAATCCTCCTTACGTGAAAGATGTATTCCATTGATGACAATAGTCAAATTATGGTTGGCCAAGAAATTCTTCATGAAAGACCAGGTGGAAGCATCCTTTATTCTAGGAATTAAGGTCTATAGGGATAACCGACATAGGATGCTAGACTTTCACAAAAGATGTACATAGAGGAAGTACTAACAGTGTAGTATGAAAACTCTTAAGAGGGGATTAATACCCTTCGTACATAGTATTCATCTTTCCAATAAAGATGTGCCCTAGCAACACCTGCATGAAAATAGAATGCATGAGCAAGATCCTTATGCTTCTGCAATAGGGGCCTCAATGTATGCCATGCTATGTACACGACCTGATATAGCCCATACTGTGAGTTGTCACACAGCAGATAATCAGTCAAATTTAGATGAAGAACACTGGACTTCTGTGAAATGTATCCTTAGGTACTTGAGAAGAACTAAGGATATGATGTTGGTTTTTGGTAATGGAGAACTCCAAGTCCAAGGATACACAGACTCGGATTTTATGTCCGATGTAGATGATCGAAAGTCGACATCTGGGAGTCTGTTTGTGTGCAATGGTGGTGCTGTCAGCTGAAAGAGTTTCAAGCAAACCATGATAGCAGATTCCACCATGGAAGCAGAATATATCGCTGCATCAAAGGCTGCGAAGGAAGCATTCTAGTATAAAAAGTTTGCTGTAGAAAATTGAGTAATAGCCATCAGATGCATTCCTGTACTGTGTAACAATGGCGCTATAGCCCTTGCTATGGAGCCAAGGTTCCACCAAAAATCCAGCACATTGAGCGGCGTTACCACCTCATCCATGTTAACCTCGAGAAGGATTACGTCGAGGTCAAGAGAGTTGATCTCCACAGATAATGTGGCAGGACCGCTTATAAGCTGTTGGGACCAGCAGAAGATCGAAGCCCATCTTAAGAAGATGGAACTTAGACTTGTAGCAAATTGACTTTAGGATAATGTAAATTGTTAGAATATATGTTGCCCTAGAAGTCAAAATTGGCTGACACTTGTAATACACTTCTTAGGGGCAAAATTATAATTTTGACTAAAAATCAATAAATGGGTTATTTTCCTATCACATATGTGCTACTTCTAAGTGTCTGTTTATACATCCTTTGAGTTAATGTAATGATAATTTCATATTTGGTTAAGAGTTGAAAATTTAAGACATGAATAATCATTACTTAACTCATAATGTATGCTCCCGAACCATAGGATCATCACGAGAGCGCATGGTGATTGATCTTGAAAGGGTTGGTGTACGAACGCTTCTCTTAATAGATGAGTCTTGAGTGTCTACGGTGTGGAAGGGCATCATGAGTGAGAGTATAGATACTCGTTAGAGAATGGAGGCACCGAGCGTTAACCACTCGGTAGGTCAGTTAGGATCTA
>QRFJ01000029.1:0-192239 GCA_006176705.1 Cocos nucifera
AAAGAGAGAAGATCGGAATCAAGAAGTTTGGTAGTGGATCAACAATGCTTAAATTGACCAGCCTAATAGGATTAAGTCTGGGTCAAGATCGAGTCACGATCAAGGCAAGACCTAATTAGCTCAGAGGTATGAGTCTCGGATTGTAGGCTAACCCAATTAGTTCTGACTCAACAATTTGGTGTCTAAGGTAAGTTTGGCATAGACGACCGACTGGTTTTTAATTGGAAGCTACTCGACCTGAATGCATTCTTGTGCAGTTAACGGCATATTCCTTCCACGGTCTCACTTACTTGGCCATTATCTGTTGACACAGTTCTAATTTGAGGTGGTCAATAATCCGAGCTAAACCCATGCCACTAGGTTAGTCATAATTGTTATTGACTAAGCCAAGTCTAGTTTAAGAGAGACCTGAATCAATTCTCCCTAGAAAAGATTAAGTCTGAGGTCTTCCACCATTGTAGACATGCGGGCCTTCCCGGGGTTATTGTTCTCGGCTGGATATAGTGGCTCAGTGCACCGGGAAGACGCAACCATGTCTTTAGGCATTGGATGCTATGGGCTGGAGGATGAGTTGAGCTCAAATATTCGCGGATACGGTGAGAGACCCAATTAGGAACCCAGTCCATGGCAAATGGTGGTCTGACTTAACTAAGGAGTGGAATCAATATTCCGGATATGGTGAGATTCATGATTGAGACCAAAGTTTGGGTGCATCCATGATTAGAGAATCATTGAACAAGAGTTGTTCACTCATTGGGCTAAACCCATCACCAAATAACTGTTAAGGTGAGGTGATGAGTCAGTTGTGAGACCGCACCACCCACTAGAAATCATCAAATCGTGGAGATTTTTGCATCTCTACAGAGGGAGTGTAGGGATCCGAGAAACTAGTGGGGAGCTAATTTGTTTAAAAAAAAATTCCTAAACAAATTGGTCAAGTCAAAATTACAGTATCTAACTAGAATCTTTGACTCTCTACAGAAAAATGTCTGCGTCCAATCCATTGGCACTATCCTGGACTCACATAGATTGACCCGGACCCAATTATAAAGATTGGCTTCAGAAACTAACAAATTGTTTTGGGTTCAGAGAAGTTAAACACATGTTTTTGGAACCAGGACCCTCCCACATTACCAGCTCGTCCATCTGTTGAACAAAGAACGTCTCTGGAAAAATGGATTGACGAAGATAATAAGGCCAGATACTACATGTTGGGCTCGATGTCTGATGAGCTCCAGTGCCAACATGAGAATATCAGGACTGCTCGCCAAATGTTGGCTCACCTGCAGGAGATGTTTGGTGAACAGAGTCGCGCAGCCAAATATCAAGTCACAAAATGACTTTTTAAGGCTAAGATGCGTGATGGGCAGTCAGTCCAAGATCACTGTCTGACATGATCAAAGACATGGAAGAGCTTGAGAAGCTCGGTGTGAAGTTGGACTGGATCTGCAAGAACGATATTTATTCTGCAATCCTTGACTGATGCATATGGCAATTCTCATGAATTACCACATGCATAAACTTCAAAATTCCTTGGCCGAGTTGAATGAATATGCTGGTTACTCGCTGAGGTTTCTATGAAATGTTCTAAAGGCTCAGTTCTTGCTATGGAACGGACTTCTTCCAAAAGAAAGTCTTTATGGAAAGAAAAAGAAGTCTGTGAAAAAGCAAAAGGTGGAAGGATCAAAGAAGAAGAAGGCAGAATCGAAGAAAAGGCCGATGGCAAAGGAAAGTGTTTCCATGGCAACAAGCGATGGCCAATTGGGAGCGGAACTGCCCTACTTACTTGGCCATCACTGAAGAACAAGAAAGGAAGGTCCTTCTGGAGGTATGCTCGTTATTGAGTCTAACCTTACGGTTTCTTCTGCATCCAGTTGGGTGCTTGACTCTGGTTCTAGTGCTCATCTGTGCACTTCTATGCAGGGTCTTGAAGGATTAGCAGGAGGCTGAGGGATGGAGACATGATCCTACGCATCGGTAATGGAGCAAGAAGTTGCTGCAGTAGCCGTGAGAACATACCCTTCTGCGATTACCATCTGGTTTAGACTTAGTTTTAAAGACTGTTATTATGTGCTGCAGCTAGCAGAATTTGATTTCTGTTTCATGCTTAGCCACAAGAAAGGTTATGTGATCACCTTCTTTAAGGACCATTGTAACATTCTTTATGAAAGAAATAAAATTGCAATGGTTTCCTTGTTAATGGTCTTTATCAGTTGCATATTGATGTACCTATTTTAACTATCGAGCAAAAAACGTGAATGCCAAACGACCTAGGATAGTCTCAAACGGCAGATATCTATGGCACCTGAGATTAGGTCATATAGCAGAAGAATAGGATTAACAAATTGGAGAAAAATGGGCTATTGAGTCCATTGACTTTTGAGTATATCCACTTATGATCTTGTCTTCAAGGCAAAATGACTAAACTCCCTTTGTTGGACATTGGGGAGGGCCACAGATCTCCTTGCCCTAGTACATACTTGATGTGTGCGGCCCATTCGGATGTGCCGGCAGAGGCAATTTTGTCTACTTCATTACCTTACCGATGATCTGTCTAGGTATGGGTATGCTGTATCTTATGAGACATAAGTCTGAAGCCTTTGAAAGTTCAAAGAATTCAGACATGAAGTAGAAAAAACAAACCTGAAAAATCCATTAAGGTTCTCGATCAGATCAAGGGAGGTGAATACCTTAGCGGTAATTCCTAATAATCTTAAGGAAAATGGCATAGTCTCTCATGTCTCCACCAGGAACACCTCAACTCAACGGGGTTTCAGAATGGAGAAATCGGACTCTATTGGATATGTCGATCCATGATGAGCTTCACAGACCTCCTGATTTCCTTTGGGGACATTCATTATTAACTTCAATCTATTTACTGAATAGGGTTCCCTCTAAAAACCGTTTCTACCACACCGTATGAGATATGGACGGTAAGAAACCAGGTCTGAGTCATCTCAGAATTTGGGGTTGTCCGGCTTATGTCAAAAGACGAACAAGCGGACAAGTAGAGTTAGGTCCTTAGAGGCTTGATTCATAGGATATCCTAAAGAAGTCATTAGGATACTATTTCTACATTCCAGAAGACCACAATGTGATTGTGAGTTGACATGCATATTTCTTGAAAAATAGTTTATTCAAGATCAGCGGCATTGGAAAAATAGATCAAGGTTGATGAGAAAGTCTCACAAGCAGGAACGAGCTAAGACCGAGTGGAAACCAAATTAGGTGAGGCCAATAAGAAACTACCTTCCTCCACCTCGTAGATCGGAAGAGTTTCCCGTCCCCACTGAAAGATACTTAGGTTTATTTCAGAGGACATAGAGGAAATGTTCCTCGTAGGTAATGGTGCTCATGGAGATGATCCCAAAACCTACAACGAAGGCGATATCAGATATCGACTCCGAGAATGGCTTGAGAGCAATGAAGTCAGAGATCGACTCGATGCACTCAACAAAGACGGACCTTGGTAGATCCATCAGAAAGGTATAGTGACCTATTGGTGTAAATAGATCTTCAGAAAGAAAGATTGGTGCAGATGGGAATGTGGAGACATTCAAGGCTAGACTGTGGGCAAAAAGGTTATAGTCAACGTGAAGGCTTGACTATCAGGATCTTTTTCCCAAGTAGCTATGCTAAAACCCATCGCACATTGCTTGCTGTTGCAGCCTATTTCGATTATGAAATATGGCAAATGGACGTGAAAATGGCAATTCCCTAAATGGATATCTTGAGGAAGATATCTATATGGAACAGCCACTAGGTTTCACATCCAGTGATACTGATCACAAGGGTTTGCAAAGCTGCAAAGGTCCATATATGTGACTTAAGCAAGCATCTCTCGGAGCTGGAACACTCGTTTCAATGATGTGATCAAAAAAGTTTTGGTTTCCATCAAAATGAAGAGGAACCATCGTGTTTTCAAAAAGGGTCAGTGGAGCGCTGTTGTCTTCCTCGTATTGTACGTGGTGACTCCTCCTTATTGGGAATGATTCCCATGTTGACATCAGTCAGATGTGGTTATCCAGGATTCCTCAATGAAAGACCCTAGTGAAGCAATCCTTTATTCTAGGAATTAAGGTCTATAGGGATAGACCAAATAGGATGCTAGGCTTCTCACAGAAGATGACATAGAGGAAGTACTAAAAGAGGTTTAGTAATGGAAAACTCTAAGAGGGGATTAATACCCTTCAGACATGGTATTCATCTTTCCAAAGAAGATTGTGCCCCAGCATACCTGAGGAAATAGAATGCCATGGAGCCAAGATCCCTTATGCTTCTGCCAATAGGGAGCCTCATGTATGCCATGCTATGTACACGACCTGATATAGCGGCCATGCTGTTGAGTGTACAAGTTAGATAATCTAGTCCAAATCCAGGTGAAGAACACTGGACTTCCTGTGAAATGTATCCTTAAGTACTTTGAGAAGAACTAAGGATATGATGTTGGTCTTTGGTAATGGAGAACTCCAAGTTCAGGGATACACAGACTCGGACTTCATGTCCGATATAGATGATCGAAAGTCGACATCTGGCAGACTATTTGTGCTGGAAGAGTTCCAAGCAAATGGTGATACCACCTTTCCCGCGATTACCTCGAGAAGGGTTATGTCGAGGTCAAGAGAGTCAACTCCGCAGATAATGTGGCAGACCCACTTACAAAGCCGTTAGGCCAGCAGAAGATCGAAGCCCACCTTAAGAAGATGGGACTTAGACTTATAGCCAATTGGCTTTAGGATAAGTGGGAGATTGTTAGATATATGTGCCCTAGAAGCTAGAATTGGCTGATACTTGTAATACACTTCTAGGGGCAAAATTGTAATTTTGACTATAATTAATAAAATGGGTTATTTTCTATCACACCTGTGTATTTAGTGTCTGTGATACATCCTTTGAGTTAATGGTAATGATAATTCATATTTTCAAGAGTTGAAAATTTAAGACATGAATAATCATTATTAACTCATATACAGCTCCCGACCATAGGATCATCACGAGGATGGTGATTGATCCGAAAGGTTGGTGTACGATCGCTTCTCTTTAGTAGATGAGTCTTGAGTCTACGGTGTGGAGACACCGGAGTGAGAGTATAGGTACTCGTTAGAGAACGAGGGCACTGAGCGTGACCACCTCGAGTAGTCATTAGGAAGTCTACCTTCTCGTCAATGACTGACTCGATGTTGCAGTAGTGTGTCTGGTTCTTTGACCTGAGATGCATCGGCAGTTCACCTTGAGGGTGTTATAGTTTGACTACACCATTACTCGGTCTCCTAGCCATATGGAACCCTGAGGTGTATGTTGGCTATAGCATGTTCATTGTAGGAACTGGATTGCATCAAGATGGGATCTATCTACCTCGGTGGTAGAGGAGCAGCCCTATGATAATCATGAGAATCAAGTCCTAAAGACCATGGCCATGGCAGAGTGAAATAATAGAAAGAGTTTCTATTTAGGTTTTCACATTGGACTCGAATCGAATGATTATATCATATGACAGAGACTAGGGTTTGACGAGTTTACCTTAACCCTAATCTGATCGGGGCTCAAGATAGAAGAACTTAATCACACAGGTAGCTGCACCAAGAGGTTCGCATTCAGCTCTGATGGGTTGCCACCATATACTGCTAGGTGTCACTGGTGGATTTTGGGAGCAATTAGAATGATTTAGATGATCGATCATTCTAGCTGTTCGAATCAGAAGAGTTCTGATCCATCGAAAGGAGTTTCGATGATGTCTATGATAGAGATCATGACATATCCCATTACCATACAGAACTGAACCTAACTGGGTCACACAAACAAGGGTTTGAATCTGGTGATCATCAATTGAACTGATCTAGTTCAATTGATCTGAATGAGATTCAATTAGGTTCAAGGAAATCGTGCTAGCACTCGATTGAACCTAACGTTCTTCTTTTACTATCATAAATAAGTTGTCCTGTCTGTGCCAAAGGAGTTTGTGCTCAATCAGAGGCCTTCATATGGTCTAACTGGAGGTTGTCCAAGTTAGAGAAGGTTGTCTTATTTTATAAGACATGACCTACCATTTTTGGTCACCTGCCATTTCTTGTTCTTTGACTTTGGTCAAAAGTCTACCTTTGACTGGTCAAACGTTGACCATTGACCTTTGACTTTTGACCACATGTCATGCACCTATTGGAGAGCTGGTGGGGGCCTGTCCCCCTGCCAGAACCTAGCAAGGAGAAGGGCGCATGCCAAGGGTGGCGTGAGCCCAAGTAGGAGGCGCCTAGGAGTCCTTGTTGGACAAGGACTCCACCTCCCTTTTGGATTCCAATCAGAGTTCTACTAAGAATCCAGTTTGACTGGTCTTAGGCACCCTCTAAGGAGGAATCCAGGGGTCTCTATTCCAATCAATCAGATTTAGATCTGATTTCACAAAGGGTTGTGATTGGTTGAGAGGAAGAGGAGTTGGATCACGCTTAGTCTATAAATAAGACCCTGCGCCCAACTCAGATGCTAACGAAATTCAATAGAGATTTCCCACACCCCAAGGCTGCCTCTCCCCTCTTCCTCCATGCCTAAACTTCTCCTCCTTCTCCTCTCCACGTCCAAAAGGGTTTTGGACTTAGGTTGGTGCGATTCAGATCAAGGAAAGGCGATCAAAAGCAAGAAGGCTGCGCTGCTGCAAAAGGACGACTGCAAATCTTCAAAAGAGTTTTGAAGATCCTCCAGATCAGATCCAGATCTGATTTTTGGAGACGTGATAGAGAAGAAGAGGATCTCCAGATCCAACCCGAGTGGATATCGGTAGAGGCCAGGCACTTGCGTGGCTAGATCCAGAACCTTCCGCTGCAATCAGGATCATCTACAGGGTAATAGAATTACCCAAATCAGGTAAATTAAATTTGATTTAATTTATCTTATTTTATTTTATTTATTAAAATAATAAGAATCAGATCTAAAACATATCAAGATCTGATTGGGATCAAGAGAAAAATTTTTGAAATATATCTCTTGATCTGATCAGATCTGGACGAACCTGGACTGGGAAATCAAGATTTCCCTTCAACTATCTCTCAGGAGGATGGAAAACCCTACTTGATCTACGAGGTGGAAGAGGTTGTGTTTGGATCGGCTCAGACTAATTGGGTTCCTCAGGTTCTTTGGCTCGTTGCTCTTTGAAAACTTTCTCCTCGAGCCTAATCTATCTCCCGATGCCATCATCTTGAATAAACTATTTTTCAGAAGGAATGATGTGTCGACTCACAATCACATTATAGTCTTCTAAAAGATAGAAATAATATCCTAATACTCTTTAGGACATCCGACAAGCCGAGCTCTAAAGGACCTAGACTCTAATTTATCCACATACTATCTCTTGACATCACCCAAACAACTTCAAATTTTGAGATGGCTTAGACTTGGCTTCTTATCATGCCATATCTCATATGGTGTGGTAGAAATGACTTTAGATAGAATCCTATTCATTAAGTATATAGCTGTCATTAAACTATGTTCCCAAAGAAACTCAAGAAGGTTCATGACGCTCATCATGGATCTGATCATATCCAATAGGATTCGATTTCTCCATTCTAAAATTTTGTTGAGTTGAGGCATTTCAGATGGAGTCTATTGCAAAACTATACCATAATCTTTGAGATAGTTTAGAAATTCTCGACAAAGGTATTTACCTCCTCGATTTGATCGAAGAACCTTAATAGGATTTCCAATTTGCTTTTCTACTTCGTGTCTAAATTTCTTAAACTTTTGAAAAGCTTCAAACTTGTGTCGCATCAAGTACACATATCCATGCCAAGATAGATCATCTATAAAGATAATGAAGTAGAAAATGTTGCCTTTGATCGGCACATCGAATGGGCCACACACATCTGTATGTACTAGGACAAGCAGATCTATGGCCCTTTTCCCATGTCCCATAAAGGGTAGCTTGCTCATTTTGCCTTGAAGGAATGATTCATAAATTAGATATAACTCGAAAGTCAACAGACCTAATAGTCTAGATTTCTTCAATTTATTAATCCTGTCTTTCGCTATATGACTTAGCCTAAGGTGCCATAGATACCTTTTGTTTAGACTATCCCTAGGTCGCTTAGATCCTATGGCATTCATGTTTTGCTCGATATTAAATATAGAGACATCAATATGTAATTGGTAGAGACTATTAATTAAGAAACCACTTGCAATTTTATTTTTTTCATAAAAAATAGTACAGTGGTCCTTAAAAAAGCTAATCACATAATCTTCTTATGCTAAACTATTAGATGTGTACCCCAAAAGCCAGATTGGCTGACACTTGTAATACACATTCTAGGAGCATTTTTATAATTTTGACTTAAAATTAATAAAGCATTATTTTCTTCTATCACATTGTGTATAAAGTGTTTGTGATACATCTTTTGAGTTAATAGGTATGATAATGCATATTTTCAAGAGTTGAAAATTTAAGATATGTATTTTCATAATTAACTCATAAATTGCTCTCGATTGTAGGATTATCACAAGGATGGTGATCGATCTAGAAGATGAATGTATAATCATTTTTTTAGGATAGATGAGTCTTGAGTCTATGGTGTGGAGACACCGGAGTGAGAGTATAGGTACTCATTGAGAATAAGGGCATTGAGTGTAACCACCTCGAGCTATCACAAGGGAGTCTACCTTCTTGTTGATGACAAGCTCGATGCTATAGTTGTATATCTGATTCTTTGATTTAAGGTGCATCGATAGTTCACCTTAAGTGTATTATAGTTTTACTATACCACAACTCGATTTTCTAGCCATTCGAAATCCTGAGGTGTATATTGGCTGTAGCTTGTTCATTATAAGAATTGGATCACAACAATAACGGATCTATCTACCTCAGTAGAGGATTAGCCCTATGATAATCATAAGATCGAGTTCTTAAGCCCTTGGCCATGGCATTGAGAAATAATAGAAAAGAATTTTCTATTAGGATTTTACATTAGACTCGAATCGAATGATTCAATCATATGATGGGGTGTTGAGTTTGACGAGTTCACCTTAACCCTAATCCTGTTGGGACTCATGATAGAAGAATCCAATCATACAGGTAGCTACATTAAGAGGTTCATATTTGATTCTGATGGATTACCATCATATACTGCTAGATATCACTGATAAATTTTAGGATCAATTAGAATGATCTTGATGATCGATCATTCTAATTGGGTGAATTAGAAGAGTTCTAGTCCATCGAAAGGTATTTCAATGATATCGATGATGGAGATTGTGACATGTATTGTTACCATATAGAACTAAACCTAACTAAATCACACAAACTAGGATTTGGATCTGGATGTCATTAATTAGGCTAATCCAGTTCGATTGATTTGAATTAGATCCAATTAGGTTCAAGAAAATCGTGCTAGCACACAATTGAGCCTAACATTCTCCTTCTATTGTCTTTCTAGCTTATCTCAACTGAGTCAAATTGGAGTTGGCTTATCAAAAAGTCCTGTATGGATTTGTCCTTATCTAATAGGGCTTGCCCTAGTCCAAACAAGGCTTGTCTTGGTAAGAACAGGCCTTGTCTTAATTTGAACAAGGCTTGTCCTAAAATCATGAGATGAAATTTGGACACAACTCATCTAAGAACTCTGTATGGTTTTGTCATAATCTTACTAGACCTTATCCTGGCCTGATCAAGGCTTGTCTTAAATCCCATAAGATGGGAACAAGATAAGGATTGTCTTAACCAGGATAGAGTTTATCCTAAAATCATGCGATGGGTTTTGGACAAGGGTCATTTGACCCAGTTTTTTATAGGAATGAAAGGAGAGGGGCATGCACCCCCTAGAGTCTCTCTTGGGGTGCATGTCCCCTTGGGATTCTTATGAAAATTGAGGATGCATGCCCCATATGGTGTGTGCCCCTTGAAGATTAGCATGAAGTGTTTTGTTGAGAACAAAACACTAACAGATTAGTCCCTTATGCCACCCTAACTCTATCCCTCCAATTCCATGCCATTTTTCCTAAATTTTATGCAACAAAAATATGAAAAGAAAGGGTGTGGCGTGTGGAGATCAGCGGGAGTCCTTCTGCATATTGGCCTTGGCCTGTTCAATGTCATATGCGAAGGGACTCTTGAGTTGGTCTATAAATAGGGTCCTATGCAAAGTGTTTAAGCATTCCAATTGATCTACGGTAAAGCCTTGCCTCTCCCACTATCTCCTTTGCCTCTCTTTCAGATCCCCTTTCTCTTCTCCATGCCCAAGGAGTTGGGCATTTCAGTGATCACAGGTTGAGAGCAGCTGGCACAAAGACAAGGCTAGAAGATCCCTATCAAGAGACGAACATGCAGCCTTCGGAGATCATCTTGAAGGCTCTACAGATCAGATCTAGTAAGAGAAGATACCCAGAACCAACCCAAGTAGACTTTGGTATAGGTCGGGCACATGCATGGCTAGATCCAGAGCCTCAGCAGCATTTAGATCATCATCAAGATAATTGTTTACCCTGAATAGGTAATAAATATTATTCCTAATTTATTTTAATTTTAATTTTTAATATTAGATTATTAGGATCAGATCTGATCAAAATTTATAGAAAAATATTTAAATTTTTTTATTATCTGATATATATGATTTCAGAGGTCACATGTGATGTGATCAAATCTAAAATTAATATATTAAAATTAAAATTCATATATATGATGTATGAGATGCATGTCTAGACTAGGTTTATAGAATTGATTAATGAAAAGTCTTGAATAAATTTCTCCTTGACATGATCAATTAGATTTTTATTTTTAGATATTATACTAGATATAACCAGATCTGAAACATGCATGATTAATTTTAGTTACGATACATGAGATGTATACAAAGCATGCATAGTTAGATCTTTAATTATATATGTCATATATATTATAGATCTGATAGTTTTATGGTGTAGATTGATATTTTTGATTAAGGCTTTTCCCTTGGCCGTCTGGTCATAAGAGTAAGAAGGGTTTAAAGACCCACTCTTCTTATTCGATGGAGTACTTTTATGGCATGTAGGGGTGCTGCACATCTATCCTTAATTAAAAATTAAAATTTAATTTTTTGCAAAACCCGAGATCCTAAAATCCTATGATTTTTATATTAAAAATTGAGTAGAATTAAAGCATGCAATTTAGAAAATTTTTCAAATTAAATGACAATGGAAGAAAAAATTAATCAAATATTAATCTACTACATGTAATGATCAAATCATTAAACCCTACTCAAGATCTAGACTTGCTAATATGGATTAGAAAATTTAAATGCGATCGATCAGCAAATCATATTCGCTGATCGACCTATGTTCGGAGCACAATATCTTTGCATGGATAGATTGTTAGATATATGTGCCCTAGAAGTCAGAATTGGCTGACACTTGTAATACACTTCTAGGGGCAAAATTATAATTTTGACTAATATTAATAAAATAGGTTATTTTCTATCACATATATGTATTTAGTGTCTGTGATACATCCTTTGAGTTAATGGTAATGATAATTTATATTTTCAAGAGTTGAAAATATAAGATATGAATAATCATTATTAACTTATAAAATGCTTTCGACCATAGGATCATCACGAGGATGGTGATAGATCTGAAAGGTTGGTGTGCAATCGCTTCTCTTTAGTAGATGAGTCTTGAGTCTATGGTGTGGAGACACCGGAGCGAGAGTATAGGTACTCGTTAGAGAATGAGGGCACTGAGCGTGACCACCTCGAGTAGTCATTAGGAAGTCTACCTTCTCGTCAATGACTGACTCGATGCTGCAGTAGTGTGTCTGGTTCTTTGACCTGAGGTGCATCGGATAGTTCACCTTGAGGGTGTTATAGTTTGACTACACCATTACTCGATCTCCTAGCCATATGAAACCCTGAGGTGTATGTTGGCTATAGCATGTTCATTGTAGGAACTGGATCGCATCAAGATGGAATCTATCTACCTCGGTGGTAGAGGAGCAGCCCTATGATGATCATGAGAATCAAGTCCAGAAGCCCATGGCCATGGTAGAGTGAAATAATAGAAAAAGTTTTTATTTAGGTTTTCACATTGGACTTGAATCGAATGATTACATCATATGACAGAGACTAGGGTTTGACGAGTTCACCTTAACCCTAATCTGATCGGGGCTCAAGATAGAAGAACTTAATCACACAGGTAGCTGCACCAAGAGGTTCGCATTCAGCTCTGATGGGTTGCCACCATATACTGCTAGGTGTCACTGGTGGATTTTGGGAGCAATTAGAATGATTTAGATGATCGATCATTCTAGCTGTTCGAATCAAAAGAGTTCTGATCCATCGAAAGGAGTTTCGATGATGTCGATGATAGAGATCATGACATATCCCATTACCATATAGAACTGAACCTAACTGGATCACACAAACAAAGGTTTGAATCTGGTGATCATCAATTGAACTAATCCAGTTCAATTGATCTGAATGAGATTCAATTAGGTTCAAGAAAATCGTGCTAGCACTCGATTGAACCTAACGTTCTTCTTTTACTATCATAAATAAGTTGTCCTGATCTGAGCCAAAAGAGTTTGTGCTCAATCAGAGGCCTTCATATGGTCTGACTGGAGGCCTGTTCAAGTCAAGAAAAGGTTGTCTTATTTTGTAAGACAATACCTACCATTTTTGGTCACCTGCCATTTCTTATCCTTTGACTTTGGTCAAAAGTTGACCTTTGACTGGTCAAATATTGACCATTGACACTTTGACTTCTATCCATGTGTCACGCACCTATTGGAGAGCTGGTGGGGGCCTGTCCTCCTACCAGAACCTGGCAAGGAGGAGGGCGCACGCCACCCTTGGCGTGTGCCCAAGCTGGAGGCGCCCAGGAGTCCCTGTTGGATAGGGACTCCATCTCCTTTTTGGATTTCGATTAGACTTCTCCTAAGAACCAACTTTGACTGGTCTTAGGCACCATCTAAGGAGGAATCCAAGGGACTCTATTTCCACCAATCAGATTTAGATCTGATTTTCACAAAGGGTTGTGATTGGTTGGGAAGAAGAGGAGTTGGATCATGCTTAGTCTATAAATAAGACCCTGCGCCCAACTCAAGGAGTATCTAAAATCAATTAAAAATTCTCCATGCCCCAAGGGCCTTTTTCTCCTCTCCTCCTCCATGCCAAAGTCCATCTTCTCCCTCTCCTCTCCATGCCCAAAGAGTTTTGGGATCCTTGGTTGGTGCAATCCAGATCAAGAGAAAGGCGACAAAAAGCTAGAAGGCTGCACTACTGCAAAGGACGACTGCTGATCTTTGAAAAGAGTTTTGAAGATCCTCCAGATCAGATCTAGATCTAATTTTTGGAGACATGATAGAGAAGAAGAGGATCTCTAGATTCAATCTAAGTGGATATCGATAAAGGCCAGGCACTTGCATGGCTGATCCAGAACCTTCCACTGCATATAGGATCATCTACGGGTAATAGGATTACCCACATCAACGTAAATTAAATCTAATTTAATTTATCTAATTTTATTTTAATTTTTAAAATAATGATAATCAGATCTAAAATATTCTAAATCTAATTAGGATTAAAGAAAAAAAAATTTGAAATATATCTCTTGATCCGATCCATTCTGAACGAACCTAGTCCGAAAAATCAGGATTTTCCTTCAACTGGTATCAGAGCCAAGGTTCTAAAAGTATTTAGATCTAATTTTAAATTTATTTTAATTAAAAATTAAACAATTTTAGATGTCACATGATATGTGATTAGATCTGAAATCAGAAAAAATTAAAAATTAAATGATTTGGATCTAAGATTAGAAAACATGCATGACTAGTTCCAAAATAGAATAGTTCTATAGAATAGTCTTGCATGTTTGCAATTTAATATGATTAAATAATATTTTAGATCTATTTATTTACTATTTTTTCATATTATAATTATTATAATAACACCTAAAAAATAGCAAATAAAAAATTATTTAATTTTAAATATCATATGAGATATGATTGATGCATGTCTAGACTAGTTGTAGAATAGTTCTACATAATTATCTAGATTAGAATTTATTTTGATTAGATCAATTTAAATCTAATTTTTTAGATTATTATGAGATAATTTAGATCTAAAAATATGCATGATTTGATACATGAGATGTATGCAAAATATGCCATGATTAAATCTAATTTATATATGAGATATATGATATAGATCTGAAATTATTTTGTAGTATTAGCATGTTCCTGATTAAGGCGTTCCTCTTGGCCGTCCGATCATAAGAATGAAGAAGGGTTTAAAGGCCCTCTCTTCCCATCCGATGGGGCATTCTTATGATGTGTAGGGGTGCTGCGCATTCATCCTTAATCAGAAACCCAAAACTTACTTTCTGCAAAACCCTAGATCCTGAAACCCTAGGATTTATTATGCATATTTTGTTTATGAACCCTACTTAATTAAAAAATTAAGATTATGGAATATTAATTAGGTCTAAAATTGAGAATTTCAGATCTAAGACATATTCATAATACTGGGTTCGGGCTTGGGTAGCTCAATTAGGTCTAAGCGGTTGATCAAACCGAATCAAGAGTTGGTTAGATGGGATCAACAATGCTTAAATTGACCAGCCTAATAGGATTAAGTCTGGGTCAAGATCGAGTCACGATCAAGCAAGACCTAATTAGGCTCAGAGGTTAGAGTCTGGATTGTAGGCTAACCCAATTGGTTCTGGCTCAATAATTTGGTGTCTAAGGTAAGTTTGGCACATACGATCGACTGGTTTTTAATTGGAAAGCTACTCGACCTGAATGCATTCTTGTACGAGTTAATGGCATATTCCTTCCACCGATCTCACTTACCTGGCCATATCTGTTGACACAGTTCTGATCTGAGGTGGTCAATAATCCGAGCTAACCCATGCCACTAGGTTAGTCATAATTGTTATGACTATGATAAGTCTAGTTTAATGAGACCTGAATCAATTCTCCCTAAGAAAAGATTAAGTCTGAGGTCTTCCACCATTGTAGATGTGCGGGCCCTTCCCGGGGTTGATTATTCTCGACTGGATACAGTGGCTCAGTTGCACCGAAAAGATGCAACCATGTCTATTAGGCATTGGATGCTATGGGCTGGAGGATGAGTTGGGCTCAATATTTCAGATACGGTGAGAGACTCAATTAGGAATCCAGTCTATGCAAATGGTGGGTCTGACTTAACTAAGGAGTGGATCAATATTTTGGATACGGTGAGATTCATGAATTAGAGACCAAGTTTGGGTGCACCATGATTAGAGAATCATTGAACAAGAGTTGTTCACTCATTGGCTAACCCATCACCAATAACTGTTAGGTGAGGTGATGAGTCAGTTGGTGAGACCGCACCACCCACTAGAAATCATTAATCATGGAGATTTTTCGCATCTCTACAGAGGGAGTGTAGGGATCCGAGAAAATAGTGGGAGCTAATTTGTTTAAAAATAAAATTCCTAAACAAATTGGTCAAGTCATAATTACAGTATCTAACTAGAATCTTTGACTCTCTACAGGAAAATGTCTGCGTCCAACCCATTAGCACGTATCCTGGACACACATAGACTGACCGGACCCAATTATAAAGATTGGCTCAGGAACTACAAAATTAGTTTTGGGTTTCTGAGAAGTTAACCCATGTATTGGACCAGGACCCTCCCACCTTACCAGCCCGTCCATCCACTGAACAGAGAGCATCTCTGGAAAAATGGATAGACGAAGATAATAAGGCCAGATATTACATGTTGGGCTCGATGTCTGATGAGCTCCAGCGCCAACATGAAGATATCGAGACTGCTTGCCAAATGTTGGCTCACCTGTAGGAGATGTTTGGTGAACAGAGTCGTGCAGCCAAGTATCAAGTCACGAAATAACTTTTTAAGGCTAAGATGCGTGATGGGCAGTCAGTCCAAGATCACTGTCTGATGATGATCAAGGACATGGAAGAGCTTGAGAAGCTCGGTGTGAAGTTAGACTTGGATCTGCAGAATGATATTATTCTGCAATCCTTGACTGATGCATATGGGCAATTCATCATGAATTACCACATGCATAAACTTCAAAATTCCTTGGCCGAATTAATGAATATGCTGGTCACCGCTGAGCTTTCTATGAAAGGTTCTAAAGGCTCAGTTCTTGCTATGGAATGGACTTCTTCCAAAAGAAAGTCTTATGGAAAGAAAAAGAAGTCTACGCGAAAAAGCAAAAGATGGAAGGAACCAAAGAAGAAGAAGGCAGAACCGAAGAAAAAGGCCGATGTCAAAGAAAAGTGTTTCCATTGCAACAGCGATGGCCATTGGAAGCAAAACTGCCCTACTTACCTGGCCACCCTGAAGAACAAGAAGGAAGGTCCTTCTGGAGGTATGCTCGTTATTGAGTCTAACCTTACGGTTTCTTCTGCATCCAGTTGGGTGCTTGACTCTGGTTCTAGTGCTCATCTGTGCACTTCCATGCAGGGTCTTGAGGATAGCAGGAGGCTGAGGGATGGAGACATGATCCTACATGTCGGTAATGGAGCAAGAGTTGCTGCAGTAGCCGTGGGAACATACCCTCTTCGATTACCATCTGGTTTAGACTTAGTTTTGAAAGACTGTTATTATGTGCCTGCAGCTAGCAGGAATTTGATTTCTGTTTCATGCTTAGCATAAGAAGGCTATGTGATTACCTTCTTTAAGGACCATTGTAACATTCTTTATGAAAGAAATAAAATTGCAAATGGTTTTCCTTATTAATGGTCTTTATCAGCTACATATTGATGTACCTATTCTAACTATCGAGCAAAACGTGAATGCCAAACGACCTAGGGATAGTCCAAACGATAGATATCTATGGCACCTAAGATTAGGTCATATAGCAGAAGATAGGATCAACAAATTGGAGAAAAATGGGCTATTGAGTCCATTGACTTCCGAGTCATATCCAACTTGTGAATCTTGTCTTCAAGGCAAAATGACCAAACTCCCTTTTGTTGGACATGGGGAGAGGGCCACAGATCTCCTTGCCCTAGTACATACAGATGTGTGCGGCCCATTTGATGTGCCGGCTAGAGGCAATTTTGTCTACTTCATTACCTTTACCGATGATCTGTCTAGGTATGGGTATGTGTATCTTATGAGACACAAGTCTGAAGCTTTTGAAAAGTTCAAAGAATTCAGACATGAAGTAGAAAAATAAACTGAAAAACCCATTAAGGTTCTTCGATCAGATCGAGGAGGTGAATACCTTAGCCGAGAATTCCTAGACTATCTCAAGGAAAATGGCATAGTCTCTCAATGGACTCCACCAGGAACACCTCAACTCAACGGGGTTTCAGAATGGAGAAATCGGACTCTATTGGATATGGTTCGATCCATGATGAGCTTCACAGACCTCCCTGATTTTCTTTGGGGACATTCATTGTTAACTTCAATTTATCTACTGAATAGGGTTCCCTCTAAAACCGTTCCTACCACACCGTATGAGATATGGCATGGTAAGAAACCAAGTCTGAGTCATCTCAGAATTTGGGGTTGTCCGGCTCATGTCAAAAGACAACAAGCGGACAAGTTAGAGTTTAGGTCCTTTCAGAGCTCGATTCATAGGATATCCTAAAGAGTCATTAGGATACTATTTCTACATTCCAGAAGACCACAATGTGATTGTGAGTCGACATGCCATCTTTCTTGAAAAATAGTTTATTCAAGATAGCGGCATTGGAAAGCAGATTAAGCTTGATGAGAAAGTCTCACAAGTACAATGAGCTAAGGACCAATTGGAACCAAATCAGGTTGAGCCAATAAGAACACTACCTCCTCCACCTCGTAGATCGGAAAGAGTTTTCCCGTCCCCCTGAAAGATACTTAGGTATTATTTCAGAGGAAGTAGAGGAAATGTTCCTCGTAGGTAATGGTGCTCATGGTGATGATCCCAAAACCTACAATGAGGTGATATCAGATATCGACTCCGAGAAATGGCTAGAGGCAATGCAGTCAGAAATTGACTCGATGCACTCAAACCAAGTCTGGACCTTGGTAGATCCACCAGAAGGTATAGTACCTATTGGGTGTAAATGGATCTTCAAGAGAAAGATTGGTGCAGATGGAAATGTGGAGACATTCAAGGCTAGACTAGTGGCAAAAGGTTATAGTCAATGCGAAGGCATTGACTATCAGGATACCTTTTCCCCAGTGGCTATGCTAAAATCCATCCGCACATTGCTTGCCGTTGCAGCCTATTTCGATTATGAAATATGGCAAATGGACGTGAAAATGGCATTCTTAAATGGATATCTTGAGGAAGATATCTATATGGAACAGCCGCTAGGTTTCACATCCAGTGATACTGATCACAAGGTTTGCAAGCTGCAAAGGTCCATATATGGACTTAAGCAAGCATCTCGGAGCTGGAACACTCATTTCAATGATGTGATCAAAAAGTTTGGTTTCATCAAAAATGAAGAGAAACCGTGTGTTTTCAAAAAGGTCAGTGGGAGCGCTGTTGTCTTCCTCGTATTGTACGTGGATGACATCCTCCTTATTGGGAATGATATTCCCATGATGACAACAGTCAAATTATGGTTGTCCAAGGAATTCTCCATGAAAGACCTAGGTGAAGCATCCTTTATTCTAGGAATTAAGGTCTATAGGGATAGACCGAATAGGATGCTAGGACTTTCACAGAAGATGTACATAGAGAGAAGTACTAAAGAGGTTTAGTATGGAAAACTCTAAGAGGGGATTAATACCCTTCAGACATGGTATTCATCTTTCCAAGAAGATGTGCCCTAGCACACCTGAGGAAATAGAACGCATGAGCAAGATCCCTTATGCTTCTGCAATAGGGAGCCTCATGTATGCCATGCTATGTACACGACCTGATATAGCCCATGCTGTGAGTGTCACAAGCAGATATCAGTCAAATCCAGGTGAAGAACACTGGACTTCTGTGAAATGTATCCTTAAGTACTTGAGAAGAACTAAGGATATGATGTTGGTCTTTGGTAATGGAGAACTCCAAGTCCAGGGATACACAGACTCGGATTTCATGTCCGATATAGATGATCGAAAGTCGACATCTGGGAGTCTGTTTGTGTGCAATGGTGGTGCTGTCAGCTGGAAGAGTTCCAAGCAAACCGTGATAGCAGATTCCACCATGGAAGCAGAATATATCGCTGCATCAGAGGCTGCGAAGGAAGCATTCTGGTATAAGAAGTTTGCTGCAGAAATTGGAGTAATGCCATCAGATGCCATTCCTCTATACTGCGACAACAATGGCACCATAGCCCTTGCTAAGGAGCCGAGGTCTCACCAGAAATCCAAGCACATTGAGCGGCGATACCACCTCATCCGCGATTACCTCGAGAAGGGTTACGTCGAGGTCAAGAGAGTCAACTCCACAGATAATGTGGCAGACCCACTTACAAAGCCGTTGGGCCAGCAGAAGATCGAAGCCCACCTTGAGAAGATGGGACTTAGACTTGTAGCCAATTGGCTTTAGGACAAGTGGGAGATTGTTAGATATATGTGCCCTAGAAGCCAGAATTGGCTGACACTTGTAATACACTTCTAGGGGCAAAATTATAATTTTGACTAATATCAATAAAATGGGTTATTTTCTATCACATATGTGTATTTAGTGTCTGTGATACATCCTTTGAGTTAATGATAATGATAATTCATATTTTCAAGAGTTGAAAATTTAAGACATGAATAATCATTATTAACTCATAAAATGCTCCCGACCATAGGATCATCACGAGGATGGTGATTGATCCAGAAGGTTGGTGTACAATCGCTTCTCTTTAGTAGATGAGTCTTGAGTCTATGGTGTGGAGACACCGGAGCGAGAGTATAGGTACTCGTTAGAGAACGAGGGCACTGAGCGTGACCACCTCGAGTAGTCATTAGGGAGTCTACCTTCTCGTCAATGACTGACTCGATGCTGCAGTAGTGTGTCTGGTTCTTTGACCTGAGGTGCATCGGCAGTTCACCTTGAGGGTGTTATAGTTTGACTACACCATTACTCGATCTCCTAGCCATATGGAACCCTGAGGTGTATGTTGGCTATAGCATGTTCATTGTAGGAACTGGATGGCATCAAGATGGAATCTATCTACCTCGGTGGTAGAGGAGCAGCCCTATGATGATCATGAGAATCAAGTCCTAGAAGCCCATGGCCATGGTAGAGTGAAATAATAGAAAGAGTTTCTATTTAGATTTTCACATCGGACTTGAATCGAATGATTACATCATATGACAGAAACTAGGGTTTGATGAGTTTCACCTTAACCCTAATCTGATCAAGGCTCAAGATAGAAGAACTTAATCACACAGGTAGCTACACCAAGAGGTTCGCATTCAGCTCTGATGGGTTGCCACCATATACTGCTAGGTGTCACTGGTGGATTTTGGGAGCAATTAGAATGATTTAGATGATCGATCATTCTAGCTGTTCGAATCAGAAGAGTTCTGATCCATCGAAAGGAGTTTCGATGATGTCGATGATAGAGATCATGACATATCCCATTACCATATAGAACTGAACCTAACTGGGATCACACAAACAAGGGTTTGAATCTGGTGATCATCAATTGAACTGATCCAGTTCAATTGATCTGAATGAGATTCAATTAGGTTCAAGGAAATCGTGCTAGCACTCGATTGAACCTAACGTTCTTCTTTTACTATCATAAATAAGTTGTCCTATCTGAGCCAAAGGAGTTTGTGCTCAATTAGAGACCTTCATATGGTCTGACTGGAGGTTGTCCAAGTCAGAAAAGGTTGTCTTATTTTATAAGATATTACCTGCCATTTTTGGTCACCTGCCATTTCTTGTTCTTTGACTTTGGTCAAAAGTCTACCTTTGACTGGTCAAATATTGACCATTGACACTTTGACTTCTGTCCACGTGTCATGCACCTATTAGAGAGCTGGTGGGGGCCTGTCCCCCTACCAGAACCTAGCAAGGAAGCGGGCACACGCCACCTACGGAAGAGGGCGCACGCCACCCTTGGCGTGAGCCCAAGCTGGAGGCACCCAAGAGTCCCTGTTGGATAGGGACTCCATCTCCTTTTTGGATTCCAATTAAAGTTCTCCTAAAAATCAACTTTGACTGATCTTAGGCGCCCTCTAAGGAGGAATTAGGGGACTCTATTCCCACTAATCATATTTAGATCTGATTTCACAAAGAGTTGTGATTGGTTGGGAAGAAGAGGAGTTGGATCATGCTTAGTCTATAAATAAGATCCTGCGCCCAACTCAAAGAGCATCACAATTCTCCATGCCCCAAGGCCTTTGTCTCCTCTCCTCCTCCACGCCAAAGCATCTTCTCCCTCTCCTCTCCACGTCCAAAAGAGTTTTGGTTCTTGGGTGGTACGATCCAGGTCAAAGAAAGGCGACTGAAAGCTAGAAGGCTGCACTGCTGTAAAGGATGACTTTTGATCTTCAAAAAGAGTTTTGAAAATCCTCCAGATCAGATCCAGATCTAATTTTTGGAGATGTGATAGAGAAGAAGAGGATCTCCAGATCCAGTCTAAGTGGATACTGGTAGAGGCCAGGCACTTGCGTGGCTAGATCCAAAATCTTCCGCTGCATACAGGATCATTAATGGATAATAGGATTACCCACATCAAGATAAATTAAATCTAATTTAATTTATCTAATTTTATTTTAATTTCTAAAATAATAATTATCAAATCTAAAATAGCCCAGATCTGATTAGGATCAAAGAAAATTTTTTTTGAAATATATCTCTTGATCCGATCCGATCTGAACGAACCTGGTCCAAGAAATTAGGATTTTCCTTCATAGATGATCTCCATGATCTGAATGTATAGGAGGAAACCTTGTTATCATGCTATAGCCTCACATTTGTCTAGCCTCTATGAATGGTCCACATGGATCTCCTGGTCCTGGTTAGCTCCACCGGAGTGCTAGCTCCTCTCCAAGACCTTTGACGGCTGATCTCGATCGATCACCTTCTTTCTGATCTCTTAGATGCTCTAGAAAATTAAAAGATGGACTTTAGAGGATGATGAGGTGGTGTATCAAATTTGGTGGTGATTGGATACTCATAGTGCTCAATCTCTCCACCCAAACACTGAGTCCCAACTTTAGGATTTTGCACACACAAAAACCCTGATGCCCCAAAAATGCTCTCACGGCTCCCTGTTTGGAATTTTATCATGAAACAAATTTTCATTAATAGAAGAATTTCCTTTCTATAGATATCCCACTTAGATCATATTTGAATTGGGCATCCAAGTGAGAAGAAAAATTAGGTGGCGTGATAGATAGAACTTGGCATAGGAAGACACACCCTCTCTCCCTAGACTTTTCCATGCCTAGACTTGCACCACTTTCAATCTTTCTCTCTCTTAGAAACTCCTTACGAACGTCTCAGAGTCCTCACACATGCCCACTTAATTTGTCACATTTTATTGGCATGATTTCAATGGGAATAATGCATGAGATGGATAAGGCATGGAGGTTGAACTTGTTTCAACCTCCTAAAAAAATTTGAATTCAAATGCATTCTAATCCATTTCCAATGCTTTATCCAAGTACGTGATGAGTAGAAAGACTCTCCTTCTGCTTGCCCTTACTAAAAAATCACACAAAATATTATGCGACAAATGCATGGCAATGTGGGGAATGGATAAGATCAACTTGTTTCAACCAATTCAAGTTGAATTTAAATAAAATTCCTTCTTATCCTTTTCCAACACCCCCTTCCAAGAGTTTGATGTGCAGAAGTACTCACCTTCTGCATGCCCATTCTTGAGAAAATAAAAAACAATGTGTGATGAAGGAAGGGAGGCATGGAGTAAAGATAAGGTGAGGCAAAAGAGAGCTAACCAATTCATTTGAATTTGAAATTCAAATGAACTCAACCTCATTCGACAATTGGACCAGGTCAAAGGTGGATAAGAGAGGGCACACACTTCTCTTCTAGGCATGGGAAATCCCATGCACATTCCTTATGTGTGTGGAGAAAAACATGGATCAAAATGTCAAGTCACAGGAAGAAGGGAATTTGAAATTCAAACTCATTTTGAATTGGTCCAAATTGGTTTCAACCAAACCATTTTTCTAGACCCAATTAGACCAAGTCAAACATAATTAAATTAGGCTTAATCCAATCTAATTAAAATCTAATCAAATTAGAAATTAATTAGGTCCAGGTCCAGATCAAATCAGGATCGAATCTCCCATAGAGATTAGGTCAACTCATGACCTAATCGGGTCTAACCTAATCGAATCAAATTCAATCAGATTTGATCAAATTCTCATCGCTCAATCAAATTGAGCTAATTAGCAATCTAATTGCTAATAAATCTTCCAATAAATATAGAGTCTTGTTGGTATGAAATCTGGTTGACGTCGGATTTGAAGCTGAAGTCGGAGAAGATGAGGTCGCCGTCGGTGATCTGCAAAACAAGTCTTGTCCAGAGTCGAGGGTGGTGGCTCTGGCAAGACCCTTCGATGATCAAGTTAGCTCATTTGGCCAACAAAAATGAAGTGCTCAGAGAGATTTAGAGCAGAGTTTTAAGTAGAAGATGATAGCTTAGAAAAGAAAACGTATCTAATGGATCTTGTATATAGGCAGAGCCTGTAACAAACTGATAGTGACAACCGTATCCATCTAGTAGTGGGCCATTCAGGGCCACATGGAGTTTGTTATGGAGGGTAGTGTCTGTTATCATGATGTGCCAGTCCATTGAGATTTAATAGTCAAAGTTCAGAGGAGTAGGCGTCAGTTGGTGATGAATCTTTAAGTTACATCAATACCAGGGGAGCTCGAACTCCTCTTAAGCGGTCTGTGGGTGAGTTGATTCGTGCCATGTGGAGCCAGGTTCGTGTGGAGATGAGGCACTCAACTTTAGCAGCCATCGCTTGAAGGCGATTGATCTTGGCCTAAAGGTCTTCCCAAACCTTCAACACCTCCGCCTCCAAGCGATTCGCCTTCTTAAGGTGGGCGAGCATGTGATGGCCTGACTGCCATAAATAGATCATTGTAAGGTGGAGGAAAAAAGGATGTAAAAATAGAAAAGAAGTATGGCAAGATGATTATCCTAAGGACAGTCCCGAGAGACTCCCAATGAATTGCCTCTGGTCAAGGTTGGCCAGGCGGTCCACCTCCTCTGGTAAGACAAACCTGTCAATCAAATCTCGGATGATGTTTGGGTTACTGAATGGGTCCACACCCAGATCTTCGTTGATGCTCTAGCCAGGCTCGTCCAGATGCTCCTTGCGAGCCTTCATCGTGACGACGACTTTTCCCTTTCTCTCCTCCTATTTGCCAACAGAGGGATCGGGCACACAATCCCTGGAGGGAAGATTCACAAACTCGAGGGGAAGAGGTTCCCCCTCTACGATGTCAGCACGGGCGATCGGGACAACCTCATCTCTTGGATGGACTTCAGGAGCAACGTCGGTGGTAGTAGGAGCCATAGAATCAGAGATGCTGACCTTCACCCATTTCGAGCTCTCAGCTGAGGCCTTCCCCTTCCTTTTCTTCTACGTGTAAAGGCCCTTAGTGAGCTTCTCTACGGCATAGGTGTTCATTTCTGTACGAAAGAAAAATCATGATCAGCCAAGGTATACATAAAATTTCATAAAAATCCATACATATGTATCTGCATGCAAGTATGCTTGGTACCAGTAGGGTCGAGAGGACTCAGGCCGAGGTTGAATAAGGTATGCTCCCTTAAATGCTCGGGGAGATCGGAAGCTTGGTATGCCTTGAGCTTGTTAAAAGACTCGAGGTTGGCACCATCCAAGCTAAGAGCTCGACGGATGGATTCCCTAAGGAAGCCCTAGGGAGGAAGGTCATTTAGATATATGTTCCCTAGAAGCCAGAATTGGCTGACACTTATAATACACTTCTAGGGGCAAAATTATAATTTTAACTATAATCAATAAAATGGGTTATTTTCTATCACAAATATGTATTTAGTGTCTGTGATACATCCTTTGAGTTAATGGTAATGATAATTCATATTTTCAAGAGTTGAAAATTTAACACATGAATAATCATTATTAACTCATAAAATGCTCCCGCCATAGGATCATCACGAGGATGGTGATTGATCCGAAAGGTTGGTGTAAAATCGCTTCTTTTTAGTAGATAAGTCTTGAGTCTATGGTGTGGAGACACCAGAGCGAGAGTATAGGTACTCATTAGAGAACGAGGGCACTGAGTGTGACCACCTCGAGTAGTCATTAGGAAGTCTACCTTCTCGTCAATGACTGACTCGATGCTACAGTGGTGTGTTTGGTTCTTTGACCTGAGGTGCATCGACAGTTTACCTTGAGGGTGTTATAGTTTGACTATACCATAACTCGGTCTCCTAGCCATTCGAAATCCTAAGGTTTATGTTGGTTATAGCATGCTCATTATAGGAACTAGATTGCATCAGGATGGAATCTATCTACCTCGGTGGTAGAGGAGCAGCCCTATGATGATCATAAGAATCAAATCTAGAAGCCCATGGCCATGGCAAAGTGAAATAATAGAAAGAGTTTCTATTTATATTTTCACATTGGACTTGAATCGAATGATTACATCATATGACAGAAACTAGGGTTTGACGAGTTCACCTTAACCCTAATCTGATCGGGGCTCAAGATAGAAGAACTTAATCACACAGGTAGCTACACCAAGAGGTTCGCATTCAGCTCTGATGGGTTGCCACCATATACTACTAGGTGTTACTGGTGGATTTTGGGAGCAATTAGAATGATTTAGATGATCGATCATTCTAGTTGTTCGAATCAGAAGAGTTCTGATCCATCGAAAGGAGTTTCGATGATGTCGATGATAGAGATCATGACATATCCCATTACCATACAGAACTGAATCTGACTGGGTCACACAAACAAGGGTTTGAATCTGGTGATCATCAATTGAACTAATCCAGTTCAATTGATCTAAATGAGATTTAATTAGGTTCAAGGAAATCATGCTAGCACTCGATTCAACCTAACGTTCTTCTTTTACTATCATAAATAGTTTTCCTGACTGAGCCAAAGAAGTTTGTGCTCGATCAAAGGCCTTCACTAGGTCTGACTAGAGCCTGTCGAGGTCAGAAAAGGGTTGTCTTATTTTGTACGATAATACCTATCATTTTTGGTCACCAGCTATTTCTCGTCCTTTGACTTTGGTCAAAAGTTGACCTTTGACTGGTCAAATGTTGACCATTGATACTTTGACTTCTATCCATGTGTCATGCACCTATTGGAGAGCTGGTGGGGGCTTGTCCCCCTGCTAAAACCTGGCAAGGAGGAGGGCACACGCAAAGGGTGGCGTGCGCCCAATTTTGAGGTGCCCAAGAGTCCCTGTTGGATAGGGACTCCATCTCCTTTTTGGATTCCGATTAGACTCCTCCTAAGAACCAACTTTGACTGGTCTTAGGTGCCATCTAAGGATGAATCCAATGGACTCTATTTCCATCAATCAGATTTAGATCTAATTTCACAAAGGGTTATGATTGGTTGGGATGAAGAGGAGTTGGATCACGCATAGTCTATAAATAAGACCCTACGCCCAACTCAAAAAGTAATGCAATTCCCTACGCCCCAAGGCTGCCTCTCTCTTCCTCCTCCATGCTAAGTCCATCATCTCCCTCTCCTCTCCATGTTCGAAGTAGTTTGGGATCCAGTTGGTGCAATCTAGGCGAGAGAAAGGCGACAGAAAGCTAGAAGGCTGCACTGCTACAAAGGACAACTGCTGATCTTCGAAAGCTATTTTGAAGATTCTCTAAATCAGATTCAGATCTAATTTTTGGAAATGTGATAGAGAAGAAGCGGATCTCTAGATCTAGCCTAAGTGGATACCGGTAGAGGCCATACACTTACATGGCTAAATCCAGAACCTTCCGCTGCTTACAGGATCATCAATGGATAATAGGATTACCCTACATCAAGGTAAATTAAATATAATTTAATTTATATATATTTTATTTTAATTATTAAAATAATAAAAATTAGATCTAAAATATTGTAAATCTAATTCAGATCAAAGAAAAAAAATTTTCAAATATATCTCTTGATCCGATCAGATCTGAACGAACCTGATCCAGAAAATCAGGATTTCCCTTCAACTGGTATCAGAGCCAAGATTCTAAAGTATTTAGATCTAATTTTAAATTTATTTTAATCAAAAAATAAGTAATTTTAGATGTCACATCAGATGTGATCAGATCTGAAATTAGAAAAATTAAAATTAAATAATTTGGATCTAAGATTAGAAAATATGCATGACTAGTTCTAAAATAGAATAGTCTTGCATGTTTACAATTTAATTTGATTAAATCATATTTTAGATCTATTTATTTACTATTTTTTGATATTATAATTATTATAACAATATCTAAAAAATAGCAAATAAAAATTATTTAATTTTAACATCATATGAGATATGATTGATGCATGTCTGGACTAGTTGTAGAATAGTTCTACATAGTTATCTAGATTAGAGTTTATTTTGATAAGATCAATTTAAATCTAATTTTTTAGATTATTATGAGATAATTTAGATCTGAAAATATGCATGATTCGATACATGAGATGTATGCAAAATATACCATGATTAGATATAATTTGTATATGAGATATATGATATAGATCTAAAACTATTTTGTAGTATTACATGTTCCTGATTAAGGCGTTCCTCTTGGCCGTCTAGTCATAAGAATGAAGAAGGATTTAAAGGCCCTCTCCTCCCATCCGATGGGGTGTTCTTATGATGTGTAGTGGTGCTGCACGTTCATCCTTAATCAAAAATCCAAAACTTACTTTCTACAAAACCCTAGATCTTGAAACCCTAGGATTTATTGTGCATATTTTATTTATGAACCCTACTTAATTAAGAATTAAGATTATGAAATATTAATTAGATCTAAAATTGAGAATTTCAGATCTAAGATATATTCGTAATACTAGGTTTGGGCTTGGGTAGCTCAATTAGGTCTAAGCGGTTGATTAAACTAAATCAAGAGTTGGTTAGATGGGATCAACAATGCTTAAATTGACTAGCCTAATAGGATTAAGTCTGGGTCAAGATCGAGTCATGATCAAGCAAGACCTAATTAGGCTCAGAGGTTAGAGTCTGGATTGTAGGCTAACCTAATTATTTTGACTCAACAATTTGGTGTCTAAGGTAAGTTTGGCACATACGACCGATTGATTTTAATTGGGAGCTACTTAACCTGAATGCGCTCTTGTACGAGTTAATGGCATATCCCTTCCACCGATCTCACTTACCTAGCTGTATCTGTTGACTCAGTTCTGATTTAAGGTAGTCAATAATCTGAGCTGATCCATGCCACTAGGTTAGTCATAATTGTTATGACTATGATAAGTCTAGTTTAATGAGACCTTAATCAATTCTTTCTAAGAAAAGATTAAGTCTGAGGTCTTCCACCATTGTAGATGTGCGGGTTCTTCCTGGGGTTGATTATTTTTGACTGGATACAGTGGCTCAGTTGCATCGGAAAGATGCAACCATGTCTATTAGGCATTGGATGCTATGGACCGGAAGATGAGTTGGGCTCAATATTTCGAATATGGTGAGAGATTCAATTAGGAATCCAGTCTGTGCAAATGGCGGGTCTAACTTAACTTAGGAGTGGATCAATATTCTAGATATGGTGAGATTCATGAATTAGAGATCAAGTTTGGGTGCACCATGATTAGAGAATCATTGAACAAGAGTTGTTCACTCATTGGCTAACCCATCACCAATAAATGTTAGGTGAGGTGATGAGTTAGTTGGTGAGACCGCACCACCCACTAAAAATCATTAATCATGGAGATTTTTGCATCTCTATAGAGGAAGTGTAGGGATCTGAGAAAATAGTGGAAGCTAATTTGTTAAAAAATAAAATTTCTAAACAAATTGGTCAAGTCATAATTACAATATCTAACTAAAATTTCTGACTCTCTACAGAAAAATGTCTGTGTCCAACCCATTAGCATGTATCCTAGACACACATAGACTGACTGGACCCAATTATAAAGATTGGCTCAAGAACTATAAAATCATTTTGGGTTCTATGAAGTTAACCCATGTATTGGACCAGGACCCTCCCACCTTACCAGCCCGTCCATCTGCTGAATAGAGAGCATCTCTGGAAAATAGATAGACGAAGATAATAAGGCCAGATATTAAATGTTGAGCTCGATGTTTGATGAGCTCCAGCGCCAACATGAAGATATCATGATTGCTCGCTAAATGTTGGCTCACCTGCAAGAGATGTTTGGTGAACAGAGTCGCGCAGCCAAGTATCAAGTCACGAAATGACTTTTTAAGGCTAAGATGCATGATGCACAGTCAATCCAAGATCACGGTCTGATGATGATCAAGGACTTGGAAGAGCTTAAGAAGCTCGGTGTGAAGTTAGACTTGGATCTGCAGAACAATATTATTCTACAATCCTTGACTGATGCATATCGGCAATTCATCATTAATTACCACATGCATAAACTTCAAAATTTCTTGGCCGAATTAATGAACATGCTGGTCACCACTGAGCTTTCTATGAAAGGTTCTAAAGGCTCAGTTCTTACTATAGAATGGACTTCTTCTAAAAGAAAGTCTTCTGAAAAGAAAAAGAAGTCTGTGAAAAAGCAGAAGGTGGAAGGAGGAAAGAAGAAGAAGGCAGAGCCGAAGAAGAAGGCCGCTATCAAAGAAAAGTGTTTCCATTGCAACAGCGATAGCCACTGGAAGCGGAACTGCCCTACTTACCTGACCACCCTGAAGAACAAGAAGAAAGGTCCTTCTAGAGCTATGCTTATTATTGAGTCTAACCTTATGATTTCTTCTGCATCCAGTTGGGTGCTTGACTCTGGTTCTAGTGCTCATCTGTGTACTTCCATGCAGGGTCTTGAGGATAGCAGGAGATTGAGGGATGGAGACATGATTCTACGCATCGATAATGAAGCAAGAGTTGCTATTATGGTCATGGAAACATACCCTCTTCGATTACCATCTGGCTTAGACTTAGTTTTGAAAGACTATTATTATGTGCCTGCAGCTAGCAGGAATTTGATTTCTACTTCATGCTTAGCACTAGAAGGCTATGTGATTACCTTCTTTAAGGACCATTGTAACATTCTTTATGAAAGAAATAAAATTGCAAATGGTTTCCTTATTAACGATCTTTATCAGCTACATATTGATGTATCTATTTTAAATATCAAGCAAAACATGAATACCAAACGACCTAAGGATAGTCCAAATTAGAGGTATCATGGCACCTAAGATTAGGTCATATAGCAGAAGATAGGATCAACAAATTAGAGAAAAATGGGCTATTGAGTCCATTGACTTCCAAGTCATATCCAACTTGTGAATCTTGTCTTCAAGGCAAAATGACTAAACTCCCTTTTGTAGGACATGGGGAAAGGGCCACAGATCTCCTTGCCCTAGTACATACTGATGTGTGCAGCCTATTTGATGTACCGACTAGAGATAATTTTGTCTACTTCATTACCTTTATCGATGATCTATCTAGGTATGGGTATGTGTATCTTATGAGACATAAGTCTGAAGCTTTTGAAAAGTTCAAAGAATTCAGACATGAAGTAGAAAAACAAACTAGAAAACCCATTAAGGTTCTTCGATTAGATCAAGGAGGTGAATATCTTAGCCGAGAATTTTTAGACTATCTTAAGAAAAATGGCATAGTCTTTTAATGGACACCACCAGGAATACCTCAACTCAACGGAATTTCAGAATGGAGAAATCAGACTCTATTGGATATGGTCCGATCCATGATGAGCTTCACAGACCTTCCTAATTTTCTTTGGGGACACTCATTGTTAACTTCAATTTATCTACTAAATAGGATTCCCTTTAAAATCGTTCCTACCACACCATATGAGATATGGCACGGTAAGAAACCAAGTCTGAGTCATCTTAGAATTTTGGGTTGTCCAGCTCCTGTTAAAAGACAACAAGCAGACAAGTTAGAGTTTAGATCCTTCAGAGCTCGATTCATAGGATATCCTAAAGAGTCATTAGGATACTGTTTCTACATTCCAGAAGACCATAATATGATTGCGAGTCGACATGCTATCTTTCTTGAAAAATAGTTTATTCAAGATGGCGACATTGGAAAGCAGATTAAGCTTGATGAGAAAGTCTCACAAGTACAACGAGCTAAGGACCAATTGAAACCAAATCAAGTTGAGCCAATGAGAACACTACCTCCTCCACCTTGTAGATCGAAAAGAGTTTCCCATCCTCCTGAAAGATACTTAGGTATTATTTCAGAGAAAGTAGAGAAAATGTTCCTTGTAGGTAATGGTGCTCATGGTGATGATTCCAAAACCTACAATGAGGCGATATCAGATAACGACTCTGAGAAATGGCTAGAGGCGATGCAGTCAAAAATTGACTCGATGCACTCAAACCAAGTCTGGACCTTGGTAGATCCACCAGAAGGTATAGTACCTATTGGGTGTAAATGGATCTTCAAGAGAAAGATTGGTGCAAATAGAAATGTGGAGACATTCAAGGCTAAACTTGTGGCAAAAGGTTATAGTCAATGCGAAGGCATTGACTATCAGGATACCTTTTTCCCAGTGGCTATGCTAAAATCCATCCGCACATTATTTGCCATTGTAGCCTATTTTGATTATGAAATATGGCAAATGGACGTGAAAACAGCATTCTTAAATGGGTATCTTGAGGAAGATATCTATATGGAACAGTCGCTAGATTTCACATCCAGTGATACTGATCACAAGGTTTGCAAGCTGCAAAGATCCATATATGGACTTAAGCAAGCATCTCGGAGCTGGAACACTCATTTCAATGATGTGATCAAAATGCTTGGTTTCATAAAAAATGAAGAAAAATCGTGTATCTTCAAAAAGGTCAGTGGGAGCATTGTTGTCTTCCTTGTATTGTACGTGGATGACATCCTCCTTATTAGGAATGATATTCCCATGTTGACGACAGTCAAAATATGGTTATCCAAGGAATTCTCCATGAAAGACCTAGGTGAAGCATCCTTTATTCTAGGAATTAAGGTCTATAGGGATAGACCAAATAGGATGCTAGGACTTTCACAGAAGATGTACATAGAGGAAGTACTAAAGAGGTTTAGTATGGAAAACTCTAAGAAGGGATTAATACCCTTCAGACATGGTATTCATCTTTCCAAGAAGATGTGCCCTAGCACACCTGAGGAAATAGAACACATGAGCAAGATCCCTTATGCTTCTGCAATAGGAGAGCCTCATGTATGCCATGCTATGTACACGACCTGATATAGCCCATGCTGTGAGTGTCACAAGCAGATATCAGTCAAATCCAGATGAAGAACACTGGACTTCTGTGAAATGTATCCTTAAGTACTTAAGAAGAACTAAGGATATGATGTTGGTCTTTGGTAACGGAGAACTCTAAGTCCAGGGATACACAGACTCAAATTTCATGTCCGATGTAGATGATCGAATGTCGACTTCTGGGAGTCTATTTGTGTGCAATGGTGGTGCTGTCAGCTGAAAGAGTTTCAAGCAAACCATGATAGCAGATTCCACCATGGAAGCAGAATGTATCGTTGCATCAGAGGCTGCAAAGGAAGCATTCTGGTACAAGAAGTTTGTTGCAAAAATCAAAGTAATGCCATCAGATGCCATTCCTCTATACTGCGACAACAATGACACCATAGCCCTTGCTAAGGAGCTGAGGTCTCATCAAAAATTCAAGCACATTGAGCGGCGATACCACCTCATCCGCGATTACCTCGAGAAGGGTTACGTCGAGGTCAAGAGAGTCAATTCTACAGATAATGCGGTAGACCCACTTACAAAGCCGTTGGGATAACAAAAAATCGAAGCCCACCTTGAGAGGATGGGACTTAGACTTGTAGCCAATTGATCTTAGGATAAGTGGGAGACTGTTAGATATATGTGCCCTAGAAGCCAGAATTGGCTGACACTTGTAATACACTTCTAGGGGCAAAATTATAATATTGACTATAATCAATAAAATAGGTTATTTTCTATCATATATGTATATTTAGTGTCTGTGATACATCCTTTGAGTTAATGGTAATGATAATTCATATTTTCAAGAGTTGAAAATTTAAGACATGAATAATCATTATTAACTCATAAAATGCTTCCGACCATAGGATCATCACGGGGATGGTGATTGATCCGGAAGGTTGATATACAATCGCTTCTCTTTAGTAGATGAGTCTTGAGTCTACGGTGTGGAGACATCAGAGTGAGAGTACAGGTAGTCGTTAGAGAATAAGGGCACTGAGCGTGACCACCTCGAGTAGTCATTAGGATGTCTACCTTCTCAACAATGATTGACTCGATGCTGCAGTGGTGTGTCTGGTTCTTTGATCTATGGTGCATCGGCAGTTCACCTTGAGGGTGTTATAGTTTGACTACACCATAACTCGGTCTCCTAGCCATACGAAACCCTGAGGTGTATGTTGGCTATAGCATGTTCATTATAGGAATTGGATTGCATCAAGATGGAATCTATCTAACTCGGTGGTAGAGGAGCAACCCTATGATGATCATAAGAATCAAATCCAGAAGCCCATGGCCATGGTAGAGTGAAATAATAGAAAGAGTTTCTATTTGGATTTTCACATCGAACTTGAATCGAATGATTACATCATATGACAGAAACTAGGGTTTGATGAGTTCACCTTAACCCTAATCTGATCGGAAGCTCAAGATAGAAAAACTTAATCATAGAGATAGCTACACCAAGAGGTTCGCATTCAGCTCTGATGGGTTGCCACCATATAATGCTAGGTGTCACTGGTGGATTTTGGGAGCAATTAGAATGATTTAGATGATCGATCATTCTAGTTATTCGAATCAGAAGAGTTCTGATCCATCGAAAGGAGTTTCGATGATGTCGATGATAGAGATCATGACATATCTCATTATCATATATAACTGAACCTAACTGGATCACACAAATAAGGATTTGAATCTGGTGATCATCAATTGAACTGATCTAGTTCAATTGATCTGAATGAGATTCAATTAGGTTCAAGAAAATCGTGCTAACACTCGATTGAACCTAACGTTCTTATTTTACTATCCTAAATAGTTGTCTTGACTAAGCCAAAGGAGTTTGTGCTTGATCAAAGGCCTTCACTAGATCTGACTGGAGCTTGTCCAGGTCAGAAAAGGGTTGTCTTATTTTGTAAGACAATACCTACCATTTTTGGTCACTTGCTATTTTGGTCAAAAGTTGACCTTTGATTGGTCAAATGTTGACCATTGATACTTTGACTTTTGTCCATATCTCACACACCTATTGGAGAGCTGGTGGGGGCTTGTCCCCCTGCTAGAACCTGGCACGAAGGAGGGCGCACGCCAGGTGCACGCCACCCTTGGCGTGCGACCAAGTTTGAGCCGCCCAGTTGTCCCTATTGGACAGGGACTCCATCTCCTTTTTGGATTCTGATTAGACTCCTCCTAAGAACCAACTTTGACTGGTCTTAGGCACCATCTAAGGATGAATCCAAGGAACTTTATTCCCACCAATCAGATTTAGATCTGATTTCACAAAGGGTTGTGATTGATTGGGATGAAGAGGAGTTGGATCACGCATAGTCTATAAATAAGACCCTACGCCCAACTCAAAAAGCAATGCAATTCCCTACACCCCAAGGCTATTTCTCTCTTCCTCCTCCATCCGAAGTCCATCATCTCCCTCTTCTCTCCACCCCCAAAGTAGTTTGGGATCTAGTCGGTGCAATCTAGGTGAGAGAATGGCGATAGAAAGCTAGAGGACTGCGCTGCTGCAAAGGACAACTACTGATCTTCGAAAGCTATTTTGAAGATCCTCCAAATCAGATTCAGATCTAATTTTTGGAGACGTGATAGAGACGAAGAGGATCTCCAGATCTAGCCTAAGTGGATATCGATAGAGGCCAGGCACTTGCGTGGCTAAACCCAGAACCTTCCGCTGCTTACAGGATCATCAATGGGTAATAGGATTACCCTACATCAAGAAAATTAAATATGATTTAATTTATCTATATTTTATTTTAATTATTAAAATAATAAAAATCAGATCTAAAATATCCTAAATCTGATTCGGATCAAAAAAATAAATTTGAAATATATCTCTTGATCCGATCAGATCTGAACGAACCTGGTCCAAAAAATTAGGATTTTCCTTCAGGTCAAGAAGCAGGGTTGGGCATCGGACGAAGAAGTACTTCTCCTTTCAATTATGAATGGAAGAATGAGCACCTTTCGACAACCTCTTCTTATCGAATTGAGGAGACAAGTACCACCAATTCTTTGCAAAAGGATGGCATTTGAAGGTATAGAAATTTTGAAATAATGAGATGGTCAATCGAACTTTGGCCAGATGACAGAGGGAAAGGAAGCCGATTATAAACCAAAAAGAGTTTGGCACAATAGAAGCAAGAAAAATGTTTAAAAAATGAAAGAGGATAATTACAAAGGGGGAGGTGGAAGTCGGAGTCTAGTGCGTAAGACCTTCAAATACAAGTAAAACCAATCGATCGGAGGCAAGCTGGCACGATCGTCTGACATGGGGAGTCCGAGTTTGAACTCTAGTGAAATTCTATACTGAATCCTAATTAGGGATCGATCATTCAGAGTAAGAATGGATGGGATGGTGTCTGGAATGAAGGATGGGTGGGACATGTTTCTAGGCTCAACCTTGGTCAGGGTTACAGGGTCTAGGGTGGACGGTCTGGTCAGACTCTAAGAATCAGAGTGAAAAATTTTGGAAGACATTCAAATAAAAATAGAACCCTAAGAAAATCCCCAAAAAATAAGGAAAAATGCATTGTAAAAGCTCCAACCAGAGAAATCGAAAGAGCAAGAAGAAAAAGATATTAGAGAAATTGAAAATAGGTGATAGAAGGCTGACCTAAGTTGATTGAGAGGGGCAAAGAAGTGATGGGCGCGACGACAATCGATTGGAGAAGCACCAGAAACTAGAGAAGATGCAGGGAAGAACTAGTACTCTCGAGCAGGAAGAAGGCAAGGGCTCAGGAAAGAAGAAGACTTAGGCAAGAATGAATTTCGGAGAAAGAGGCAGGCCTTAAATAGTCAAGAAGAGGCCCGGGATAGTTATTGTTAGATATATGTGCCCTAGAAGCCAGAATTGGCTGACACTTGTAATACACTTCTAGGGGCAAAATTATAATTTTGACTATAATTTATAAAATGGGTTATTTTCTATCACACATGTGTATTTAGTGTCTGTGATACATCCTTTGAGTTAACGGTAATGATAATTCATATTTTCAAGAGTTGAAAATTTAAGACATGAATAATCATTATTAACTCATAAACAGCTCCCGACCATAGGATCATCACGAGGATGGTGATTGATCCGGAAGGTTGGTGTACGATCGCTTCTCTTTAGTAGATGAGTCTTGAGTCTACGGTGTGGAGACACCGGAGCGAGAGTACAGGTACTCGTTAGAGAACGAGGGCACTGAGCGTGACCACCTCGAGTAGTCATTAGGAAGTCTACCTTCTCGTCAATGACTGACTCGATGCTGCAGTAGTGTGTCTGGTTCTTTGACCTGAGATGGATCGGCAGTTCACCTTGAGGGTGTTATAGTTTGACTACACCATTACTCGGTCTCCTAGCCATATGGAACCCTGAGGTGTATGTTGGCTATAGCATGTTCATTGTAGGAACTGGATTGCATCAAGATGGGATCTATCTACCTCGGTGGTAGAGGAGCAGCCCTATGATAATCATGAGAATCAAGTCCTGAAGCCCATGGCCATGGCAGAGTGAAATAATAGAAAGAGTTTCTATTTAGATTTTCACATTGGACTCGAATCGAATGATTACATCATATGACAGAGACTAGGGTTTGACGAGTTCACCTTAACCCTAATCTGATCGGGGCTCAAGATAGAAGAACTTAATCACACAGGTAGCTGCACCAAGAGGTTCACATTCAGCTCTGATGGGTTGCCACCATATACTGCTAGGTGTCACTGGTGGATTTTGGGAGCAATTAGAATGATTTAGATGATCGATCATTCTAGCTGTTCGAATCAGAAGAGTTCTGATCCATCGAAAGGAGTTTCGATGATGTCTATGATAGAGATCATGACATATCCCATTACCATACAGAACTGAACCTAACTGGGTCACACAAACAAGGGTTTGAATCTGGTGATCATCAATTGAACTGATCTAGTTCAATTGATCTGAATGAGATTCAATTAGGTTCAAGGAAATCGTGCTAGCACTCGATTGAACCTAACGTTCTTCTTTTACTATCATAAATAAGTTGTCCTGACTGAGCCAAAGGAGTTTGTGCTCAATCAGAGGCCTTCATATGGTCTGACTGGAGGTTGTCCAAGTCAGAATAGGTTGTCTTATTTGTAAGACATTACCTGCCATTTTTGGTCACCTGCCATTTCTTGTTCTTTGACTTTGGTCAAAAGTCTACCTTTGACTGGTCAAATGTTGACCATTGACCCTTTGACTTTTGACCACATGTCATGCACCTATTGGAGAGCTGGTGGGGGCCTGTCCCCCTGCCAGAACCTGGCAAGGAGAAGGGCGCACGCCAAGGGTGGCGTGAGCCCAAGTAGGAGGCGCCTAGGAGTCCTTGTTGGACAAGGACTCCACCTCCCTTTTGGATTCCAATCAGAGTTCTACTAAGAATCCAGTTTGACTGGTCTTAGGCACCCTCTAAGGAGGAATCCAGGGGTCTCTATTCCAACCAATCAGATTTAGATCTGATTTCACAAAGGGTTGTGATTGGTTGAGAGGAAGAGGAGTTGGATCACAAGAGGTCTATAAATAAGACCCTGCGCCCAACCCTAATCCTAAGCGAATGCAATTGAGAAACCCCATGCCCCAAGGCTGCCTCTCCCCTCCTTCTCCATGCCATAGCTTCTTCTCCCCTTGCTCTCCACGTCCAAAAGGTGTTTTGGACTTTTTGGTTGGTGCGATTCAGATCAAGGAAAGGCGATCAAAAGCAAGAAGGCTGCGCTGCTGCAAAAGGACGACTGCAGATCTTCAAAAGAGTTTTGAAGATCCTCCAGATCAGATCCAGATCTAATTTTTGGAGGTGTGATAGAGAAGAAGAGGATCTCCAGATCCAACCTGAGTGGATACCGGTAGAGGCCAGGCGCTTGCGTGGCTAAGATCCAGAACCTTCCGCTGCAATCAGGATCATCTACAGGGTAATAGGATTACCCAAATCAGGTAAATTAAATTTGATTTAATTTATCTTGTTTTATTTTATTTATTAAAATAATAAGAATTAGATCTGAAACATATCAAGATCTGATTGAGATCAAGAGAAAATTTTTGAAATATATCTCTTGATCTAATCAGATCTGGAATGAACCTGGACCGAAAAATCAGGATTTCCCTTCAACTGGTATCAGAGCCATGGTTCTAAATTGTTTAGATCTGATTTTAATTTTATTTTAATTAGAAAATAAAGTGATTTCAGATGTCACATGAGATGTGATCAGATCTGAAATCAGAAAAATTAAAATTAAATAATTTGGATCTAAGAACATGAAGATATGCATGACTAGTTCTAGAATAGAATAGTTCTATAGAATAGTTTTGCATGTCTTTGATTTAATATGATTAAATCATATTTTAGATCTTCTTATTTACTATTTTCTGATATTATAAGTGTTATAATAACATCTGATAAACAGCAAATAAAAATTATTTAATTTTAAATATCATATGAGATATGATAGATGCATGACTAGACTAGTTGTAGAATAGTTCTACATAATTGTCTAGATTAGAATTTATTTTGATTAGATCAATTTAAATCTAATTTTTTAGATTATTATGTGATAATTTAGATCTGAAAACATGCATGATTTTGATACATGAGATGTATGCAAAATATGCCTTGATTAGATCTAAATTTGTATATGAGATATATGATATAGATCTATAACTGTTTTGTAGATTTATATGTTCCTGATTAAGGCGTTCCTCTTGGCCGTCCGGTCATAAGAATGAAGAAGGGTTTGAAGGCCCTCTCTTCCCATTCGATGGGGTGTTCTTATGACGTGTAGGGGTGCTGCGTGTTCGTCCTTAATCAGAAACCCAAAACTTACTTTCTGCAAAACCCTAGATCCTGAAACCCTAGGATTTATTGTGCATATTTTGTTTATGAACCCAACTTAATTAAGAATTAAGTTTATGAAATATTAATTAGGTCTAAAATTGAGAATTTCAGATCTAAGACATATTCATAATACTGGGTTCGGGCTTGGGTAGCTCAATTAGGTCTAAGCGGTTGATCAAACCGAATCAAGAGTTGGTTAGATGGGATCAACAATGCTTAAATTGACCAGCCTAATAGGATTAAGTCTGGGTCAAGATCGAGTCACGATCAAGCAAGACCTAATTAGGCTCAGAGGTTAGAGTCTGGATTGTAGGCTAACCCAATTGGTTCTGACTCAACAATTTGGTGTCTAAGGTAAGTTTGGCACAGACGACCGACTAGTTTTTAATTGGAAGCTACTCGACCTGAATGCGTTCTTGTGCGAGTTAACGGCATATTCCTTCCACCGGTCTCACTTACCTGGCCATATCTGTTGACACAGTTCTGATCTGAGGTGGTCAATAATCCGAGCTAACCCATGCCACTAGGTTAGTCATAATTGTTATGACTAAGCCAAGTCTAGTTTAATGAGACCTGAATCAATTCTCCCTAAGAAAAGATTAAGTCCGAGGTCTTCCACCATTGTAGACGTGCGGGCCCTTCCCGGGGTTGATTGTTCTCGACTGGATACAGTGGCTCAGTTGCACCGGGAAGATGCAACCATGTCTATTAGGCATTGGATGCTATGGGCTGGAGGATGAGTTGGGCTCAATATTCCGGATATGGTGAGAGACCCAATTAGGAACCCAGTCTATGCAAATGGTGGGTCTGACTTAACTAAGGAGTGGATCAATATTTCGGATACGGTGAGATTCATGAATTAGAGATCAAGTTTGGGTGCACCATGATTAGAGAATCATTGAACAAGAGTTGTTCACTCATTGGCTAACCCATCACCAATAACTGTTAGGTGAGGTGATGAGTCAGTTGGTGAGACCGCACCACCCACTAGAAATCACAATCGCGGAGATTTTCGCATCTCTACAGAGGGAGTGTAGGGATCCGAGAAAATAGTGGGAGCTAATTTGTTTAAAAATAAAATCCCTAAACAAATTGGTCAAGTCAAAATTACAGTATCTAACTAGAATCTTTGACTCTCTACAGGAAAATGTCTGCGTCCAACCCACTGGCACGTATCCTAGACACACATAGACTGACTGGACCCAATTATAAAGATTGGCTCAGGAACTACAAAATTGTTTTGGGTTCAGAGAAGTTAACACATGTTTTGGACCAGGACCCTCCCACCTTACCAGCTCGTCCATCCACTGAACAGAGAGCATCTCTGGAAAAATGGATTGACGAAGATAATAAGGCCAGATACTACATGTTGGGCTCGATGTCTGATGAGCTCCAGCGCCAACATGAAGATATCGGGACTGCTCGCCAAATGTTGGCTCACCTACAGGAGATGTTTGGTGAACAGAGTCGCGCAGCCAAATATCAAGTCACGAAACGACTTTTTAAGGCTAAGATGCGTGATGGGCAGTCAGTCCAAGATCACTGTCTGACAATGATCAAGGACATGGAAGAGCTTGAGAAGCTCGGTGTGAAGTTGGACTTGGACTTGCAGAACGATATTATTCTGCAATCCTTGACTGATGCATATGGGCAATTCATCATGAATTACCACATGCATAAACTTCAAAATTCCTTGGCCGAGTTGATGAATATGCTGGTTACCGCTGAGCTTTCTATGAAAGGTTCTAAAGGCTCAGTTCTTGCTATGGAATGGACTTCTTCCAAAAGAAAGTCTTATGGAAAGAAAAAGAAGTCTGTGAAAAAGCAAAAGGTAGAAGGATCAAAGAAGAAGAAGGCAGAACTGAAGAAGAAGGTCGATGGCAAAGAAAAGTGTTTCCATTGCAACAGCGACGGCCATTGGAAGCGGAACTGCCCTACTTACCTGGCCACCCTGAAGAACAAGAAGGAAGGTCCTTCTGGAGGTATGCTCGTTATTGAGTCTAACCTTACGGTTTCTTCTGCATCCAGTTGGGTGCTTGACTCTGGTTCTAGTGCTCATCTGTGCACTTCTATGCAGGGTCTTGAGGATAGCAGGAGGCTGAGGGATGGAGACATGATCCTACGCGTCAGTAATAGAGCAAGAGTTGCTGCTGTAGCCGTGGGAACATACCCTCTACGATTACCATCTGGTTTAGACTTAGTTTTAAAAGACTGTTATTATGTGCCTGCAGCTAGCAGGAATTTGATTTCTGTTTCATGCTTAGCACAAGAAGGTTATGTGATCACCTTCTTTAAGGACCATTGTAACATTCTTTATGAAAGAAATAAAATTGCAAATGGTTTCTTTGTTAATGGTCTTTATCAGTTGCATATTGATGTACCTATTTTAACTATCGAGCAAAACGTGAATGCCAAACGACCTAGGGATAGTCCAAACGACAGATATCTATGGCACCTGAGATTAGGTCATATAGCAGAAGATAGGATTAACAAATTGGAGAAAAATGGGCTATTGAGTCCATTGACTTTTGAGTCATATCCAACTTGTGAATCTTGTCTTCAAGGCAAAATGACTAAACTCCCTTTTGTTGGACATGGGGAGAGGGCCACAGATCTCCTTGCCCTAGTACATACTGATGTGTGCGGCCCATTCGATGTGCCGGCTAGAGGCAATTTTGTCTACTTCATTACCTTTACCGATGATCTGTCTAGGTATGGGTATGTGTATCTTATGAGACATAAGTCTGAAGCCTTTGAAAAGTTCAAAGAATTCAGACATGAAGTAGAAAAACAAACTGGAAAACCCATTAAGGTTCTTCGATCAGATCGAGGAGGTGAATACCTTAGCCGGGAATTCCTAGACTATCTTAAGGAAAATGGCATAGTCTCTCAATGGACTCCACCAGGAACACCTCAACTCAACGGGATTTCAGAACGGAGAAATTGGACTCTATTGGATATGGTTCGATCCATGATGAGCTTCACAGACCTCCCAGATTTTCTTTGGGGACATTCATTATTAACTTCAATCTATTTACTGAATAGGGTTCCCTCTAAAATCGTTCCTACCACACCGTATGAGATATGGCACGGTAAGAAACCAAGTCTGAGTCATCTCAGAATTTGGGGTTGTCCGACTTATGTCAAAAGACAACAAGCGGATAAGTTAGAATTTAGGTCCTTTAGAGCTCGATTCATAGGATATCCTAAAGAGTCATTAGGATACTATTTCTACATTCCAGAAGACCATAATGTGATTGTGAGTCGACATGCCATATTTCTTGAAAAATAGTTTATTCAAGATAGCGGCATTGGAAAGCAGATTAAGCTTGATGAGAAAGTCTCACAAGCAGAACGAGCTAAGGACCAAGTGGAACCAAATCAGGTTGAGCCAATAAGAACACTACCTCCTCCACCTCGTAGATCGGAAAGAGTTTCCCGTCCCCCTGAAAGATACTTAGGTATTATTTCAGAGGACATAGAGGAAATGTTCCTCATAGGTAATGGTGCTCATGGTGATGATCCCAAAACCTACAACGAGGCGATATCAGATATCGACTCCGAGAAATGGCTTGAGGCAATGAAGTCAGAGATCGACTCGATGCACTCAAACCAAGTCTGGACCTTGGTAGATCCACCAGAAGGTATAGTACCTATTGGGTGTAAATGGATCTTCAAGAGAAAGATTGGTGCAGATGGGAATGTGGAGACATTCAAGGCTAGACTGGTGGCAAAAGGTTATAGTCAACGTGAAGGCATTGACTATCAGGATACCTTTTCCCCGGTAGCTATGCTAAAATCCATCCGCACATTGCTTGCCGTTGCAGCCTATTTCGATTATGAAATATGGCAAATGGACGTGAAAACGGACATTCCTAAATGGATATCTTGAGGAAGATATCTATATGGAACAGCCGCTAGGTTTCACATCCAGTGATACTGATCACAAGGTTTGCAAGCTGCAAAGGTCCATATATGGACTTAAGCAAGCATCTCGGAGCTGGAACACTCGTTTCAATGATGTGATCAAAAAGTTTGGTTTCATCAAAAATGAAGAGGAACCATGTGTTTTCAAAAGGGTCAGTGGGAGCGCTGTTGTCTTCCTCGTATTGTACGTGGATGACATCCTCCTTATTGGGAATGATATTCCCATGTTGACATCAGTCAAGATGTGGTTGTCCAAGGAATTCTCCATGAAAGACCTAGGTGAAGCATCCTTTATTCTAGGAATTAAGGTCTATAGGGATAGACCGAATAGGATGCTAGGACTTTCACAGAAAATGTACATAGAGGAAGTACTAAAGAGGTTTAGTATGGAAAACTCTAAGAGGGGATTAATACCCTTTAGACATGGTATTCATCTTTCCAAGAAGATGTGCCCCAGCACACCTGAGGAAATAGAATGCATGAGCAAGATCCCTTATGCTTCTGCAATAGGGAGCCTCATGTATGCCATGCTATGTACACGACCTGATATAGCCCATGCTGTGAGTGTCACAAGCAGATATCAGTCAAATCCAGGTGAAGAACACTGGACTTCTGTGAAATGTATCCTTAAGTACTTGAGAAGAACTAAGGATATGATGTTGGTCTTTGGTAACGGAGAACTCCTGATCCAGGGATACACAGACTCGAACTTCATGTCCGATATAGATGATCGAAAGTCGACATCTGGCAGACTATTTGTGCTGGAAGAGTTCCTAGCAAACGATGATACCACCTCATCCGCGATTACCTTGAGAAAGGTTACGTTGAGGTCAAGAGAGTCAACTCCGCAGATAATGTGGCAGACCCACTTACAAAGCCGTTGGGCCAGCAGAAGATCGAAGCCCACCTTGAGAAGATGGGACTTAGACTTGTAGCCAATTGGCTTTAGGACAAGTGGGAGATTGTTAGATATATGTGCCCTAGAAGCCAGAATTGGCTGACACTTGTAATACACTTCTAGGGGCAAAATTGTAATTTTGACTATAATTTAATAAAATGGGTTATTTTCTATCACACATGTGTATTTAGTGTCTGTGATACATCCTTTGAGTTAATGGTAATGATAATTCATATTTTCAAGAGTTGAAAATTTAAGACATGAATAATCATTATTAACTCATAAACAACTCCCGACCATAGGATCATCACGAGGATGGTGATTGATCCGGAAGGTTGGTGTACGATCGCTTCTCTTTAGTAGATGAGTCTTGAGTCTACGGTGTGGAGACACCGGAGTGAGAGTATAGGTACTCGTTAGAGAACGAGGGCACTGAGCGTGACCACCTCGAGTAGTCATTAGGAAGTCTACCTTCTCGTCAATGACTGACTCGATGCTGCAGTAGTGTGTCTGGTTCTTTGACCTGAGATGCATCGGCAGTTCACCTTGAGGGTGTTATAGTTTGACTACACCATTACTCGGTCTCCTAGCCATATGGAACCCTGAGGTGTATGTTGGCTATAGCATGTTCATTGTAGGAACTGGATTGCATCAAGATAGGATCTATCTACCTCGGTGGTAGAGGAGCAGCCCTATGATAATCATGAGAATCAAGTCCTGAAGCCCATGGCCATGGCAGAGTGAAATAATAGAAAGAGTTTCTATTTAGATTTTCACATTGGACTCGAATCGAATGATTACATCATATGACAGAGACTAGGGTTTGACGAGTTCACCTTAACCCTAATCTGATCGGGGCTCAAGATAGAAGAACTTAATCACACAGGTAGCTGCACCAAGAGGTTCACATTTAGCTCTGATGGGTTGCCACCATATACTGCTAGGTGTCACTGGTGGATTTTGGGAGCAATTAGAATGATTTAGATGATCGATCATTCTAGCTGTTCGAATCAGAAGAGTTCTGATCCATCGAAAGGAGTTTCGATGATGTCTATGATAGAGATCATGACATATCCCATTACCATACAGAACTGAACCTAACTGGGTCACACAAATAAGGGTTTGAATCTGGTGATCATCAATTGAACTGATCTAGTTCAATTGATCTGAATGAGATTCAATTAGGTTCAAGGAAATCGTGCTAGCACTCGATTGAACCTAACGTTCTTCTTTTACTATCATAAATAAGTTGTCCTGACTGAGCCAAAGGAGTTTGTGCTCAATCAGAGGCCTTCATATGGTCTGACTGGAGGTTGTCCAAGTCAGAATAGGTTGTCTTATTTGTAAGACATTACCTGCCATTTTTGGTCACCTGCCATTTCTTGTTCTTTGACTTTGGTCAAAAGTCTACCTTTGACTGGTCAAACGTTGACCATTGACCCTTTGACTTTTGACCACATGTCATGCACCTATTGGAGAGCTGGTGGGGGCCTGTCCCCCTGCCAGAACCTGGCAAGGAGAAGGGCGCACGCCAAGGGTGGCGTGAGCCCAAGTAGGAGGCGCCTAGGAGTCCTTGTTGGACAAGGACTCCACCTCCCTTTTGGATTCCAATCAGAGTTCTACTAAGAATCCAGTTTGACTGATCTTAGGCACCCTCTAAGGAGGAATCCAGGGGTCTCTATTCCAACCAATCAGATTTAGATCTGATTTCACAAAGGGTTGTGATTGGTTGAGAGGAAGAGGAGTTGGATCATAAGAGGTCTATAAATAAGACCCTGCGCCCAACCCTAATCCTAAGCGAATGCAATTGAGAAACCCCATGCCCCAAGGCTGCCTCTCCCCTCCTTCTCCATGCCATAGCTTCTTCTCCCCTTGCTCTCCACGTCCAAAAGGTGTTTTGGACTTTGGTTGGTGCGATTCAGATCAAGGAAAGGCGATCAAAAGCAAGAAGGCTGCGCTGCTGCAAAAGGACGACTGCAGATCTTCAAAAGAGTTTTGAAGATCCTCCAGATCAGATCCAGATCTGATTTTTGGAGGTGTGATAGAGAAGAAGAGGATCTCTAGATCCAACCCGAGTGGATACCGGTAGAGGCCAGGCGCTTGCGTGGCTAAGATCCAGAACCTTCCGCTGCAATCAGGATCATCTACAGGATAATAGGATTACCCAAATCAGGTAAATTAAATTTGATTTAATTTATCTTATTTTATTTTATTTATTAAAATAATAAGAATCAGATCTGAAACATATCAAGATCTGATTGAGATCAAGAGAAAATTTTTGAAATATATCTCTTGATCTAATCAGATCTGAACGAACCTGGACCGAAAAATCAGGATTTCCCTTCAGTTATGATTGCAGATCTCCTTTGGCCAATTAGTGCATGCCGCATGTTCCACTCATCATGATAGAGAAGTGGCGATAGGCAGAGCCTTTATTTCATCATACCTAGGATAAAGCTTCGACGGAAAATACTAAGGGTTGTCTTTTTAAAGTCGCCTCTTGTCTAAAAGATTTTGGCACCAACATAAAAGATGCCAAAAATATCTCATCCCAATGGGCACGAGAAGCTGAAAAAACTTTGGCAGTCGCATTTGTACTCCCTTCCTTCGAATTTCGAACTCGAGAGTAGGGGAACTATTGTTGGAGATAAATCCATTCCCATCGAAGTTTGGCTAAATGTTCAATCTCAGAGTGATTTTGGATGACGTTCTATGCTTTATTATACCTGGTGGACCCCCTGCAGTCAAAGCGGCCGAACTCCTCATCTCCAAACGGTCAGCCCTCCTATGGTCAAACTTCATTCGGATGAATTTGAATAGTGGAAGCAGTTGCATAGGCAGCAAATGGCCTAGCCTAACCAGCATGAAAAGTGATCAAACTTCTCCAGCAAACTCCTTCCAAACTTCTTCAGCAATCGAACTCCTTCCAGACTTCTCCAGCAATCGAACTTCTTCTAGACTTCTCCAGCAGTCGAACTCCTTCCAGACTCCTCCAGCGATTGAACTTCTTTTGGACTCCTCCCGGCCGAACTTCCCACAGTCGCCCAGGAAGGTCGGAGGAGAAGATGGTGGAAAATGAGAGCCTGCTAGCGCACTTCGAAAGAAGAAGTTCGTCTCGATCGGACTTAAGGCAACATTGGCTCTGGAGGAAGAGGAGAAAAAAGAGGCTAGGCTTAAGGTCATCGAGCTAGAGGCCCAATTAGTAAAGTCCATTTCGAAGGCAGTGGTTTGAGCCATTGGGGAGTTCAAAACCTCCCTTGAAATGAAAGACCTAAATATCGCCTTTAGCCAGAAGGCATTCATTAAGGGCTTCGAGCTATACGAGGGTAGGGTGACCTGGAGGTTTCCCGAACTTGATCTTGGCTTCCTAGGAGAGGAGGAGGAGGCCGGTGAAGAAGTGGGATTGTCCAACACTGGGGTCGATCTTTCCTCTGTCGAACCTATTATGGGGGCGTCCGAGCCTGCTCAGGGACCCAAGGCAGTCGAGAGTACTTCGGCTTCATCTACCGTTGTCCCTTTCGAAGTTGAAATCCTCAAGTAGTTGTATATTTTTCTTTTTCTCCTTTTGTCTTGCTTTGTACCTGAGAATTTTTAAGATAAATGAAAACAAATTAATATTTGTCTATATCTCTCTTCTCATTGGTGTTGTGCCATATGTTATCCAGAGTCCTCTCCTCAATCAGGGTTATAACCCATCATCTCCAATCGATGCCGACCCCTTACCTCAGGGGGTCCCACTGAAGTCTTTAATAAAGAGCTTGAAGAAAGAAATCCATCATTTGAAAAAAAATTGAAGAAGATGGAAGACGACCTTCAAGCTTCACAGAAGAATGCTTTGGAGGTGACCAAAGAGGTCACTCACCTCCGAAACTTGCATATGAAGGACTCCATGAGTTTCAGTATTCGAAAGAGGAGCTTCAAGAGGGAGCTTGCCAAACTCCAGAAGAATGCAAGCGATAAGTCTTGGGTGCTGACAGCGAAGATTGGCTCCCTTGAAGTTGATCTTAAAAAGGCAAAGGAAAAGAAGATCCATCTTTTGGAAGAGAGTTCGCCGTGGTCCACCAATAAAGTCCGGTATGATTGGGACTAGTCGAAAAAGTTCTCCTAGCATTAGAAGTAGCTGCAGGATGCTGAGGACTGGCATAATTGCTAACGAATAACTTGGGCAGGAAGATGTCCACGCTTGAAGACAAGCTGAAGGTTGCCAGAGATGAGGCAAGCAACTTCCAAAGGAAGTTGTATAGCAGTTGGTAAGCTGGTTCAAGCAGTGAGTTGGAGGAAATTGTCTCTCTAAGGAGCAGCATCGGTGAGCTCTCAAAAGCTATTGGGATGGAGAAGGCCAAAGTCCAATGGTTGAAGCTCTAGTTGACTTATGAGTATCAAGCTGTCAAGGATGCTGAAGCTGAATCCGAAGTTTTAAGGAAGCAGCGATGAGAGCTCGAGGCCAAATTTGAGCACACCAACAAAATGTACATTGAAGGCCTATATAAGAAGAAGGAACTCAAGGAGGAGATCTTCAGATTGAAGGAGGCCTTGGTGATGGCTGTGGTCGATAGCCCAAAGTCTGAAGAACCTGGTTCGCCTTAGGACTTCACCTCCTTTTCCTGCCCCCCTTTTTTTTGTGTGATCAATTTTGTTGACCTTTGCCCTATTTGTAACATACTTAATATATATGCAATGAAATTATACCTTTCTTTGCTATTTTTGCCTTACACTAATTCAATGCTCGTTGGTAGCTTCGTTTTCTTTACTTTGCTTTTCTTTGCATTGTCTTCTAATGAGATGCTCCTTGTGGATGCCGAGTTGGGGTCTCTTCTACGAACTAAGATGGGGTTCAACTTTTCGCATTTGACGTAGTTGGGTAGTCATAGAAGGAACATGGGTAAAGGTTATCAACAGGGCTTCTTCTTTTCTCTCATCTTTCGTCAACGATATCTTGGCTTTTGCTCATGTTAGGATGAGATTCTCCTCCCATTCTTAACGTGGCTTGTGGGGGCACATTTTGGCAATTGATAGGGCCTCTCCCTCCATCCCATCTTAAATGGACGAGGTTTTCAACTTTGCTCACATTAGGATGAGGTTCTCCTCCTATTCCTAATGGGCTGTAGGGGCACATTAGGGCCATTGATGGGCCTCTTCCCTCATCCCTTCTTAATTTAACGAGGCCTTCGACTTTGCTCACGTTAGGATGAGGTTCTCTCCTCTTTTTAATGGGCTGTAGGGCACGTTAGGGCCATTTACAGGGCCTCTCCCCTCATCTCATCTTAAATGGATGAGGTCTTCAACTTTGCTCATGTTAGGATGAGGTTCTCCTCCTATTCCTAATGGACTGTAGGGGCACATTAGGATCGTTGATTGGGCCTCTCCCCTCATCTCATCCTAATTTAACGAGGCCTTCGACTTTGCTCATGTTAGGATGAGGTTCTCCTCCTATTCCTAACGAGTTGTAGGGGCACATTTGGGCCGTTAATAGGGCCTCTCCTATCTTTCCGTCTTAGTTCAAGGAGGCCTTTGACTTTGCTCACGTTAGGATGAGGTTCTCCTCCTATTCCTAATGGGCTGTAGGGGCACATTAGGGCCATTGATAAGGCCTCTCCCCTCATCCCATCTTAGTTCAACGAGGCCTTCAACTTTGCTCATGTTAGGATGAGGTTCTCCTCCTATTCCTAATGAGCTATAGGGGCATGTTAGGGCCGTTGATAGGGCCTCTCTCCTCATCCCATCTTAGTTCAACGAGGCCTTCGACTTTGCTCACATTAGGATGAGGTCCTCCTTCTATTCCTAATGGGCTACTTTAGGTTGCTTCAGAGAGTTATTAGTCATTAAATAATTTTTGCACCAAGAAGTAGTGATGTTAAAATAGAAAAGTTTTATTGAAGGAAAGTTACTGATAGTACATTCTTAAGTTTTTTGGATTTCAAGGCTGCGGGAGAGTTGTTCCTTTGAGCTCCTTCAGGCGATAAGTTTTGGACCGGATAACCTCCTCTATTTCATACAAATCTTCCTAATTTGAAGTGAGCTTTCCTTGATTCTAAGGCTGTGAGACGGCTGCTCACCAAAGTACCAAATCCCTTAATTTGAATATCTTGCCTTTGACTTTTGAATTATAGTAGCGAGCTACCTTTTGCTTGTAGGCTGCCATCCAAGCTTGGGCTTTCTTTCTTTTTTCTTTTAACAAGTCGAGGTTAGCCCTGAGGTCCGGTGAGTTTCGCTGCTCATTGAAAATCATGACTCGTGCTGACAAAATTTTGAGTTCTATTGGGATAACTGCTTCCATTCCAAAAATCAAGACAAACAGGATCTCCCCAGTTGGCAATATTTGGATAGTTCGGTATGCCCAGAGTACATGATAGAGTTCATCTACCCAAGTCTCCTTCATAATTTCAAGTCTTGCTTTGACACCTTGCAGTACTATTTGTTACTTCGGCTTCTTCATTTGCTTGTGGGTGGGCGATTGATGTAAAATGGTGAGAGATGTTCAGATCCTCATAGAATTTGGAAAATCTTGTCCTGATAAACTACCGCCCATTATCAGTTATGAGAGTTCGGGGCAGACCAAACCGACAGATGATTAACTTCCAGATGAAGTCCTGCACCATGGCTTCAGTAATTTTTGCCAATGGTTCGGCCTCGATCCATTTGGTGAAGTAGTCGATTGCAACTAGGAAGAACTTCTGTTGTCTAGATGTCATTGGAAAGAAGCCAAGTATATCCATTCTCCACTGCGCGAATGGCCACGGTGTGCTTAGTGGAGTAAGCTCGGAGGTCAGTTGTCTTTGTATGTTTACATTTCTCTGACAGCGATCACATTTCTTGACATACTCTATAAAATCATGGTACAATATCGGCCAATAGTACCCTTACTGAAATAGTCTTTATGACAAGGATCTGACTCCAACATAACTTCGCAAATTTCTTCATGCACTTTTCATAATGTGAAGTCAACCTTCGAAGGTTGAAGACATCTCAAGAGCGGTAGAGAATACGACCTTTTATATAGCTTGCCTTCATACAGAATATATCGGAAAGCCTAATTTCTGAGTTTCCAAGCTTCTTTTGGATCATGAGGAAGAGCTCCATCCTTGAGATAGACAACTAGTGGGTCGATCCAGCTCAGTTCACGCTCTACTTGCACAACAGGCCACGACTCCTCTGAGCTTGGGCATTTTAAAATTTAAAAAATACTTCTTTGGGCAGTTTGATAGGAGCTGAAGTGGTCAATTTAGAGAGAAGGTTAGCTCTTATATTTTCTACCCTCAAAATCTATCAAATACTAAAATTGTTGAAGGCCGAAGTCAAGTTTTTCACTTTCTTAAGGTATTTTATCATTCTTTCCTCCCAAGCTTCATAACTATCGCTGACCTGTCCAACCATCAGTTGGGAATCACTATAGACTTAGAGTCGGTCTGCTTCTAACTCTTTTGCTATTTTTAACCCAACGATCAAAGCTTCATATTCGGCCCCATTATTAGTTGTAAGAAATTCGAAGCATAGTGCATATTCGGTGATGACTCCCTCAGAGTTAACTAAGACTAACCCCGTTCCTGCTCCAACAGTGTTGGATGAACCATCTACGTACAGGGTTCAAGAGCCTTCGGAAAGGTCAGCGTTCTCTTCGAAGGGGCTCCACTGCAATTACGTAATACTAGTTTCATACCATTTTGGCTCGACTTCATCTGGAATGGTGTATTCTACTACAAAATCTACTAATATCTAAGCTTTGATCGATGGTCAGGGTCAAAAATTGATGTCAAACTCTGTAAGCTTGATTGTCCATTTTGTGATTATTCTGGAGGCATCTGTTCGATGAAGAATTGTTTTAATTAGTTGATCCATGAGGACAGTTATGGTGTGCCCCTGAAAGTATGGTTAGAGTCTTCTGGTAGCATTTAGAAGAGAGTAAGTCAATTTTTCTAACTTAGAGTACCTGATCTCTGCATCCCTCAGGACTCGACTTATATAGTAGATCGATCGCTGCACTTTCGATTCCTTCTTGACTAGGACCGCCGCTAGGACTACTGGGGAGACTACTAGGTACAAGAATAATTCTTCTTCAGGCTTAGGCTTTGCCAACAATGGAAGCGAGCTGAGGTAATTTTTTAGCTCCTCGAATACCTATTGGCATTCTGCCATCCAGCAGAAGCTCTTTGGCTATTTGAGAACTTGAAAGAAGGGCATGCATCGCTCGACCGATCTTAAGATAAAGCAGTTTAGGGATGCCAGTTTTTCAGTCAAGCGCTAAACTTCTATGATTGTTCTTAGAGTGGTCATCTCCTGAATAGCCCAAATTTTCTCTAAATTTGCCTCAATCCCACACCTCGACACCATGAATCCCAAGAACCTTTTTAAGATTACACCGAAGGTGCATTTGGTCGGGTTTAGCTTCATCTTGTACTTCTTAAGTGCACTGAAGGTCTCTTCGAGGTTGATGATGTGATTTATTGAAGTCCAGCTCTTGATGAGCATGTCATCCACATACACCTCCATGTTTCAATCGATCTGCTCTCTGAAGATTTTGTCGACCAGGTGCTGGTACATTGCCCTTGCATTTTTTAGTCTGAAAGGCATAACTCTATAATAGTAAAGACTATAGTTAGTAACAAAAGCAGTTTTCTCCTCATCCTCTGGTGCCATCCGAATTTAGTTATAACCAAAACAGGCATCCATGAAGGTGTGGAGTTCATGGCCCGAGGTTGCATACACCAACTAGTCAATCCTGGGTAGGGGGTAGCTATCTTTTGTGCAAGTTCTGTTCAGCTTCTTGAAGTTTATACACATCCTCCACTTGCCGTTCGCCTTTTTGACGAGCACCACGTTCGAGACCCAGCTCGAGTAGTTAACTTTTCAGATGAATCCAGTCTTGAGGAGCTTGTCGACTTCTTCTACAATTATTTTTTGCCTCTCTAGAGCATGGCTGTACATCTTCTCTTTTACTGCCCAACACCTAGGATCAGCAGCTAGCCAATGTTCCATGACCTCGGCATCGATTCTTGGCATATCTGTTGGAACCCAGGTGAAGACATCTATGTTCTTTCAAAGGAAGGAGATGAGTTTTACTTGAAACTCATCCCTTAAGTTGGAATCGACCTACATAGTGTGTTTTGCATTTTCGTCATCCAAGGACATGGCTACAAGGTCTTCCATAGGCTCGCCCCACTCCTCCATAAGATCATCGTGGGCATCTAGCCCATCAATAGAGCAAAGATCGGGCTGGGTGTTTTTCTGTAGGGCAATGGAGTAACAGTGCCTTGCCAAGGCCTGGTCTCCCCTAATCTCTTCAATTTTGTAGCTCGTTAGGAACTTCATCTTTAAGTAATAGATTGATACCACAGCACAAAGTGCGTTCAAACCAGGTCAGCCAAGAAGAGCGTTGTAAGCAGATTGAGCTTTTACGACTAGAAAATCAACCTATGCTCTAGCCAGCCTCGGGCATTGCCCTATAGCCATAGTCAGAGTTATTATACCCTCAACTAGCATGGCATCGCCAATGAAGCCTACCAACGAGGAGTTCATAGGTCCCAAGTGATTATTAGGTAAAGACATTTTTGATAAAGCATCATAAAATAAAACATCAGCAGAGTTTCTATTATCTACCAGAACACGGCACACATCATAGTCAGTAATGTTTAAAGAGATTATAACTGCATCATTATGCGAGAATTAAACTCCTTGAGCATCTTCATTAGTGAAAGCAATGGGCTCCATAGTTCTCCACCTCTTTTCAGGTTCTGCTAGTCTGCTAGCCTCCCCTCATCGAAGTCCCATAGAGATGGTGTTGATGATGCCGAGGGATGGTCGATCTGGCCCTTGCTCCTCCCTTCTTGGTGGTTCTGACTGTGGTAGTGCCCTCGGCCGATCTTCCTATCCTTCAGACCGATGTCGTAGAAATCGGCCAAGCCTGCCTTATCTGATGAGCTCCTCGATCTCATCTTGGAGCTGGATACCCTCTTCTATATCATAATCATGGTCACGATGATAGAGGTAATACTTGTTAGGATTTTGCTTGCCGGGGTGAGAGCGCATCCTCTTCGATCTAGGTAGTTGCTTCTTGATCTCCATAAGTACTTGCATTTTTGGAGCTTTGACGGGGGCATAGTTGTGGAACCTTCGGCGGAGGAAGCCCCGCCGTGCCCTTTTGTCAGGGCTTCCTTACTTTGGAGCTCGGGGAGGAGTTCAGGCTTGCTTGCACTAAGGAAGAGTTCAAGAGTGTGATCGAGCTACACTCAGCTTTTCTTCCTCAGCGGGCCTACCCGACTCACCAATCCGTTGCTCTCTAGCAGCTTTATTATCCTTGGCCTTGAAGGCCTCTTTTGCTCGAGCATACCCCTTAGCCCGAGCCAGCATATCAGTAAAATTTCTGAGGTATTTGTTCTCTAGAAAGAATAGCAGATTGTTCTTCTAAAGGTTGTCCTTTAGCACGGCCATTGTAATAGATTGATCTAGGTTTCGGACCTTCAGTGTAGTAGCATTGAAATGGTTGACATAAGCTCGGATGGATTCTCCCTCTTTCTGCTTGTTGTTATTGAGGGATTCTGAGCCTCGCCTAGGATGGCGGCTACTAACAAAATAAAATGCAAATTGATGGCTCATCTGGTCAAAAGAGAAGTGGTATTCAGCTTGAGGGTCGAGTACCAATTTTTTGTTATCCCTTTTAAAGTAGATAGGAAAGCTCGGCACAGGATGGCATCGAGCGCACCATGAAGCAGCATCATTATTCGAAAGGCCTCTAGATGGTCAACTGGATCGAAGGTCCCATCGTAGCTCTCAAATTGGGGAAGCTTGAAGTTCGGCGGGATCGATTCCTACATGATGCATTAAGAAAAGGGAGGATCGGTACAGATGTCATTGCCATGGAAGGGAGGAGCATGGTGGAGTTCTTCGATCTGTCGGTTCATCTCTTATATTTTTCGGTCCAGATCCTCTCGATTGTGGATCTCCAAGGTCTTTTGACCAAACGAGGGCAAAGTGCCCCCAGGGGTAGAGTCATTATCAGAGCAGGGGCTCTCAGCCCTCTGCTTTCATTTTTTGGAGGTTACTAGTCGATTAGCCCAAGTCAGCCACCCCAGACCGGATCATGAGGTTCTAGAGAAGCCTATTCTGGCTAAATCTATGCTGGAGGCTACTACTACTGCAAGACCTACACCACTTTTGTGAGGCTATGAACCTGCTGCACTAGTAGGTTGAACTACTCCGTATCCACCATTGCTTCAGGTGGAGCTTGAGTTGCCAGAGAAGAAGTAGGGATAGGCAAATCTAGATGGGATCTAACTATGGAGGCTATCGACTACCAGGTTGAAGCCTTCCTAGGGGGCAATCATTTTAGGAAGGAGAACTATGGAGGAGAAGAAGGGAGATCTCTGCTGAGCATTTCTTTAAGAATAAGGGAATCGTGGCCCTCCTTCTAGCACCAATTCTATTGGTACAAAATCTGGTTGACATCGAATTTAAAGCTAGAATCCGAGAAGATGAGATCGCGGTTAGTTACCTACAAAATAAATCTCATCCAGAGTCGAGGGTGGTGGCTTCGATAAGACCGTTCGATGATCAAGTTAGCTCTTTTAGCCAAAAAAAATGGAGTGCTCAGAGAGATTTAGAGCAGAGTTTTAAGTAGAAGTTGAGAGCTTAGAGAAGAAAGCATATCTAGAGGGTCTCTTTTATAGGCAAAGCCTATAATAAATTGATAGTGATAGCCATAACTGCCTAATAGTGGACTGTTCGGAGCCACGTGGAGTTTGTTATGGAGGGTAGTGTCTGTTGTCGTGACGTGCCAGTTCGTTGAGATTTAATAGTCGAAGTTTGGAGGAGTAGGCATCACTTGGTGATGAATCTTTGAGTTACATCAATACTAGGAGAGCTCGGACTCCTCTTAAGTGGTCTATGGGTGAGTTGATTTGTGCCATGTGAAATCGGATTCGTGCGAAGACCTTCATGGGCGACTGCGGGAAGTTCGGTCGAGAGGAGTCTAAAAGGAGTTCAGCCACTGGAGGAGTCTGAAAGGAGTTCGGCTGCTGGAAGGAGTCCGAAAGAAGTTCGACTGCTGGAGAAATTTGAAAGGAGTTTGACTGCTTGAGGAGTCTGAAGGGAGTTTGACTGCTGGAGAAGTTCGAAAGGAGTTCGACTGCTGGAGAAGTCTGAAAGGAGTTTGCTGGAGAAGTCCGGAAGGAGTTCGCTGGAGAAGTTCGGAAGGAGTTCGACCGCTGGAGAAGTTCGGAAGGAGTTCGACTGCTGGAGAAGTTCAGAAGAAGTTCGACTGCTGGAGAAGTTCGGTCAGTTTCCAAGTCAGTCAGGCCAGGCCATTTGCTACCTATGTAACTACTTCCACTATTCAAATTCGTTCGAATGAAGTTTGACCATAGGAGGGCAGACCGCTTGGAGATGAGGAGTTCGGCCACTTTGACTGTAGGGGGTCCATCAGGTATAACAAAGCACAGAAGCTCATCCAAAATCACTTTGAGATTGAACATTTAGCCAGACTTTAGTGGGAATGGATTTATCCCCAATAAGTCTCAATTAGATGGGTGTCTGGAAAATAGAGTCCCATCTGAAGGAAAAATCCTATTTCTCGAGTCAGGTTCGTTCAGATCTGATTGGATCAAGAGAAATATTTCAAAAAATTTTTCTCTTAGATCCAAATTAGATCTAGGACACTTTAGATCTGATCTTATCAATTTGATAAAATAAAATAAATTAAATTAAATTAAATTAAATTTAATTATACCTTTATTATGGGTAATCCTATTATCCTATGATGATTTCGATGTTTGCCTGAGGTTCTGAATGTAGCCATGCAAGCACCTGACCTCTATCGATATCCACTTGGGTAAGATCTGGAGATCTTCTTTTCTTAATCTATCTTTCAAAAATTATATCTAGATCTGATCTTGAAGGTCTTCGAATCAGCTTTTGAAGATCAGTCGTTGTCTCTTGCAGCAGTGCTGCCTTCTTCCTTTCTTATTGCCTTTCTCTTGCTTGGATCGCACCAAACTCGAGTCCAAGAATGCTTGGACGTGGATAGGAGAGAGAGGACCTAAAGGTGGCATGGAGAGGGAGGGAGAGAAGCTTTATGGCATGGGCAAAGGGTAGAAGCTCTCAATTCTAGGTGCAGATAGGATTTATATAGACCCTACCATGTCATGCAGTGCCACATCATCCCAACCAATCATGGCTCTTTGTGCAATCAGATCTAAATTTGATTAGTGAGATGATATCATCTGATCTAATCAGATTAGAGTCCCTTATAAACCTCCTTAGGTGGTGCCAAGACTGGTCAAACAGGACTCCTTGGCGCCACCTAATTTGAAATCATGAAGCAACCTGGAGTCCCATCTATATGGGACTCCAGGCGTGATCCTCATGGGGTGCATGCCTCCCTAGGCATGTGCCCCTCCCTTTCTCCTTTTTAGTTAGGGGACAAAGCTCCATGTTCTCTCCTATGGGTGCATGACATATAGGCAGATGTGTAAGTGTCAAAGGTCAACATTTGACCAAAGTTCAAGGACAAGATTTAGTAGGTGATGAGAAATGGCAGGTGTTGTCTCAAATTTATCTCATAAATTAAGACAACCCTTTTTTGATCTGGACAAGCTCCAGTTAGACCAAGTAAAAGTTTCTGAGTGAGCCCAAATATATTTGACTCAGTTGAGACAAGCTTTAATGATTGTTGAAGGAGAACATTAGGCTCAATCGTGTGCTAGCACGATTTCCATGAACCTAATTGAATCTTATTCAAATCAATTGAATTGAGTTAGTCCAATTGATGATATCTGGATTCAAACCCTTGTTTGTATGACCCAATTAGGTTAAGTTCCATAGGGTAATGGGATAGATCACGATCTCTATCATCGACATCATCAAAACACCTTTTGATGGATCAGAACTTTTCTAATTCAGACAAATATTATGATCGATCATCCAAATTATTCTAATTGCTCCCAAAATCCACAAGTGACACCTAACAGCATATGGTGGCAAACCATCAGAGCTAAAAATGATCCTCTTGGTGCAGTTACCTATGTGATTAAGTTCCTCCATCTTGAGCTCCGACTGGATTAGGGCTAAGGTGATCTCGTCAAACCCTAATTTCCGTCATATGAATTAATCATTTGATTTAGGTCTAATGTGAAAACTCTAGTAGAAACTCTTTCTATTATTTCACTCTGCCATGACCATGGGCTTATGGACTTGATTCTCATGATCATAACAGGGCTGCTCCTCATCTACAGAGGTAGATAGATCACCTATCGGTGCAACCCAATTCCTACAATAAACATGCTATAGCCAACATACACCTCAGGGTTCCAAATGGCTAGGAGATCGAGTTATGGTGTAGTCAAACTATAACACCCTTAAGGTGAACTGCCGATGCACCTTAGGTCAAAGAACCAGACACACCACTGCAGCTTCGAGCCAGTCATCGATGAGAAGATAGACTTCCTGATGACTGCTCAAGGTGGTCATGCTCAGTGCCCTCATTCTCTAATGAGTATTTGTTCTCTCACTTCGGTGTCTCTACACTATAGACTTAAGACTTGTCCACCCTAAAGAAGCGATCGTACACCAATCTTTTAGATCAATCACCATCCTCATGATGATCCTAGAGTCGAGAGCATTTTATGAGTTAATAATGAAAATTCATATCTTAAATTTTCAACTCTTGAAAATATGAACCATTATTATCATTAACTTAAGGGATGTATCATAGACACTTTCAAATACACATTGCGATAGAAAATAATTTATTTTATTATTTATAGTTAAAATTATAATTTTTTTCTTAGATGTGTATTATAAGTGTCAGCCAATTCTGGCTTCTAGGGCACACATATCTAACAAACTCCCACTTGACCTTAAGCCAATTGACTATAAATCTAAGTCCTATCTTCTTAAGGTGGGTTTCGATCTTCTGCTGGCCAAACAGCTTTGTGAGTGGGTCTGCCACATTGTATGCGGAGTTGACTCTCTTGACCTCGACATAACCTTTCTCGAGGTAATTGCGGATGAGGTGGTATTGCTGCTCGATGTGCTTGAATTTTTGGTGAGACCTCGATTCTTTAGCAAGGGCTATGGCGCCATTATTGTCGCAGTACAGAGGAATGGCATCCGATGACATCACTCCAATCTCTACGATGAATTTATTATACCAGAATGCCTCCTTCATAGCTTTTGATGCAGCGATATATTCTACTTTCATGGTGGAATCCACTATCACTATTTGCTTAGAACTCTTTCAACTGACAGCACCACCATTACATACAAATAGACTCCCAGATATTGACTTTCGATCATCTATATCAGACATAAAATCTGAGTCCGTATACCCCTGGACTTGGAGTTCTCTATTACCAAAAACGTACAACATATCCTTAGTTCTTCTCAAGTACTTAAGGATACATTTCACTGAAGTCCAGTGTTCTTCATCTAGATTTGATTGATATCTGCTCGTGACACTCACAGCATGGGCTATATCAGGTCATGTACATAACATGGCTTACATGGGGCTCCTTATTGTTGAAGTATAAGGGATCTTGCTCATGCATTCAATCTTCTCTGATGTGTTGGGACACATTTTCTTGGAGAGATGAATGCCATGTCTGTTGTTCATATGACTGCTCGAAGCCATAGCCATAGATCCGATCTCTTGCGTGAACTTGGGTGTTAATCCAGCAAATTGAAGAAGATCTAAGAAAGATGAGAGAAGCTAGGGTTTTTGGTGTTGGAACCAGAGAGAAGAGAGAAGAGAGTTAGGGAGAAAAGCTCAATTGTATTCCAACCTTATTGTAAAAGTTACAATATCCTGATTTATATACCTTCGAGTTTCCATATGAACCCTAATAAATCCTAGCTCAAAAACTCTCCTAGGCTAACCCAACCCATACATGAATTAGCCCCCTTAAGATCTCTTAAACCAGGCCTTAAGACCCCTAGGATCAACTGAGATCCTAGTCCAAAATAGACCCTTGTGTAACTCTGCCAATGCACTGAGCCAGCTCAGTCTCAGCATTGAGCCGGCTAAGTTCTACTGGGTCGTTTCAGTTTGAAACTGAGCCGGCCTAATCTTGTGCCGTGCCAACAGTCTTGAACACGCAGCTCTCTATTTTGCCTGTGCTTTGAGACTTAGCCGATCTAGTTTTGGACTGAGCCAGCTAACCTGCAGAAAATCTTTTTTCTACAGTCTTCAAGCTTTGACTTTGATTCCTTGCTTCACCTTGTGTCCCAGATCTCCGAAGTACCAACCAAGCCCCTTGAGGCCCTCAATACCTAAACCTTAAGCCCATCAACAGATACATGCCGTCTCCATCCTAGGACAACTTCCGTCCTAGCCCTAGGACCACACCTGTCCTAGCCTCCCCGGAGCCCTCACCCTGACTCCACCCATTGCCTCTCAAGGCTTGGGAGCACCACACCACCTACAATCTCCACCTTGGTGTGCCCAAGCCTTGGCACACCTAGCAACATCCTCCTGTACGATCCCACTATCCCTACATGTCCTGATAGCCCCTGATGCTCACTTTGCCACTGCCATTTTTCTTCAGCTGCTGAGCTCCCTTTGAGGCCTTTGGGATGACCGCCTCCACCACTGAAGTTCTTGACTTGTTCCTCTACACCACCTTTGGAATTATAGGTATCCTTCTACTTGGCAGCTGCATCACTTATCCTAGACTTTCCTGGAGATCATGCAATGTTTCTTTACCGGTACTCACCACATATCCTGATGCTCCACCTGACACTATCCCATCAGAGCCATGCTTGTCTCCCTGCACAATCCTCTCTACCTGGATCTATACAGCCTCAGCACTGGTGCTGGGATGTAGGTCCTCCTCTGCCACCCTTTACTCTGAACCTGTGTCACAACTTCCTCCACTCGTGAAGCCACCTCTGCCCGATGCTCCACCTAGAGCTGAAGTCCCCCTGATGCCGTAGAAATCAACTCTATCTTCGAGTCCCCCAAGGCCAATCATCCAATGCTGCACTGCTGGGCCTGTCACTATACCTCAAACACTATCACTGCCCCTTCGGACCCTCTGCACTTCACAGACCTACCTAAAACCCTCTCGGATATACTATACCCTATGGGCTCCTTCGAGACCATCAAGATTTCATCCGAATCTTTACTTTCAGCGACTATACTGATAGAATCCGAGCTTTCTCCTCCCTTGCATTTCTTCCAAAGCAGAGACTCCCGCTTAAGGTGCCCTGCTTCTCCATGCTTGAAGTATCTCTTGGACCCCTTGCTGTCCCTCTGTTCATCCTTCTTCTTCCCTTTTCTATGCTTCTCTAAAACCACAAGACTCTCCTGGAAGACCTCCCTCTTCATCATCCATTTTTGCTGCTCGTTGGACCTCAGCACTGATACGATCTCCTCATACACCAGTGTCTCCTTACCATACAGCAAAGTTGTCTCCAACGGATTGAAGCTCCTGGGTAGCAAACACAGCAACAATAGACTCTTATCCTCCTCTTCTAAATCCACCCCTATATTGAGCAAGTCCATGCTCATCCGATCGAACTGCTGAATATGCCCTCGGCCTCCTACATCCGAAGGCTATACAGTTGCTTCTTTAGCATCAACTTGTTGCACATGTTCTTTCCCATGTACAACTACCATAACCTCGACTATAATCCCTTGGGTGTTCCCTCTTCCAACACACCATATAAAACCTCATCCACCAAACAAGCCCTAATTGTGGCACATGCCCTTTTCTCCAAGGACACCCACTTGTTGTCTGTCATCTCCCTCAATCGATCCTCCAAGACCGTATCCAACCTCATCTGAATCAGCAGATCCTCCATCGTTATCATCCACATCGTGAAACTTTTCTTTCCATAAAACTTTTCTAATCCTATCTTCAACCTGCTGTTCTCCATGATCAATCCAAATCAAATAATAGCAAATAAGTAGATCTAAAAAATACCTTGACTAGGGATGGTGGATAGTAGTCCTGTGATCTCTCCCTTCCTCATGAAGCCTAAAGAAAGCCTTTTGATCTAAATCTTGCTGCTGATCTCTACTAAAAATTGATCTTCTTCCTCCTCCATGCTCAACCGGGATCTGATACCAAATTATCATCCATAATGTTCCAGGCATCACCTAGCTCTAATACCAATTGTTGTTCCTACGGCTGCTCGGAGCCATAGCTATAGATCCGATCTCTTGCATGAACCTGGATGTTAATCTAGCAAATTGAAGAAGATCTAAGAAAGATGAGAGAAGCTAGGGTTTCTAGCATTGGAACCAGAGAGAAGAGAGTTAGGAAGAAAAGCTCAATTGTATTCTAACCTTATTGTAAAAGTTACAATATCCAAGTTTATATACCTTAGAGTTTCCACATGAACTCTAATAAACCCCAGCTCAAAAACTCCCCTAGGCTAACACAACCCATACATGAATTAGCCCCCTCAAGACCTCTTGAACTAGGTCTTAAGACCTCTAGGATCAACTCAGACCCTAACCTAAAATAGACCCTCGCGTAACTCTGCCCACGCACTGAGCCGGCTCAGTCTCAGCACTGAGTTAGCTAAGTTCCACTAGGTTGGCGCAGTCTAAAACTGAGTCAGCCCAGTCCTATGCTGTGTCAGCAGTCCCAAACGCACAACTCTCTATTTTGCCTGTGCTCTGAGACTTAGCTGACCCAGTTTTGGACTGAGCCGACTAACCTATAAAAAATCCTTTCTCTATAGCCTTCAAGCTCCAACTTTGGTTCCTTGCTCCATCTTGTGTCCCAGGTCTCCGAAGCACCAATCAAGCCCCTTAAGGCCCTCAATACCAGAATCTCAAGCCTGTGAAGAGCTACATACTGCCTCCATCCAAGGATAACTTCTATTCTAGCCCTAGGACCACACCTATCCTAGCCTCTCTGGAGCTCTTATCCTGGCTCTGCCCATGGCCTCCCAAGGCTTGGAAGCACCACACCACCTACAATGTCTGAATGGTACCAATCCCCTCTTGGACTTTATCATGCTAAACCACTTTAGCACTTACTCTATGTACATCTTCTATGAATGACCTAACATCCTATTCGATCTATCTCTATAGACTTTGATTCCTAGAATGAAGGATGCTTCTTCTAGATCTTTCATGGAGAATTATTTAAATAACCACATTTTAACTATGGTCAACATGAAAATATCATTCTCAGTAAGGAGGATATCATCCATGTATAGTACGAGGAAGACAATAGAGCTCCCACTGACCCTTTTAAAAATACATAGTTCCTCCTCATTTTTTGATAAAACCAAATAATTTGATCACATCATTAAAATGAGTATTCCAGCTCCGAGATGCTTGCTTGAGTCCATATATGGACCTTTGCAGTTTGCACACTTTGTGATCAGTATCACTGGATGTGAAACCTAGTGGCTGTTCCATATAGATATCTTTCTCAAGGTATCCATTTTAGAATGCCATTTTCACATCCATTTGTCATATTTCATAATCGAAATAAGCTGCAACAACAAGTAATGTACGAATGAATTTTAGCATAGCTACTGACAAAAAGGTATTCTGATAGTCAATACCTTTGTGCTGACTATAATCTTTTGCCACTAATCTAGTTTTGAATGTCTCCACATTCCCATCTGCATCAATCTTTCTCTTGTAGATCCATTTACACCCAATAGGTACTATACCTTCTGATAGATCTACCATGGCCCAAACTTGTTTTGAGTGCATCGAGTTAATTTCTGACTTCATTGCCTCTAACCACTTTTCAAAGTTGATATCCGATATACTTCATCATAGGTTTTGGGATCACCATGAACCCCATTACCTATGAGGAATATTTTCTTCACTTTCTCTAAAATAGTACCTAAGTACCTCTCAGGGGGACAGAAAACCATTTCTGATCTATGAGGTAGAGGAGGTAGTGATTGTATTAGCTCAACTTGATTTGATTCCATGGGGTCCTTAGCTCATTGCTCCTGTGAGATTTTCTCCTTGAGCTTGATCTGCTTTCCAATGCCGGTATCTTGAATAAATTATTTTTCAAGAAAAATGGCATGCCAACTCACAATCACATTATGGTCTTCTGGAATGTAGAAATAATATCCTAATGATTCTTTAGGATATCCTATAAATCGAGCTCTAAAGGACCTATAGTCTAACTTGTCCGCTTGTTATCTTTGGACATGTGCCGAACAACCTCAAATTCTGAGATGACTCAGACTTGATTTCTTACCTTGCCATATCTCATACAGTATGGTATGAACGATTTTAGAGGAAACCCTATTCAGTAAATATATATCTGTTAACAGACTATGTCCCTAAAGAAAATCAGGAAGATTTGTGAAGCTCATTATGGATCGAACCATATCTAATAGGATCCAATTTCTTCATTCTAAAATCCTATTGAGTTGAGGTATTCCAAGTGGAGTTCATTGAGAGACTATGCCATTTTGCTTGAGATAGTCTAGAAATTTTTGACTAAGGTATTCACCTCCTCGATCTGATTGAAGAAGCTTAATGGATTTTCATCTTGCTTTTTGACTTCATGTCTAAATTTCTTAAACTTTTCAAAGGCTTCAGACTTGTGTCTCATAAGATACATGTACCCATACCGAGATAAATCATCCATAAAGGTTATGAAATAATCAAAGTTGCCTCTGGCAGACACATCAAATGGGCCACACACATCAGTATGTACTAGGGCAAGTAGATCCATGGCCCTTTTTCGATGCCCTACAAAAAGGAGCTTAGTCATTTTTCCATGAAGACATGATTGATAAATTGGATATGACTCAAAAGTCAATGGACTCAATAGTCCGATTTTCTCCAATCTGTTAATCCTATGTTCTGCTATATGACTTAGCCTTAGGTGCCATAGATACCTATCATTTGGACTATCCCTAGGTCATTTTGATCTAATGGCATTCACATTTTGCTCTATATTAAAGATGGATACATCAATATGTAATTGGTAGAGACCGTTAATGAGGAAACCACTTGCAATTTTATTTTTTTCATAAAGAATATTATAATGGTCCTTAAGAAAACTAATTACATAGCCTGCTTGTGCTAAACATGAAACATAAATCAAATTCCGGCTTACGACAGGCTTATAATAACAATCCCTAAGGACTAAATCTAAGCCAGATAGTAATCGAAGAGGGTAGATTTCCACAGCCACAGCAGCAACCCTTGCTCCATTTTCGACATGTAGGATCATCTCATCATCCCTCAGCCTCCTACTATTCTCAAGACCCTATATAGAAGTGCATAAATGAGCACTAGAACCAGAGTCAAGCACCCAACTAGATGCAAAAGAAATCATAAGGTTAGATTCAATAATGAGCATACCTCTAGAAGGACCTATCTCCTTGTTATTCTTTAGGGTGGCTAGGTATGTAGGGCAGTTCCACTTTCAGCAGCCATCAGTATTACAACGGAAACACTTTTCTTTATCAGCGATCTTCTTCTTCAGCTCTGCCTTTCTTTTCTTTCCACCTTCCATCTTCTGCCTTTTCACAGACTTCTTCTTCTTTCCAAAAGACTTTCTCTTGAAAGAAGTCCATTCTATAGCAAGTACTGAGCCTTTACAACCTTTCATAGAAAGCTCAGCAGTAACCAGCATATTCATAAGTTCGACAAGAGTATTCTGAAGTTTATGCATATGGTAGTTCATGATGAACTGCCCATATACATCAGTCAAGGATTGCAGAATTATATCATTCTATAGATCCTAGTCTAACTTCATTTCGAGCTTCTCAAGCTCTTCCAAGCCCTTGATCATCATCAGATAGTGATCTTGGACTGACTGTCCATCATGCATTGTAGCCTTAAATAGTCATTCAGTGATCTGACATTTGGCTGCATGACTCTATTCACCAAACAACTCTTGCAGGTGAGCCAACATTTGGTGGGCAGTTTTGACATCCTCATGTTGGTGCTGAAGCTCATCAGATATTGAGCCCAACATGTAGTATCTGATCTTGTTATCTTCATCCATCCATTTGTTAAGAGATGCTCTCTATTCAGAGGATGGACAAGCTGGTAAGGTGGGGAGATCCTGGTCCAATACATGAGTTAACATTTTGGAATCCAAAATAATTTTAAAGTTTGAGAGCCAATCCTTATAATTGGGTCCAGTCAATCTATGGGTGTCCAGGATACGAGCTAGTGGGTTGGATGTAGATATTTTTCTTTTTTCTATAGAGAGTCAAAGTTTCTAGTTAGATTTTATAATTAAGACTTGATCAATTTATTTAGAAGCTTGATTTTTAAATAAATTAGCTTCTACTATTTTGTTTGGATCCCTACACTCTCTCTGTAGAGATGCAAAAGTCTTCATGATTAATAATTTCTAATGAGTGGTGCAGTCCCACCAACTGACTCATCACCTCACCTAACAGTTATCGATGATGGGTTAGCTAATGAGTGAACAACTCTTGTCCAATGATTCTCTAATCATGGTGCACCCAGGCTTGGTCTCTAATTCATGAATCTCACCATGTCTGAAATATTGATCCACTCCTTAGTTAAGTCAGATCCATCATTTGCACAGATTAAATTTCTAATTAGATCTCTCACTGTATCCAAAATATTGAGTCCAATCCATCCTCTAGCCCATAGCATCCAATGCTTAATAGACATGATTGCATCCTTTCGATGCAACTGAACCACACTGGCCAGTCGAGAACAATCAACCCCGTAAAGGGCCCGCATATCTACAATGGTGGAAGACCGTAGACTTAATCTTTTCTTAGGAAGATTTGATTTAGGTCTCTTTAAACATGACTTGACATAACCATAACCATTATGACTAACCTAGTGGCAGGGTTAGCTCGAATTATTAGTCACCTTAGATCAGGACTGAGTCGACAAATATGGTCAGATAAGTGAGACCGATGGAAGGGATATGCCACTAACTTGACAAGAATACATTCGAGTCGAGTAGCTCTCAATTAAAAATCAGTTGATCGTATCTGCCAAACTTACCTTAGATACCAAATTGTTCACCCAGAACCAATCGAATTAGCCTATAATCCAGACTATAACCACTGAGCCTAATTAGGTCTTAACTTAATCGATCACTTATGTGACTCGACTTTGACCCAGACTTAATCCTATTAGGCTAGTCAATTTAAGCACTTTTGATCCCATCTAACCGACTCTTGATTTGGTTTGATCAACTGCTAGACCTAATTGAGCTACCCAAGCCCAAACCTAATTTTATGAATATGTCTTAGATCTAAAAATTCTATGTTTTAGATCTAATATATTTTATAACTTTAATTCTTAATTAAGTTTAGAATTCATAAATAAAATATGTAAATAAAATCCTAGGATTTCAGGATCTAGGATTTTGCAGAAAATAAGTTTTTGATTTCTGATTAAGGATGAAGACGCAGCACCTCTACACATTATAAGAACACCCCATCGAATGAAAGGAGAGGACCTTTAAATCCTTCTTTATTCTTATGATCGGACGGCCAAGGAGAATGCCTTAATCAGAAATATGATGAATCTACAAAACTAGTTAGATCTACATTGTATATCACATATAAAATTTAATCTAACATAAAAACATATTTTGCATACATCTCATGTATCATATCATGCATATTTTTAGATCTAAATCATCTCATAAATATCTAAAAAATAAAATTTAAATTTGATCATATCAAATTAAATTTATTCAAGATAATTTTGTAGATCTATTCTACAACTAGTCTAAACATGCATCAATCATATCTCACATGAACAAATTAAATAAATTTATTTTTTATTTTTTAGATCTAAATAAAATATTTATAATATCAAAAAATAGTAAATAAATAGATCTAAAAATCATAATTAATCAAATTAAAATTATGATGATGTTAGACTACACATAGAATAATTCTATTCCTAATCTAGTCATGCATCTCATACATCTTAGATCTAAATTATTTAATGTTTATTTTTCTAATTTTAGATCTAATCACATCTCATGTGATATCTGAAATTATCTAATTATCAGATCAAAATTAAAATAAAATCAAATTTGATGAATTTTGGAACCTGGTTCTGATACCGATTGAAGGGAAAATCCTGTCTCCCGGGTCAGGTTCGTTTAGATTTGATTGGATCAAGAGAGATATTTCAAAATTTTTTTCTCTTAGATATAAATCAGATCTGAGACTCTTTAGATTTGATCTTATCAATCTAATAAAATAAAATAAAATAAATTAAATTAAATCTAATTTAATTGTACCTTTGTTATGGATAATCCTATTACCCTATGATGATCCCGATGTTTGCCTGAGGTTCTGGATGTAGCCACGCAAACACCTGACCTTTATCGGTATCCACTCAAGAAGGATCTAGAGATCTTCTCCTTCTCATTCTATCCTCCAAAAATCATATCTAGTCCAATCTTGAAGGTCTTCAAAATGGCTTTTGAAAATCAGTCGTTATCTCTTGCAGCAGTGCTGCCTTCTTCCTTTCTTGTCGCCTTTCTCTTGCGTGGATTGCACCAAACTGAAGCCCAAGAACTCTTGAACGTGGATAGGAGAAAGAGAACCTAAAGATGGTGTGGAGAGGGAGGGAGAGATGCTTTGTGGCATGGGAAAAGGGTAGAAGCTCTCAATTCTAGGCGTAGATAGGGTTTATATAGACCCTGCTGCGCCATGTAGTGCCACATCATCTCGACCAATCATGGCTCTTTATGCAATCAAATCTAAATCTGATTGATGGGATGACATCATCTAATCCAATCAGATTAGAGTCCCTCATAAACCTCCTTAGGTGGTGCCAAGATTGATCAAACAGGACTCCTTGGCACCACCTAATTTGAAATCATGAAGCAACCTGGAGTCCTAACTGTATGGGACTCCAGGCGTGATCCTCATGGGGTGCATGCCTCCCTAGGCATGCACCCCCTCCCTTTCTACTTTTTTGTAGGGGGACAAAGCCTCATGTTCTCTCCTATGGGTGCATGACACATGGGTAGATGTCTAAGTGTCAAAGGTCAACATTTGACCAAAGTCCAAGGACAAGATTTAGCAGGTGACGAAAAATGGCAGGTGTTGTCTCAAATTTATCTCATAAATTAAGACAACCCTTTTTTAACTTGGACAAGCTCTAGTTAGACCAAGTAAAGGTTCCTAAGTGAACCCAAACACATTTGGCTCAGTCGAGACAAGCTTTAATGATTGTTGTAGGAGAACATTAGGCTTAATCATGTGCTAGCACGATTTCCTTGAACCTAATTAAATCTTATTCAAATGAATTGAACTGGATTAGTCCAATTGATGATATCCAGATCCAAACCCTTGTTTGTGTGATCCAGTTAGGTTTAGTTCCGTATGGTGATGGGATACATCACGATCTCTATCAGCGACATCATCGGAACACCTTTCCATGGATCAGAACTTTTTTGATTCCGACAACTAGTATGATCGATCATCCAAATCATTCTAGTTGCTCCCAAAATCCACCAATGACACCTAGCAGCATATGGTGGCAACCCATTAGAACTGAAAATAAACCTCTTGGTGCAGTTACCTGTGTGATTAAGTTCCTCTATCTTGAGCTCCGACTAGTTAGGGTTAAGGTGATCTCGTCAAACCCTAATTTTCGTCATATGAATTAATCATTCGATTCAAGTCCAATATGAAAACTCTAATAGAAACACTTTCTATTATTTCACTCTAACATGGCCTTGGGCTTACGGACTTAATTCTTATGATCATCATAGAGCTGCTCCTCATCTACCAAGGTAGATAGATCCTCTATCGGTGCAATCCAATTTCTACAATGAACATGCTATAGCCAACATACACCTCAAGGTTTCGAATGGATAGAAGATCGAGTTATGGTGTAGTCAAACTATAACACACTCAAGATTAATTACCGATGCACCTCAAGTCAAAGAACCAGACACACCACTGTAGCTTCGATCTAGTCATCAATGAGAAGGTAGACTTCCTGATGACTGCTCGAGGTGGTCGCGCTCAGTACCCTTGTTCTCTAATGAGTCCTTGTACTCTCGCTCCGGTGTCTCTACACCATAGACTCAAGACTCATCTATCCTAAAGAAGCGATCGTACACCAATCTTTTGGATCAATCACCATCCTCATGATGATCCTACGGTCGAGAGCATTTTATAAGTTAATAATGAAAATTCATATTTTAAATTTTTAACTTTTCAAAATATGAACCATCATTACCATTAACTCAGGGGATGTATCACAGACACTTTCAAATATACATTATGATAGAAAATAATTTATTTTATTATTTATAGTCAAAATTATAATTTTGTTCTGAGATGTGTATTACAAGTGTCAGCCAATTCTGGCTTTTATGGCACACATATCTAACACCATCTACATGAAATTCGTGATTGAAGAGACCCATACCAGTTGGACTCCAGATCGAAGAATCCCAAACAAATAAAACTAATGATCATAGAGTCCTAGACCAGTGGGACTCTTGATTAGAGAATCTCAGATAAGTGGAACTTAGAGTCTCAGTCAATGGAACCCTCAAAGGCAAAGTTCCAGTCCAGTGGGACTCTTGGTTATAGAGTTTCAGTCTAGTGGAACTCTTGATGAGCCATCAGATTAGGTAGGAACTTCTATTATGTGTGACCCCATAGGTTCAAATCCTAAGTTAGTAGCACAAAAATCAATTTTCTATACCAATCGATGTGACCATCTTGCAATGGTACTTGACGTCTAGATAGATCGAATAGTCACAACGCAACATCAACGAACCTATGGCATATGGTTACATTATAATTCATCTCCTTGATCTCAATGCTCAAAAGATGATCTAGGGTTTAACTATCAATCCTGAAAAATCATTTACAGTGTATTTCAAAATTCAGTGTCCATCGAATAAACTATCCCGATCAACGTTTTGCTAAATTGAAATACAATGATAAATCTAGTCCAATAATTTGAGAGGTCAATCCCATCTTGACTCACACACTGATAAAATAAGTACTTGACTACACCTAGTAACCTTCCATCACTGAATTAAAAATTTAGATAGTCCAGCACCTAAGTGTAGTGAGTTTTTTGCAAGTCACCATGGTGATCTCAAGTCTAAGGGATACTTATATCCATATCCTTCGTGAGCAACTCTTGACACCAAAGAACTATGTAGTTGGGTCACGTTCCATGAAATATACCCCTATACATCACCTGCATGACATACCAGTACATCATACTCCTTAGTTAAAAGGATAATCAATGCATATGGCACATAATGACCTACACTCGATATGTTGTCGTCCTATGTGACAACGTATCATTTGATCGCAAGCAAGTTTAAGGACTAAATGATAAATCCTCCTTTGATGAGTCTAAATAGTCTTAAGAACTTCATCATGCAAGTGTTCATTACAGAAAGATGCACAAAAATGATGATAATATTAAAATAATAATTTTATTTACTATAATAATTTAAGTACATTTATAGTCAGCTCAACCATCTACAACTAAGATGATTGGCTTTAAGATATATTTTCCAATAACTCTCACTTAGACTAAAGCCATTTAGAATAGTATCATATACCCATCTTCCATTATTGATTATCGAAATCATTGATTCCAAGGGCTTTAGTAAATGGGTCGGCCATGTTCTTGTTTCCATCGATCTTCTAAAGGTCGAAGTTCCCTTATTTCATAATCTCTCGTATAAGGTGGTAGCGACATAGAATGTGCTTAGTGCGCTGATGTGCCTTCGGCTCCTTTGCTTGAGCATGGCTCTAGTGCTATCATAGTAAAGCAGAACTGGACCATCCAAGAAGGATACCACACCTAGCTTGCTGATGAATTTTTGTAGCCATATAGCTTTCTTCACAGCATCGGATGCCGTGATATACTCTTCTCGTACATAGAATCGATCACAGTGTGCTGCTTGGAACTCTTCCGATAGACTGCTCCACTATTTAGAATAAATACATAACCTGACATACTTTTACTATCATCGTGATCTGACTAAAAATTGAAATCAGTATATCCCATAAATTTTAAGTCAGCATCTCCATAAATGAGCCACTGATTCTTAGTATTTCTTAAATACTTTAGGATTGTCTTTACAATCTTATAGTGATTCTCACTCGAATTAGATTGGTATCTATTCACTACCCCTAGCGAGTATGCCACATCTGATCTTGCACATGTCATGGCATACATAATAGAATCCACTATCAAAGTATATGGTATTCTACTCATACACTCTCTCTCTCTTGAGGAGTTGTTGGACAATCCCTCATCAAGAGAGAAATTTTATGGCCTATCAGGAGATAATCTTGCTTGGAATTTGCCATGTTGAACCTCTTCAGCATGGTATCAGTGTACGTGGATTGGGACAACCCAAGCAATCTTTTAGATCTATCTCTATAGATCTTCATCCACTGGATGTAGGAAGTTTCTTCCAAGTCCTTCATGGAGAATTATGACGATAGCCAAATCTTTATTCCCTATAGTCCAGGGATGTCATTTTCAATTAAGAGAATATCTTCCACATAATTCTCTATAGTCCAGGAATGTCATTTTCAATTAAGAGAATGTCATCCACATACAGTAAAAAAAATACTATTACAAAATTATTAGTCCATTTATAGACGTAGGGTTCCTCTCTATTCTTAACAAAGTCATACATTCTGATCACTTTATCAAAATGCATGTTCCAACTCCACGATGCCTACTTCAATCCATAAATGGATCTCTAAAGCTTGCACACCTTGGACTCATCCATGGATGTGAAACCCTCGGACTGTATCATATACATCTCTTCATCCAACTCTCTATTTAGGAAAGTTGTTTTCACATCCATCTACCAGATCTCATAGTCTAGATGTACTGTTATTGCAAGCATAATCCAAATGGAGTTGAGCATTGTCACCAAGAAAAATATCTCATCATAGTTAATACAATAATACTGATGATATCCCTTGGCAATGAGATGGACTTTATAGGTCTCCATATTTTCATTTGTGCCTCTTTTTCTTTTAAAAATTTACTTACACCCAATGGATTTGATCCCTTTAGGTGGATCAACCAGTGTCCATACACTATAGACCTTCATGGACTCCATTTCAAATTTCATGACTTCCAGCCACTTATCAAAATTGGACCTCTGCATGGCATCCATGTAGGTGATCGGATCTTCATCATTCTCATCGAGTTTAATAGGATCACCATCCCAAACCAAAAAAATCATAGAATCTATTCGATTAATGCGGTACTCTACTAAATCTCCTTAAAGATTCCTCTACAATGGGCTCTGGGTTTGATCTTATCAAATTTAGTTTTATAGGTTCACTAGAATATGTCGGTTCTTCCACTTGTTGAACTTCACTAAATTCAACATTAGAGGCAGTAGTTCCTTCCATAAGAAACTTCTTTTCCAAAAAGACTATCCTATTGTTGATGAACACCTTTTGTTCTTCAGTAAGATTGAAGTAATAACCTCTAATTTTCTTGGGGTACCCTATGAACAAGCACTTATCGGACCTTGGTCCAAGTTTTTTTGGCTGCATACATTTGACATAAGCTGGACATCCCCAAACTATAAGGTGAGAAAGTGTCAGCCAATTCCCAGTCCATATCTCATATGGAGTCTTTGCAACAAACTTGCTCAAAACATTATTCAGAATAAAATAAGTAGTCTCAAGTGCATAGCCACAAAAAAAAATAGGCAGACTTGCTAACCCCATCATGGATCGAACCATGTCTAATAGGATTCAATTCCTCCTTTTGGATACACCATTATGCTGTGGTATTCCAGGAGGAGTTTATTATGAGAGAATCCAATTCTCTCCTAGATATGTCAAAAAATTGTTAGAAAGATATTCACCTAGTTGATCTGATTGAAGAGTTTTAATACTCTTCCTAAGTTATTTTTCTATCTTATTTCGATATCGTTTGAATATTTCAAATGAATCAAATTTACTCTTCATAAGATAGATGTACCCATACCTAGATAGGTTATCAGTAAATGTAACAAAGTAGCAAAACCCACGATGTACCCATACCTAGATAGGTTATCAGTAAATGTAACAAAGTAGCAAAACCCACCTCTAGCATATATTTTCATAGGTCCACATACATCAATAAGTACTAGACCCAGAAGCTTAGTGGCCCATTCATCCTTTCTAGTAAAAGGTGATTTGGTCATTTTACTAAGAAGATAGAACTCATAGGTATTCAATTATTCACAATCATCAATGTCAAAGATATGCTTCTTGACTAACCTGTTAATCCTATTCTTATTTATATGATCGAGCCTATAGTGCCAAAGATAGGCATCAGTGACATTATCAAGTTTTGAGTGTTTATTTGACGTGTACATTACACTAATAGGCTATGATAAAATATAAATATTATATTTTAATTATTCTTGCATTACTGTAACATCATTCATAATGATATCATAATATTTTTTTTATTAATAAATAATAACCATCTTGGACCAAAAGTCCAATAGATACTACGTTCATCATAACAGATGAACAATACTGATAGTCACATAAAATGACACTATTAATTTTGAAAACAATATCAAGAGTTCCTAATGCTAGGACTGAAACTTTACTTCCATCCTCAACATTAAGGAATCTTTTATTATTTTCAAATTTTCTACTAACTTGAAGTCCATGCAGCAAATTGCATATGTGAACTGGACTCCTAGTATCTAATACCCAGGTAGATGTATCACAAACAAAAAAATTGCAAGGTGTTGTCATATAACAATCTTGACCAGCAATCATTTACTCATTTCTCATGTTCAGTTTATTTGGGTCAAGAGGATAATTCCTCTTCAAGTTTGTCTGATTAGAGTCAACATTAGACTCCTCGTAATTAGATTCTAAAAGTTTGTCACTATCCAATAGTGAATAGAGCGGACTTACACTAGCTATTCTAGTTATCTGAAAAAAAAAAAATGAAATCTTATTAGTACTTGAATTAATTAAACCTAAAGACTTGGACTTTAGTCTAAAAGTTCTCCTACTATTTTATGAATTGGTAGCCTCTACCTCTAATTTGAGGAATTACACTAACTCCTTAGTAGGTACTAGAATCCACATAGACTATAAATGGGTCTGAGGAAAGCTTTGGGTAACCCGTGTGTATCTACAAGTTAGCTCATGATTAATTATTTCTTCAAATAATTTTTAGTAATTAGATTTTATCCTAGAAGCTAATACAGTAGGCTAATGCCTCTATTGAAAAGATCTGGTTAGGTCCAACCAATAACATGATAGAGTTCGGTGCATCAAACCAATGATTACCATGCCCAAACAAAGCTTTGACTAACCTGATCACCGTTAAGAGAGTAAGACCTAATCATCATATGATGGACAATAATTTTAATATCTAGATGAACACCAAGTGTAAGACACCTCCAATGTCCATCTAAAAAATTGGACTCATTACTATTCACCTTAATGGGAGGCTATGACTTAGTTATCCCCATAACTTAGTCATTTTAAGGACCTAATAATTTAGAGGATTTAGATTATCTATGATTTAAGGATAGAAAGAACATGGACCAATTTAGTCCCACTGACTTCACCAAATCAAATCCTCCACTGACTTCACCAAGTTAATAGGTTAGGACTTGGATCAATTCGGTTCATGGGTACCTAATTCAGTCTTACTAATTGAAATCAATCAAACTGATTCCTAGTAACATGGATCAGCTCAAATCACCAAGTGATCTAATCAAATCCTAATTGACCATGTCAGCCAGGTAAGTGAGATCAGTGGAAAGGATATGCCATTTGAAAGATTGAATCAGTGCAAGTAGCTCATAATTAAAAACCATTGGTCTTGACTGTCAAGCTTACCTTAGACACCAACTGGTTAATTAGATTTAATCTAATCAATCTAGTAATTTTAGGCTGGACCGCATAGCCATGAATCAAATCCATCTTGATCTTTGTTAAAGACATGGATCCATCCAACTACAACTTTTGGAGTTGATTCTAGAGTGTCCTTGATCTAATCTAATTCAATAGTTGGTTAGATTTGATCAATTACTCTAGTTAAGTCCATTCTTCAACTAACCATAGGTCTAACTGAGTTAATGGATCTAATTCATCTTATCCTTTAACCCATAGTTTTATGCATTTATCTTAGAATCTTTAATTCATAATTCTAGATCCTATTAGACAACATAATTCTTTTAGTTAAGTTTTGGACTGATGGATTGGGGTTCGGCATTTCAAAAATATTTTTGAAATTTTGAATGGTTTTTAATTTTTTGTTAACCAAATAATTTGACTCATTTTAGAAATGGGTTAGCTCATTTCATAAATAGTAATCTATTACTATTTTCATAATAAAAAATAAATCAAAATAATATTCAAGCATGAATCACACATTAGATCTAATCTAATATATTCATGTTTAATCTTTTATTTTTTATTTTTTATTAATTAAAATAATTTTAATTAACATATAAACATATCATATATGCTAGCATTTAATTTTTCTAATTAACATATAAGCAGGCCAAGCAACCCTTGCTCTGATACCATTGTTGGAAATTGAGTAGGGATAAAGAAAGTAATTTTGAAACTTTTTTCAAATTAAATGGCAATGAAAGCAAAAATTAAATAAATATTAATCTATTGCAAGTAATGATCAGATCATTAAACCTTACACAGGATCTAGACTTGCTAATATGTACTAGAAAATTTAACTATGATCGATCAGCAAATCATATTCATTGATCGACTTGTCTTTAAAATACAATACCTTTGCACAGGTCGATGATCTCCACAATCTAAATCTATAGGAGGAAGCCTTATTATCATGCTATAGCTGCACACTTGTCTGGCCTCTACGAATGATCCACATGGAGCTCCTGGTCCTGATTAGCTCCACTAGAGTGCTAGCTCTTCATTGGAGCTTTCGATGGTTGATCTAGATCATTCCAATTGATCACCTTCTTTCTGATCTCTTGAATGCTCTAGAAAATCAAAAGATGGACTTCAGAGGATGATGAGGTGGTGTATTAAATTTGGTGGTGATTGAGCACTCACAGCACTCAATCTCTCCACCCGAACCTTGAGTCCCAACTTTAGGATTTTGCACACCCAAAAATCCTAATGCCCCGAAAATGCTCTCACAGCTTTCCTATTTGGAATTTTACTATGAAATAAATTTTCATGGATAGAAGACTTTTGTTTCTGTAGATATCCTACTTAGATCACATTTGAAGTAGGCATCCAAGTGAAAAGAAAAATTAGGTGGCGTGAGAGATAGAAGTTGGCATAGGAAAACACCCTCTCTCCCTAGACTTTTCCATGCCTAGACTTGCACCCCTTTCAATCTTTCTCTCTCTTAGAAACTCCTCAGGAACCCTCTCAAAGTCCTCATGCATGCCCACTAAATTTGTCACATTTTATTGGCGTGATTTCAATGGGAATAATGCATGAGAAGGATAAGGCATGGCGGTTGAACTTGTTTCAACCCCCTAACAAAATTTGAATTCAAATGCATTCTAATCCATTTCCAACACTTTATCTAAGTGGGTGATGAGTAGAAGGACTCTCCTTCTGCTTACCCTCAGTCAAAAATCACCTAAAATATTGTGCGACAAAGGCATGGCAACATGGGGAATGGATAAGATAAGTGGTTGAACTTGTTTCAACCAATTCAAGTTGAATTCAAATAGAATTCCTTCTTATCCTTTTCCAACGCCCCCACACAAGAGTTTGATGCATAGAAGGACTCTCCTTCTATGCACCCACACTTGAGAAAAATAAAAAAATGTGTGATGAAGGAAGGGAGGTGTAGAGAAAGAATAAGGTGAGGCAAAAGAGAGCTAACCAATTTATTTGAATTCGAAATTCAAAGGAACTCAACCTCATCCAATGATTGGGCCAGGTCAAAGGCAGATAAGAGAGGGCACACACTTCTCTTCTGGGCATGGGAAATTCCATGCACATTGCTAATATATGTGGAGAAAAACATGGGTTAAAAGGTTAAAGCATAGGGAGAACGGAATTTGAAATTCAAACTTATTTTGAATTGGTCCAAATTGGTTTCAACCAAACCAATTTTCTAGACCCAATTAGACTAGGTTAAACCTAACTAAATTAGGATTAATTTAATCTAATTAAAATTTAATCAAATTAAAAATTAATTAGGTCTAGGTCCTGATCAAATCAGGATCGAATCTTTCATTGTAATTTGGTCAACTCATGACCTGATCGAGTCAAACCTAATCGAATCAAATTCAATCAGATCTGATCAAATCCTCATCACTCAATCAAATTAAACTAATTAATAATTTAATTACTAATAAATTCTTCAATAAATATAGAGTTTCAAATAGATGGGTGTTTAGAAAATAGAGTCCCATCTACGTGAAATTCTTGATTGAAGAGTCCCAAATCAGTTGGACTCTTGATCAAAGAATCTCAAATGAATGAAACTAATGATCACAGAGTCCTAGACTAGTGGAAGTCTTGATCAGAGAGTCCCAGATAAGTAAGACTCTGAGTCCTAGTCTAGTGGAACCCATAATGGCAGGATCCCAGTTTAGTAGGACTCTTGGTCATAGAGTCCCAGTCCAGTAGGACTCTTAATCAGCCATTAGATCTAGTAGAAACTCCTATTATGTATAATTCCATAGGTTCGAATCCTAACCAGTAGCATAGAAACCATTTTTTTTATACCAATTGATGTGACCATCTAATAATGATACTCGATGTCCGGATAAGTCGAATTATCGTAACACAACATCGACGAATCTATGACATATGGTTACTATATAATTCATCCCCTTGACCTCAATGCTCAAAAGATGACCTAGAGTTTAATTGTCAATCATGAAAAATCATCTATAGTGTATTTCAAAATTTAGTGTTCATCGAATGGATTATCCCAACTGAGATTTTGCTAAATTGAAATACAGTGATGCATGTGCTCTAATAATTGGTGGGATCAATCTCATCTTAAGTCATGCACTAACAAAATAAGTACTCGACTGCACCCAATAATCTTTCATCACTGAATTAGAAATTTAGGTAGTTGAGCACCTAAATGTAGTAAGTTGCTTGCAAGTCACTGTCGTGATCTCAGATCTAAGGAACACTTATATCCATATCCTTTGCGAGCAACTCTTAACAGCAGAGAGCTATACAGTTGGATCATGTTCAGTGAAATGTACCTCTACACTTCACCTACATGACATACCAGTATATCATACTCTTTGGTTAAGAGGACAACCAACATATATGTCACATAATGACCTATACTCGATACGTTGTCATCTTAGGTGACAACGTATCATTTGATCGTGAATATGTTTAACAACTAAATGACAAATCCTCTTTTATCGAGTCTAAATAATCCTAAGAACTTCATCACAAAAGAGTTTATTACAAAAATATGCACAAAAATAATGAAAATATCAAAATAATAATTTTATTTAATATAATAATTTAAGTATATTTACAGTCAGCTCAACCATCTGCAACCTAGATGGTTGGCTTTAGGATACATTTTTCAATATTTTATGCATGTTTTGTTTATGAACCCTGGACTTAATTAGCAATTAAGTTTATGAAACAAACTAAGGATAAAAATTATAAATTTTTAGATCTAAGATATTTTCATAAAATATGGGTTTGGGTGTGGGTAGCTCAATTAGGTTAAGCGGTTGATCAAACCAAATCAAGAGTTGGTTAGGTAGGGTCAAGAGAGCTTAGATTTGACCAATCGAATAGGATTAAGTCTGGGTCAAGATCCACTCACAATCACATGTGGTCGATCAAGTTAAGACCTAATTTAGCTCCATGATTCGAGCCTTGTATTATAGGCTTATCCAATCAGTTCTAGTTAGACGAATTGATGTCTAAGGTATGTTTGGTTGATATAACCAAGGGTCTTTAATTGGAAGCTACTCAACCTAAATGCGTACGCAATGAGTTAATGGCATATTCCTCCCACTGATCTCACTTACCTGGCTGATTGGATCGACCAAGTTCTGATTTGAGGTGGCTAACGATTCAAACTAACCCATGCCACTAGGTTAGTCATAATTGTTATGACTAAGTCAAGTCATGTCTAAGAGACCTAAATCAAATCTTCTTAAGAAAATATTAAGTTATAGGTCTTCCACCATTATAGATATGCAAGCCTTTTTCGAGCTTGATTATTCTTAGTTGGATATGGTGGTTTAGTTGCACTGAAAAGATGCAACCATATATATTAGTCATTGGATGCTATGGGTTGGAGAATGGGTTAGGCTCAATATTTTAGATATGATGAGGGATCCAATTAGAAATCCAATTCATACAAATGGTGGGTTTGACTTAACTAAGGAGTGGAGCAATATTTTGGGCACGGTGAGCTTCATTAATTAGAGACCAGGTTTAGACAAGAATTGTCCACTCATCGATTGATCCATCACCAATAACTGTTAGATGAGTTGGTGAGCCAGTCAATGGGACCACACCATCCACTAAAAATTTATGATCATGAAGATTTTTACATATCTACCAAGGGAGTGTAGAGATCCTAGAAAATAGTGAGTGCCTAATTTGTTTAAAATTGAAAGCCCTAAACAAATTCATCAAGTCTAATTACAAAGTCTAATTAGAAACTTTGACTCACTACAGTAAAATGTCTACGTCAAATCTACTAGCCCAAATCCTAGACACCCACGAACTGATCGGGCCTAATTATAAGGATTGGCTAAGGAACTTTCAAATTATTTTTAATTCAAAAAAGCTGACCTATGTATTGGATCAGGACCCTCCCACTTTATGAGTCCGTCCGACTGCTGAACAGAGAGCATCTCTAAAAAAGTGGATGGAAGATGATAACAAAGTAAGGTAATACATTTTTGTCTCAATGTCTGATGTGTTGCAGCACCAACATGAAGACATCAAGACTGTATACTAAATGTTGGCACATCTGCAAGAGTTGTTTGGTAAGTAGAGTCATGCAGCCCATTATTAAGTCTCATGCAGACCTTTTATGGCATAAATGCATGATGGGCAATCAGTCGAAGATCATTGTTTGATGATGATCAAGAATCTAGAAGATCTTAAGAAGCTTGATGGCATATTAGACATGGACTTGCAGATTGATATGATCCTGCAGTCCTTGATTGATGCATATGGGTAGTTCATCATGAACTTTTTATATGCATAAATTCCAACATACCTTGGCTGAACTAATGAACATGCTGGTTACTGCTGAGCTTTCAATGAAGGGTTTAAAGGACTCAACACTTATTATGGAGCGAACTTTTATGAAGAGAAAGTCTTTTGGAAAGAAGAAGTCTGCGAAGAAGTAGAAGACAGAAGGTGGGAAGAAGAAGGAAGAGCCGAAGAAGAAGACCGTTGATAAAGAAAAATATTTTCATTACAACACTGATGGCCATTGAAAATGGAATTGCTCTTCATACCTGGCCAGCCTGAAGAGCAAGGAGGTAGGTCTTTCTGGAGGTATCCTCATCATTGAAACTAACCTTACGATTTTTTCTACATTTAGTTAGGTGCTTAACTCTGGTTCTAGTGCACACTTGTGCACTTCTATGCAAGGTCTTGAGGAGAGCAGGAGGTTGTGGGATGGTGAGACAATCCTGCATGTCAAAAATGAAGTAAGAGTTGCTGCTACGGCCATGTAAACCTACCCTCTGTGATTACCATCAAGATTAGTTTTAATTCTTAGGGACTGTTATTTTATGCCTACAGCAAGTAGGAATTTAATTTTTATTTCATGTTTAGTACAAGAAGGATATGTAATTAGCTTTTTTAAGGACTATTATACTATTCTTTATAAAAAAAATAAAATTGCAAGTGATTTCTTAATTAATGATCTCTGCCCATTACATATTGATGTTTCTACATTTAATATTAAGCATAACATGAATGCCATTGGATCTAAGCGACCTAGGGATAGTCTTAATGAAGGATTTTCATGGCACCTTAGGCTAGGTCATATAGCAGAAGACAGGATTAATAAATTAAAGAAATCCAAAAGAATAGGTTGGTTGACTTTTGAGTCTTATCTAATTTGTGAATTATGCATTCAAGGCAAAATGACCAAGCTTTCTTTTATAGGACATGAGAAAAGGGCCACAGACCTACTTGGCCTAGATCATATAGATGTGTGCGGTCCATTTGATGTACTGGCTAAAGATAATTATGTCTACTTCATTACCTTTATTGATGATCTATCTTGGTACGAGTATGTATGCTTGATGCAACACAAGTCTAATGCTTTTAAAAGGTTTAAGAAATTCAGACATGAAGTAGAAAAGCAAACTGGAAAGTCCATTAAAGTTTCTCGATCAGATCGAGGAGGTGAATACCTTAGTCCAAAATTCTTGGACGATCTCAAGGACAATGGCATAGTCTCACAATGGACTCCACCTGGAATGCCTCAACTCAACGAAATTTTAAAACAAAAAAATCGAATCCTATTAGATATTGTCCGATCCATTATGAGCTTCATGGACCTCCCTGAGTTTCTTTGGGGACATAGTTTAATGACAGATATATACCTACTGAATTGGGTTCCATCTAAAACCATTCTTACCACACCGTATGAGATATGGCATGGTAAAAAACCAAGTCTGAGTTACCTCAGAATTTGGGATTGTTCGACTCATGTCAAGAGACAATAGGTAGACAAATTAGAGTTTAGGTCCTTTAGAGCTCAGTTTGTCGGATGTCCTAAAGAGTTATTAGGATATTATTTCTATCTTTCGAAAGATTATAATGTGATTGTGAGTCGACATGCCATTTTTCTTGAAAAATAGTTTAATCAAGATGGTGGCATCGGAAGATAGATTAGGCTCGAGGAGAAGGTCTCCAAAGAGCAACGAGCTAAGGAACCTATGGAACCTCCTTAGCTTAAGCTGATCCAAACACAACCTCCTCCACCTCGTAGGTCAAATAAGATTTTCTATCCTCCTGAGAGGTGCTTAGGTACCATTTCATAGGATATAAAGAAAATATTCCTCATGAGAAATAGGATTCATGATGGTAATCCCAAAATCTATGATGAGATGATATCAGATATCGACTCTAAGAAATGGTTAGAGGCAATGAAGTCAGAGATTGACTCAACATGCTGGAACCAAGTCTGGATCTTGGTAGATCAATTTGAAGGTATTGTACCTATTAGGTGCAAATGGATCTTCAAAAAAAAGATAAATGTAGATGAAAATGTAGAGACATTCAAGGCTAGGCTAGTAGCAAAAGGATATAGTTAGCATGAAAGCATTAGCTATTAGGATACCTTTTCGCTAGTAGCCATGCTTAAATCCAACCACACATTGCTTGCAATCATAGCATATTTTGATTATGAAATATGATAAATGGATGTAAAAATAATATTCTTAAATGGATATCTTGAGAAAGATTTCTATATGGAATGGCCTCTTGGTTTCACATCCAGTGATAGTGATTATAAGGTCTGCAAGCTACAAAGGTTCATATATGGACTTAAGTAAGCATCTCAGGATGTATGACGATTAGGTGATAGGTAGAGAGCACTGGAGTATTGCAGTAGCGCTTTCCTGGAGATGCAGGGCTAAGAGAGGCTTGGTGGTGCAGTAGTTGAGGAAGGTGTCTCAGCAAAAAGCATTAGGATTCTCTAAGAAGATGGCTAGTGTGGTACTGTTTAATGGATGAAGAGAGGTTTCTCAAGGGATAATGGTCAAGAAAAGATTGAAGAAGCAACTATATATCCTTCGATTGTAGGAAGGAAGGAAAATAGTTGAAGATGTATTCAGTGGTTCGACTAGAGTATGGATTTGCGGATCATTGCGGGTAATGGAGATGGATGATCCATGGAGGTCTAGTAGGTTAGGGCTAGATGGCTGTAGAGCAGCACAAAGACAAGTCAGGGAGTGCTGCAGTAGCACTTTCCTAGAGGCATGGGACTAAGAGAGGCTTGGTGGTGTAGTAGTTGAGGGAGATATCTTAGTAGAGAGTGTCAGGGGTATCTCAGGAAAATCGGGAAAAGATCTCAGGGAGAGCTAGGGGGTCATAGGGAGCATCAGGAGCATCATGTAGTCGGGAGTATCCTGGATCAGGTTTTTTCTATAGGAGCACCAAGAAGAGTCACAGTTTAGGTGGAGGATGGGTTATGTAAAGCAAGAGAAGACTCGGATACCTATGAGGAGGCGGTGTCGAGATGAGATAGGGAGCATTAGAGTACTGCAGTAGCACTATCCTAGAGGCATAAGGGCTAAGAGAGGCTCGACGGTGCAGCAGCCAAGGAAGGTATCTCAGCAAAGAGTGTCAGTAGGTATCTTAAGGAGACTCGAAATAGGTCTCAAGGAGAGCTAGGGAGTCTTAGGAGCCTCAGGATGAGATACGTGGGTCTGATCCTAGGATAGGGTTTGAGCTGTAGTTTCTCTAGTCCAACTGAAGCGATGGCTAATGTAGGGGCAGAAGAAGAGAAGTACTAAGATGGAATTGCATAGGATTTAGTTGTTGAGAGTGAAGAGTTGGATAAGCTCTTGGATTTCGGAGGTGCCCATGGGTTGTGGAGGTATCCAAGATGGCTTCGAAGGGATCCACGGAGTATGGAGGGTTCGAAGGGACAACGATGGTGTTTGAGGTGCAGCGGTAGGCCCGACCATGCTGCATTGGATGGTTGGCCTCGAAGGACTCAGGTATAGAGTCGACTTCTGTAGCATCAGGTGGACTTTGATTTTAGATGGAGCACTGGACAGAGATGGCTTCATCGATGGAGATGTGACATGAGGTCAAAGTGGAGAGGTGCAGGAGGACCTATATCCCAACACCAACACTAGAGATGCATAGTTCTAGATAGAGTGACATGTGTAGGAGGACAGGTGTGGCTCTGAGGAGACCATGTCAGGTGGAGCATCAGGGTATGCAGCACATGCTAATACAGGAATGCTGCATGATCTCCAAGGAAGTCTAGGATAAGTAATGCGGCTATCAAGTAGAAGGATATCTACAACTCCAAAGATGGTGCAGAGGAGCAAGCCAAGATCTTCAGTGGTGGAGGTGGTCATCCCAAAGGCCTTAAAGAGAGCTCAATAGCTAAAGAAGGATGGTGGTGGCAAGGTATGCACAAGAAGCTATCAGGGCATGCAACAATACTAGGATCGTGCAGAGGGACATTGCCAGGTGTGCCAAGGCTTGGGCACATCAAGGTGGAGATTGTAAGATTTGGTATGATGCTCCCAAGCCTTAGAAGGCCATGGAAGGAGTCAGGGTGTTGACTCTTGGAGTCTAGGATAGGTGTTGTCCTAGGGCTAAGATAGGAGTGGTCCTATGGTAGAGGTGGTGTTACATGAGTGCCCTAGAAGCCAGATTGGCTAGCACTTGTAATACACTTTCTAAAAATATTTTTATAATTTGATTTAAAATTAATAAAATATTCTTTTATTCTATCACATTGTGTATGTAGGTCTGTGATACATCCTTTGAGTTAATGGAATGCTAATACATATTTTTAGGAGTTGAAAATTTTAAGACATGTATTTTCATAGTTGACTCATAAATTACTTTCGATCATAGGATCATCACGAGGATAGTGATCAATCCAGAAGATTGGTGTATGATCGCTTTCTTAGAATAGATGAGTCTTGAATCTACAGGATAAAGATATTGAAGTAAGAGTATAGGTACTCATTAGAGAATGAGGGCACTGAGTGTGACCACCTCGAGCAGTTATAAGGAAGTCTATCTTCTTATCAATGACTGAGCTCGATGCTATAGTTGTGTATCTGGTTCTTAGACCTGAGGTGCATCGGCAGTTCATCTTGAGTGTGTTATAGTTTGACTACACCATAACTCAATCTTCTAGCCATTCAAAATTTTGAGGTGTATATTGGTTATAGCATGTTCATTGTAGGAACAGGTTCGCACCAAAATGGGATCTATCAACCTCGATAGAGGAGGAGTAGTCCTATAATGATCATAAGATTGAGTCCTTAAGCCTATGGCCATGGCGGTGTAATATAATAGAAAAGAGTTTTCTATTAGGATTTCACATTAGACTTGGGTCGAATGATTCAATCATATGACAAGGTATTGGGTTTGACGAGTTCACCTTAACCCTAATCCTATCGGGGCTCATGATAGAAGAACCTAATCACGCAGGTAGCTGCACCGTGAGGTTTGTATTTAGTTTTGATTGATTGTTACCATATATTGCTAGATGTCACTGAAGGATTTTGGGAGCAATTAGAATGATCTTAATGATTGATCATTCTAATTGGATGAATCGGAAGGATTATGATCCATCAAAAGGTATTTCAATGATATCAATGATAGAGATCATGATATGCCTCATTACCATATGGAACTGAACCTAACTAGCTCATACAACAAGGATTTAGATCTGGATGTTATCAATTGGATTAACGCAGTTTGATTGATTTGGATTAAATCCAATTAGGTTCAAGAAAATCGTGCTAGCACACGATTGAGCCTAACATTTTTCTTTTGTAATCTTTTTGGTTCATCTCGGCTGAGCCAAATTAATTTTAGCTCTCCTGAAAAACTTATATGACATTGTTCTAGTCTGACTAGAGCTTGTCCAAATTAAAATAAAATTGTCCTAACCTAATCTAAGCTTTTCCTAATCCATTGGATGGAAATAGGACAAGACCTGTCAATTCCTATCACTTTAAGGACATGGGGTCAAGGGTTGACCCATATGCAGGAAAGAAAGGGTAGGGGCGTGCGCCCCTTAGAGACTTTCTAGGGTCATGTGCCCCTTTGGGTTCTCAGGCATAAAAATGTGTGCACACCCCATGTTGGCATGTGCATATGGGGAAAAAGAGGAGAGAGTCCCATGAGGATGGGACTTCAGGTTTTCTTGATTGCATCAAAAACCTAGATGCCAAATATTTGTGTTCATCCAAACTTGGCATGACTTATAAAGGGTTTTTAGGGTCTCTAATATAATTAGATTAGGTGACATCACATGGCCAATCAGATTAAAATTAGAATAAATCAACCAATTTCATTGGTTGATACGGTGTGGCACTGCATGGCACAACAGAGTTTATTTAAACCCTTATTGCGCCTAGGGTTTCCATGCGCCCACTTCAACCATGCTAAAGTGTTGTTTCCCTACTTCTTCTCTTCCATGCCCCTTCATCCACTTCCTCTCCCTCTTCTCCATGCCCAAAGGTTGGGCAAAATTTCAGTAAGGAGATCCAAAGCATTGGCGCAAAGATCAAGCAAGAGATGACGTGTTCGTGAGACGAGCATGCTGCCTTCAATCTAAATTTTTAAGGCTCTACAGATCAGATCTGGAGCATGCTACCTTCAATCTTACTTTTGAAGGCTCTACAGATCAGATCTTGATTTGATCTTTGAAGATCAGATTCAGGAGGAGAAGACGTCCAAAACTAGCCTAAGTTGACTTTGGTGGAGGCCAGGCACTTGCATTGCTAGATTCTGAACCCCGGAGAATAGCAAATCATCATCAGGATAATTGTTTACCTTGAATAGATAACATTTGATTTTTTAGATTTAATTTTGATTTTTGCTTTTAATATTAGATCATAAGGATCAGATCTAAAAACTCTCAGATCTAATCACAAGTTGTAGAAAAATTTTAGAAATTTTTTCTACAGATCTGATCAAATCATATTGATCCTATTGCGGAAAAGCTAGTTTTTCTTCAAATGGTATCAGAGCTATGTTTGCTTTTCTTCAGATCTACTTTAGATCTAATTTTAATTTTATTTTATGATTTAATATTAATGATTTTAGATGTCACATCAAATGTGATCAGATCTGAAATCAAAAGATTAAAATTTTAAATAATATATGAGATATATTTGATGCATGTCTAGACTAGGTTGTATAATTATTCTATAAATTGACTAGAGTACAATTTTCAATGATATAATCACTTTATTATTTTATTTTTCAGATGTTATATCTAACATATCAGATCTGAAACATGCATGTGCTAGATTAATTTATTGAATAATCATATATGCGATATGTGACATGCATGTCTAGACTAGCTTTTATTGTTCTCTATAAAGATAGTCTAGAATAAATTTTTGTTTTGATTTAATTAATTAAATTTTTAATTTTAGATGTTATGTTAGATATAATCAAATCTGAATCATGCATGTAAATATTTATTTTTGATACATGAGATGGATGCAAAGTATGTATAGTTTAGATCATTAATTGTATATACGATATATGATTTAGATCTAACATGTTTTTTAGTGTAGATAAATTTTTGATTAAGGCATTCTCCTTGGCTGTCCAATCATAAGAGTAAGAAGGATTTAAAGCCCTCTCTTTTTATTCAATGGGGTGCTCTTATGGCATGTAGAGGTGCTGCGTGTCTGTCCTTAATTAGAATTTGAACTTACTTTTCTGCAAAATCCTAGGTCCTAAAATCCTAGAATTTTTTATACATATTTTATTTATGAATCCAAACTTAATTAAGAATTAAGATTATGAAACTAATTAGATCTAAAAATTATGAATTTTTAGATCTAAGATACCTTCATAAATTTGGGTTCAGGTATGGGTAGCTCAATTAGGTCTAGCGGTTGATCAAATTGAATCAAGAATTAGTTAGGTGGGATCAAGAGTGCTTAGAATTGATCAGCCCAATAGGATTAACTCTAGATCAAAGTTGACTCACAGTCATAAGTGGTTAACCAAGTCAAGATCTAATTTGGCTTCGCGGTTCGAGCCATTGTAGGCTAATTCGATTAGTTCTGGTTTGACAAATCGGTGTCTAAGGTATGTTTGATAGATATGACTAGTGATCTTCAATTAGAAGCTACTCGATCTAAATTTGTTCATGATGAGTTAATGGTATATTTCTCCCGCTGATCTGACTTACCTAGTTGATTGGGTCGGTCCAATTTTGATTTATGGTGGCTAACGATTCGAGCTAACCCATACCACTAGGTTAGTCATAATTGTTATAACTAAATTATGTCATGTTTAAGAGTCCTAAATCAAATCTTTCTAAGAAAATATTAAGTCATAAGTCATCCACCATTATAGATGTGCGGGCCCTTCCTGGGGTTGATTATTCTTGGCTGGTTATAGTGATTTAGTTGCACCAAAAAGATGCAACCATGTCTATTAGGCATTAGATGCTATGGATTGGAGGATGGGTTGGGCTCAATATTTTGGATATGGTGAGGAATCCAATCAAAAATCCAATTCATGGAAATGGTGGGTCTCACTTAACTAAGGATCAGAGCAATATTCTGGGCATGCTGAGCTTCTTGAATTAGAGATCAGGTTTGGATGTACCATGATTAGAGAATCATTAGACAAGAATTGTCCATGCATCGGTTGACCCATCATCAATAATTGTTAGGTGAGGTGGTGAGCCATTTGATGGGACCGCACCACCCACTAAAAATCTATGATCGTCGAGATATTCGCATCTTTGTTGAGAGAGTGAGGGATCCAAGAAAATAGTGGAGCTTAATTTATTTTTAAAAAAAAATTTAAATAAATTGATTAAGTCTAATTACAAAGTCTAACTAGAAACTTTAACTCTCTACAGAAAAATATCTGCACCAAATCCACTAGCCCGAATCCTAGACACCCATAGACTGATCGGATCCAATTATAAAGATTGGCTTAGAAACTATAAAATTATTTTGGATTCCAAAAAGCTATCTTATGTATTGGACCATGATCCATCCACTTTACTAGCCCATCCGACCGTAGATTAGAGAGCGCCTCTAGAGAAGTGGACGAACGATGGCAATAAAGCTAGGTACTGCATGTTGGTTTCAATGTCAGATGAATTGTACCACCAACATGAAGACAACAAGATTGCTCATCAAATATTGGCTCACCTACAAGAGTTGTTCGATGAGCAGAGTCCGCAGCCCATTATCAGGTCTCCCAAAGATTTTTTAAGGCTCAGATGCATGATGGGCAGTCGATTTAAGATTATTATTTGACAATGATCAATGATCTAGAGGAGCTTGAGAAGCTCAGTGTGCTTGACAAGGGTTGATAGATTAATGTGATCCTGCAGTCCTTGACTGATGTGTATGGATAGTTCATCATGAACTTTCATATGCATATACTTCAATGCACCTTGGCTGAACTCATGAATATGTTGGTTACTACTGATCTTTCTTTGAATGGTTCAAAGGGCTCAGTACTTGCTGTAGAGCAAACTTCTTCTAAGAGAAAGTTTTTTGGAAAGAAGAAAAAGTCTGTGATGAAGTAGAAGATAGAAGGTAGAAAGATGAAGAAGGAAGAACCAAAAAAGAAGGCTGCGGACAAAGAAAAATGTTTCTATTGCAATACCGATGACCATTGGAAGTAAAACTGTCCTTTATACCTAGCCAGCCAGAAGAACAAGGAGGCAGGTCCTTCTAGATGTATGCTCATAATTGAATCTAACCTAATGATTTCTTTTGCATCTAGTTGGATGCTTGACTCTGGTTCTAGTGCTCACTTATGCAATTCTATATAGGGTCTTGAGGAGAACAGGAGGCTAAGGGATCGTGAGATGATGTTACACGTCGAAAATGGAGCAAGTGTTGCTGCTACAATCGTGGAAACCTATCATCTTCGATTACCATCAGGATTAGATTTAGTACTTAGGGACTATTATTTTATGCCTATAGCAAGCAAAAATTTGATTTCTATTTCTTGTTTAGCATGAGAAGATTATATAATTAGCTTTCTTAAGGACCACTGTACTATACTTTTTGAATGAAATAAAATTACAAGTGATTTCTTAATTAACGATCTCTATTAGTTGCATGTTGGTGTATCTGCATTAAATATCGAGCAAAACATGAATGCTGTAGGATCTAAGCAACCTAGGGATAGTCTAAATGATAGATATCTGTGACACCTTAGGCTTGGTCATGTAGCCAAAGATAGGATTAATAAATTAGAGAAATTTAGACTTATGAGTCCGTTGACTTTCGAGTCATATCCGATTTGTAAATCATACCTTCAGGACAAAATGATCAAGCTTTCTTTTATAGGACATGGGGAAAGGGCCATGAACCTACTTGTCCTAGTACATAAAGATGTGTGCGGCCCATTTGATGTGCTGGCCAGAGGCAGTTATGTCTACTTCATTACCTTTACTGATGATCTATCTTGGTATGGTATGTGTATTTGATGCAACACAAGTCTGAAGCCTTTGGAAGGTTCAAGAAATTTAGACATGAAGCCAAAAAATTCATTAAGGTTCTTCAATCAAATCGAGGAGATGAATATCTTAGTCAAAAATTTCTAGACGATCTCAAAGATAATGGCATAGTCTTGCAATAGACTCCATCTCAAATACCTCAACTCAATGGAGTTTCAGAGCAGACAAACTAGATCCTATTAGATATGGTTTGATCCATGACGAGCTTCATGGACCTCCCTGATTCTTTTTGGGGATATAGTCTAATGATAGCCATACACCTACTGAATACGATTCCCTCTAAAATCGTTCCTACCACACCATATGAGATATGGCATGGTAAGAAATCAAGACTGAGTCACCTTAGAATTTGGGGTTGTCCGTCCCATGTTAAGAAATAGCAGGCAGACAAATTAGAGTCTAGGTGATTTAGAGCTTGATTTGTCAGATATCCTAAAGGGTCATTAGGATATTACTTCTATCTTTTGAAAGATCACAATATGATTATGAGTTGATACATCATTTTTCTTGAAAAATAATTTATTCAAGATGGTGGCATCAAAAGATAGATTAGGCTAGAAGAAAAGGTCTCCAAAGAGCAACGAGCTAATGAACCTGAGGAACCCAGTCAGTCTCAGCCAATCCAAACACAACCTCCTCCACCTCATAAATCTACTAAAATTTTTCATCCTCCCGAAAGGTACTTAGGTACCATTTTAGAGGATATAGAGAAAATGTTCCTCATGAAAAATAGGATTCATGGTGATGATTCTAAGATCGATGATGAAGTGATATCAGATATCGATTCCAAGAAATGGTTATAGGCAATGAGGTCTGAGATTGACTCAATGCACTCGAACCAAGTCTGAAACTTGGTAGATCCACATAAAGATATTATACCTATTGGGTGTAAATTGATCTTCAAGAGAAAAATAGGTGCAGATGAAAATGTAGAGACATTCAAAGCTAGCCTCGTAGTGAAAGGATATAGTCAGTATGAAGGCATTGACTATCAAGAGATCTTTTCGCCAGTAGCCATACTAAAATCCATCCACTTACTGCTTGTTGTTGCAGCCTATTTAAATTACGAAATATGGTAGATGGATGTAAAAATGGTGTTCTCAAATGGATATCTTGAAGAAGATATCTATATGAAATAGTCGCTTAGTTTCACATCCAGTGATAGTGATCATAAGGTTTACAAGCTACAAAGGTTCATATATGGACTTAAACAAGCATCTTGAAACTAAAATGCTCATTTTAATGATAAGATCAAATCATTTGATTTCATCAAAAATGAGAAGCTGTGTGTATTCAAAAAGCTTAGTAGGAGTGCTATTGTCTTTCTCGTATTGTACGTGGATGATATCCTCCTGATTGGAAATGACATTTCCATGTTGACATCCATCAAAATGTGGTTGTCAAAAGAGTTCTCTATGAAAGATTTAGGAGAAGAGTCTTTTATATTAGGAATAAAGGTTTACAGGAACAGACTAAATAGGATGCTAGGTCTCTCACAGAAGATGTACGTAGAGGAGGTGCTGAACTCCAAGAGGAGATTAGTGTCCTTCAAACATGATATTCATCTCTCCAAGAAGACATGTCCCAATACACCTGAGAAGATTGAACACATGAGCAAGATCCCTTATGCTTTGGTAATCGAAAACCTCATGTATGCCATGTTGTGCAGATGATCTGATATTGCATATGTGAAATGTATCCTTAAGTACAAATGTATCATTAAGTACTTGAGAAGGACTAAGGATATGTTTTTAGTCTTTGGTAATGGAAAACTCCAGGTCCAAGGATATATAGACTCAAATTTTAAGTCTGATATAGATGATCGAAAGTCAACATCTGAAAGTTTGTTTGTATGCAATAGTGGTGCAATTAACTAAAAAAGTTTCAAGCAGATAGTGATTGCAGACTCTACAATGGAAGCTGAATACATCGCCTAATCGAAAGTTGCGAAAGAAGCATTCTCGTACAAGAAGTTTGCTGCAAAGCTCGGAGTGATACCATTGGATGTCATCCCTCTATACTGCGATAATAATGGTGCCATAGCTCTAGCTAAGAAGCCGAGGTCCCATCAGAAGTTAAAGCATATTGAGTGGCGATATTACCTCATCTGCAATTACCTCGAGAAGGGTTAAATCGAGGTTAAGAGAGTTGACACTGCAGATAATGCGACGGATCCACTTACAAAGCCATTAAGTTAGCAGAAGATTGGAGCCCACTTTGAGAAGATGAGACTTAGATTTATAGCCAATTGGCTTTAGGTCAAGTGAGAGTTTGTTAGATGAGTGCTTGAGAAATCAGATTGGCTGACACTTATAATACATTTTCTAGAAGCATTTTTATAATTTGACTTAAAATTAATAAAAAAATATTTTATTCTATCACATTGTATATATAGTGTCTGTGATACATTCTTTGAGTTAATGAAATGCTAATACATATTTTAAGAGTTGAAAATTTTAAGTCATGTATTTTCATAGTTAACTCATAAACTGCTCTTGACCATAGGATCATCATGAAGATGGTGATCGATCCAAAAGATTGGTGTACGATCGCTTGTTTAGAATAGATGAGTCTTGAGTCTATGGTGTGGAGACATCGGAGCAACAGTATGGATACTCGTTAGAGAATGAGGGTACTGAGCGTGACCATCTCGAGTAGTCATAATGAAGTCTACCTTCTTATCAATGATTGAGTTCAATGCTATAGTTGTGTGTCTGGTTCTTAGATCTGACGTGCATCGATAGTTCACTTTAAGTATGTTATAGTTTGACTACACCATAACTCGGGTGTTGCCTAGCCATTCGAAACCTTGAGGTGTATGTTGGCTATAGCATATTCATTGTAGGAACTGGTTCGCATCAAGATGGGATCTATCAACCTCGGTAGAGGAGGAATAGTCCTATGATGATCATAAGATTGAACCCTTAAGCCCATGGCCATGACAGTGTGATGTAATAGAAAAGAATTTTTTATTATATTTTTACATCAGACTCTGATCGAATGATTCAATCATATGATAAGATGTTGGGTTTGACAAGTTCACCTTAACCCTAATCCTATCGAGGCTCATGATAGAAGAATCCAATCACACAGGTAGCTACACTTAGTGGTTTGTATTCAGTTCTAATGGATTGCCACTATATACTACTAAGTGTCACTAGTAGATTTTGGGAGCAATTAGAATGATCTTGATGATCGATCATTCTAATTGGATGAATCAAAAGAGTTCTGATCCATCGAAAGGTGTTTCGATGATATCAATGATAGAGATCATGATATATCTCATTACCATACAGAACTGAACCTAACTAGATCACACAAATAAGGATTTAGGTTTGGATGTCATCAATTGAGCTAACTCAGTTTGTTTGATTTGGATTAAATCCAATTAGATTCAAGAAAATCATGCTAGCATACAATTGAGCCTAACATTCTCCTTCTATAGTCTTTTTGGTTCGTCTCGGCTGAGCCAAATTAGTTTGGACTCACCTAGAAACTTATATGACTTTGTCCTAGTCTAACTAGAGTTTGTCCAAGTCAATATATGATTGTCCTAACCTAATCTAAGCTTATCTTAATCCATCAGATGGAAACAGGACAAGACCTGTCAATTTCTATCACTGTCAAGATATGGGGTTAAGGGTTAACCCATATGCAGGAAAGAAAGGGTAGGGGTGTGCACCCCTTGAAGGCTTTTTGGGGGTGTGTGCCCCCTAGGTTTTCATGCACAAAAATGTGCGCACGCCCTATGTTGGCATGCGCACATGGGGGAAAAGAGGAGAGAGTCCCATGAGGATGGGACTCTTGGATTTCTTGATTGGATCATAAACCTAGATGCCAAACAATTATGCTCATTCAAACATGGTACCACTTATGGAGGATTTTTGGGATCTCTAATCTGATTAGATCAGGTGACATTGCATGGCCAATCAAATTAAAATCAGAATAAATCAATGAATAAGATTGGTTGATACTGTGTGACACTGCATGGCGTAGCAGAGTTTATTTAAACCCCTCTTATGCTTAGGATTTTCATGTGCCACTTCCTCCATGCCAATGTGCTGCCATCCCCCTTCTTCTTTTCCATGCCTCTTCATCCTCTTCCTCTCCCTCTTCTCCCCACCTAAAGGTTGGGCAAAATTCCAACAAGGAAATCCAAAGCATTGGCGCAAAGATCAAGCAAGAGATGATTGTTCTTCAATCTTAGTTTTGAAGGCTCTACAGATCAGATCCAGATCTAATCTTTGAAGATTTGATTCAAGAGGAGAAGATATCTAGAACTAGCCCGAGTGGACTCTAGTAGATGTCAGGCACTTGCATGGCTAGATTCAGAACTCCGAGTAATGGCAGATCATCATCAGGGTAATTATCTACCTTGAATAGGTAACATTTGATATTCCAAATTTAATTTTGATTTTTGATTTTAATATTAGATCATAAGGATGAGATTTGGAAACTCTTAAATCTGATTAGAAGTTGTAGAAAAATTTTAAAAATCTTTTCTATAGATCTGATTAGATCAGATTGATCCTGCAGTGGAAAAGCTAGTTTTCCTTCAGGTGGCATGTAGCTCTCCACCTACTTTAGGTTCTAGTGTTGAGGACCTTGAGGAGCTTGGTTGGTGCTCTAGAGACTTAGGAAGATAAGGTAGACTAGAGAACTAGAGCCATAAAGATGTTTCAGCTAAGATAGGGGCTGGCACATAGTTGGAGATGTCTCAGTCTCAGTTGGAGACATCTTGGTTCCTACTGAGACATCTCCAGGATGATCAAAGATGTCTTGGTCTTAGAAGTTCAAACAGATAGAAACGAGATTAAGCACAATCCTAGTTAGAGATATCTCAATTTTGAGACAAGACATCTTGGTTGTAGGCGAGACATCTCGATCATAGTTCGAGATGTCTTGATTTGCGTGGGTAGAAATGAACGGGAGTTCTGTTTGGGTCTAGGATAGGACTTTATCCTAGGGATCTTAAGCCTAGTTTGAAAGGTCTTAAGGTGGCTAACTCACGTATAGGTCTGGATTAGATCCAAGGGATAAGAGCATGGGAGACATGGATGTACATGAGCTTGGTGAGTGCTTTCATGTATTGGGTTAGCCAAAAAAATTTTTGGCCGGGCCTAATGGCTATATATAAATACATAGATTATATTAGGGTTTCATTGAAGATTGGAATACAGATCTTTTCTCCCTCCATCTCTCTTCTCTCTAGTGTTGCTACCCTAGGTTCTTGAAGATGCTCTAGAGAGAGGGGCTGCCTCCTTCAAGTCCAAGGAGGGAGGCGTCCCATCACAGATCCAAGTGGTGGATTGGTGGTATGCTGCCCTTAGAGAACGTCAAAAATCCCATGCTAAAGATCATGAGTTTTCGCAACAATTAGCATCAGAGCTAGGTGATGCCATGTTGATGCTCCAACACCTAGATCTGGGGTTTATTTGTATATTTTAATAAATTGATATAACTAATTTATTGCTTTCGTTGATTTATCTTGAAAAAGTTTCAAAATACCTACAGGAAATCCTAGACTTTTCATTCAATTGGTATTAGAGCCTAAGATTTTTTATGATATGATTTTTATGCATATTTAGAATATTTATTTAGATTAGATCTAAATTATAATCTGATGTTAAAATTTGAAATTAAATTTTAGATCACACGGACTGATTTATAAGGTTGTCCTGCTGTAAGATTTACCCCTTATAGTGTAAAAGTTGTCCTAGTTCATGCAGATCTAAAATTAATCATAAATTTATTAGATATGATCTAGATTAATTTATAATTTATTAAATTTAAAATTATTTAAATCTAAAAATAAATATTTTAGATTGCATGGACTAATTCTATAAGGTTGTCCTGCTATAAGGCTTGCCCCTTACAATGTGAAAGTTGTCCTAGGACGTGCTAATCTGAAATCCTAATCATAAAATTTTAAATTCGATCTAAGAGATTTTATGAATTAATTGATAGTGTTTTAATCTGATTTTCATGATCATAAATAAGTTAGATTTGATTTAAGATGATTTATGATTAATTAAAATTAAAATTATTTCAATTTGAATTACATGAATATGTTTAGATTAGATCTAAAGTAGATTCATATTTATATTATTTGCATATTAATTATGAATTAAACATGCAATTGGTTAGTAGATTCATATTGTAAAAATGTTATACAAATATGAAAATTATTTTCAAAATGTTAAACCCCAACCCTCAGCTTAAAACTTAATTAAAAATTAAGAGTCATTTGTTTAGGATCTTGGATTGTGAATTAAAGATCCTAAGACCCAAAAATCATAATATTTGGGATAATGGGTTAGAGGGAATTAGGTTCATTAATTGGGTTAGACCAAAGATTAGATTAAAAAATAAACTTAATTAGAGAATTGACTAAATCTAATTTAATGTTATCTTAGATTAGGTCAAGGATTCTCTAGATTAATTACAATAGTTCTAGTTGGTCAAGTCCATATCTTTAACGAGAACCAAAATGGACTTTTTTGGCTAAGTAGGCCCAAACTATTTGGTTGATCCAATCGAAACTAACATACCAGTTGGTGTCTAAGTCAGGCAATGTATGATCAGTGATGGTTAATTAGGAGCTACTTATACTGATTTGATCTTTGACAACTTAATGGCATATTCCTTCCACCGATCTCACATACCTGACCTTCTCAATCAATGATAAGACCACGATGTTGACGTTAAGATATCATGTTTATTAATTTAATTTTGACTTCTTAATATAATTAAAAATACATAGAAAGTAGCGAGTTAGGTCAAATCCATAGGGAAGGCGGTGCTTTTAGATTTGAATTCTTTGATTTTTATAATAAAAGAAAAGAGTTTGAAAATAAAATTGAAGTCAAAAAGTAAAATTTAAAATTATAATAAAAATAAATAGCAAAAATTTAAATAGTATAGAAAAATAAACTTGGTTCTAAGATCTACAATTTAGATCTTATCATCTACTTGCAATAAAATTAAAGAGCAATAAAATTAAATTTATAATAAAAATAAAGAGCATGAAACTTGAAAAGTAGAAAAATAAACTTTGCATTAATTAAAATTCAATTCAGATTTAAATACGTGAAATTTAAAAAATTGGAAAAAGAAAATAAAAACTAGAATGGTGATCTTGATCTTGGATCGATATTCACATTGAGATGGTGTAGAAGACTAGCTCTTCCTCTCGACACCGTCTACCTCAAAGCAACCATGAATCCCAAGCATGGCTCTATCATGTACCATAACCTTTCTTTGATCAAAGAAAACTGCTCTTTGATGCCTGGTACCCTTTTTATAGAGTGTTGGAGAGGAGGTATATTTGCTATCAGGCAATATGGGACTAAGGCATTGTGTAGCATCATGTATGAAGAAGAATTTGGATGAAAATCAAATTAAAAGACTGTCTGGATCACATCTTCTATGAATATTGATATTCTAACCATCAGATCGGAATTTAATGCTCCAAAATTATCAAAAAAAAATGTTTATCGGCCTAGAATTGATCAAAATTGATTCTAGCCATCGGATCATGCTTGATGGAGCTGTTCTGGCTGTTGGATCATGCTCAGGGCATTTAAATCAAACCATGAACTTCTGTGAACTATTAGATAAATTTTTAGGTGTGATTTGGCCTTTAGATCAGAATCTGGGGTGTCTGGGACCATCGAATGGCACACCATGTAGTTGGGGAATTCGAGTCAAAATTGAAAACACCCTGAACCATTGGATCTGGATCAGCTGAAAGATGGGCCGTCAGATGGTGCCTTTACTGTGCCTATAGACCAGCTGGACTGAGTGTACCATAGACCATGATGAATCAGTGCCAGACATGCTAGATGAAATTACTAAAATGCCTTGTGAGCGACGTATTTTCATGGTATGTTAAGGATCCATGATGGATTGATCACTATAGTGGTCTACCATGGACCGTGTGGTTTTTGACGTCATGCTAATGTCAAGTGAGAGGGGCTGGGCTACAGGCATGGGCTTGCTTTGCAGGCTGCATGTGAGTGGGTGCTAGGCTTGTGCTGGTGGGCTACAGCGAGTGGAATCAGGCTACGCTCGACCGGACCAACCAATTTGGGGTGAACTGGCTAGTTAATTTTATTATTTTTTATTTTTTCTTTTCTTTTTCTTTGAAAATTCATATTGGATCTATTTTAAATCAGATTCACTCCAAATTTGTTTCATTTGACCTAGAAAAATGAGCTCCTTTGAAAATTCTATTTTAAATCAGTTACTCGATGAAAAACCAATGTGCTTTTTTTTTTTTAACATTGTACCACTATTTAGTGTCTTAATCTCTTAAGCTTTCTATTTGATCCATATAGCAAGTTTTAGGCCAATGACTCCCAAACTAGTTGATTTTAGAGCATTAGGTATAAAATATCCCTCAAGCTTACTAGCTCGAATCAAAGAGGCTACAAGTTAAGACTAGCTTTACAATGAGCTTCTTTGTCCTTCCCACCTTTTGATGCAAAACTCAATGCTAGTTTAGGCAAAGAGGCCCGATTACTTAGTGAGAACTACTTGAAAACTATTTTATTTTATTTTTTTATGAAGAAGCATATAGTTACCTGACACAAGCCCATAAAAAGCTGACTCTTCTTTGATGCTAATAAAAAAAATCAGAAATACTCAAAGAAAAATTATTTATGTTCTAGACTTAATACTTTAATGGACTTTCTTAATACTTGATTATTATGATATCAACTCGCTCTGATACCAAACTATTAGGATATCAGCTACTCTGATACCACTTGTTAAGAATCTAGTATCAAATTATTGTGGTAGAAAGAAGAAAGAAATAAAATAAGAAAATAATCAAATACGTGGATCAACCTAAAGGCTCGCCTCCATAGGGCATGCAAAGCTTCACTATGAAAGAAAAAAATAGATACAAGAGGAGAATACCCACTCTCAACTCACCGTACAAGCTCTCTTAAAATCTCAAAGAGACCCACAAAAGCTATAAGATGCTCTACCCTCACAGTCTTCTCGTCAGATGCTATGCACCTTTGCTTCTCTCTCTTGCATTCTACACGTACTCGATGCTCTACCAAGCTCCTCTCGACAGCTACCTGAGCCTCTCTATGTGCCTTTTATACCATATGCGCTACCTTTTTTGCCACAGCACCTCAATCCTTTAAATAGGATGACAATCCTCTTCTCAATAGTTCATAGGAGTCATAACAGGGTTCATTCTTCTAATATGAGTCGAACATGTTCTTTATGGAGTCTTGGAATATTTTTTGATCTTCAGATCATGACAGCAACTCTCTATGGCCAATGGATCCTATGGTCCATGCCCAACTCCCATAGACCCCTTGGACTAATCATAGTTTGAGTCCAAATAAAAAAAATTCCATCATGTTCTATTCACCAACATCGAGCTGGCTCGGTCAGGGGTCGAGCTGGCTCGATTGCATCTCACCTAGACTCCTGCTATCTATCTGCCTAAGAGAGCTGGCTCGACTATGGTTTGAGCTGGCTCGATCTTAATCCGAGTCAGCTCGACTGCATATCAGAGCCGGCTCGACTGTTGTACTGAAAATTGATTCTCTTCTTACTATGGGTCAAATTCGAGGCATCAAATCCTAACAATCTCCATCTCGACTCGACATTCGGCCTCCACCTGACTTTGAGAGCTTCTGATCCATCTCGCCGCCAAGCCTTGGGGCATGCTTGCTGATCATGGATAGGCAAATATGGAAGTTGAGCTAGGTAGCTCGATCCTACCTCTGTCATGGGCTATGTCCTTTTTGACCAAAGACCCGCATGAAAAAGTTTTCTGTGGCAATAGGAACTTCACTCTACGACGTCACCTCTCATCCTCCCGAGTATCCCATCTTGTGTCCAATTCATCTCCACTTAGAGCTCCATCTCACACTAGGCACCCTCTAGCTCCTAAAGCTCTACCTAGCATTGGGCTTCCTGCTAGATAGTAATATCCTCTTATCTTCTTCTTCCTCTCCAATATCATCCTATCGCCATACATGACCTTCAGGATTCCATCATCAGCTACCCATCTATAGCTGTTTAAATCCAGTCTACTCAATGAGACAAGATTCTATCTGAAATCAGGTATGTATCGGACCTCCCCCAATCTCTTTACTATACCATCATATGTCTTCTAGCTGACCATCTCGATGCCTCTAATTGCACAGCTCAATCCATTTGGTAGATAAATAGTACCATCACTACTCTCCAAGGAGTCAAACTATTTTTTTCTACAACAAACATGATATATGTATGTAGAATCTAAAATCTACTGTCGGAAAGAACTAGATACCTTGTCAGATATCTTCAGGACATCATCCTCTGACTCGCTACTGGCCGTCGTTATAGTATCCCTCATCCGATCCATGAGTGGTAGGTAATCCTTGACTCGATGCCCCAACTCATCATACCTGTAGCATCTGATCTTGATAGGATTCCTTATCTTAGACCTGGATCTCCTCCTCAAATCCTCTGTCTCTTCGTCTACTACCTTCTGCTCCTTTAGAAATCGTCAAAGCTGAGCTACCACGATCTGAGCTTGAAGTTGGGTTCTCCCTCCTAAGAACCTCATTCTGGAGTATCACTGTAGTGACCTTGTCCATCTTGATGGTGCTTTTTTCCACTAGAAGAGCAGTCACCAAGGACTCATATGAAGGAAAGTGATGCTAGCAAGATCAATGCCCTGATCTTCTCCTCAACTTTTTCACCAACACTGAGGAGGTCGGTGAGGATTTTCTGAAAGTTGGATAGATTCTTCCACATGCTTTAGCCTTCGTCCATCTGCAGCTGGTAGAACTACCTCTAAAGGAATAGTATGTTGGTGAGTGACTTTGCCATATATAACTCCTCGAGCTTTGACCATAGCACCATCAGAGAAGTCTCGTCAAGTACATGGATCATCACATCATCCAATAGGTATAAGTGGATCATGCTCACCGTCTGCATCTAGATTCGCTTCCAATCCTTCACCTCTATGGTGGTTGGCGTCTTGTCATACAAGAGAGCGTCGATCAACTCATGTTAGATGAGGACATCCTTTACCCTTACTTGCCATAAGGAGAAATTGCCCTTCCCATCAAATCTATTGATCTCCATCTTGATTGTGCTTGTCTTCTCTATATTCTTCAATCTCTATCCACTGCTACAATCTATGCTCGCTACTATCTGGCTCTGATACTAATTATTATGGTATCAACTCGCTTTGATACCAAACTATTGCGATATTAGCTACTTTAATATCACTTGTTAAGGATCTAGTACAAAATTATTATGGTAGAAAAAAGAAAGAAATAAAATAAGAAAATATCAAGTACGTGGATCAGTCTAAAGGCTCACCTCCATGGGGCACGCAAAGCTTCACTATGAAAGAAAAAAATAGGTACAAGAGGAGAACACCTACTCTCAACTCACCATACATAAATATCTCTCAACTAGAAGCCATCCTCATAAAAGCTCTCTCAAAATTCCAAGGAGATCCACAAAAGCTATAAGTTGTTCTGCCCTTACAGCCACCTTGTTGGATGCTATGCACCTATTACTTCTCTTTCTAATAGGCTGCACGTACTCGACGCTCTACCAAGCTCCTCTCGGTAGCTGCCTAAGCCTCTCTACATGTCTTTCACGCTACATGCGCTATCTTTTTTGCTTCACAGCACCTCAACCCTTTAAATAGGATGAGAATCCTCTTCTTAGCAGTTCATAGGAGTCCTAATAGAGCTCGTTCTCCTAATATGAGTTGAACATATTCTTGATGGAGTCTTGGAATATTTTTCAACCTTTAAATCATGACCGCAACCCTCCATGGCCGTTGGATCCTATGGTCCACGTGCAACTAATCACAATCCAAGTCCAAATAGAAAAAATCCCATCATGTTTTGTTCGCCTCCATCGAGCTAGCTCGATCAAGGGTCGAGCTGGCTCGACTGCATCTCATCCGGACTCCTGCTATTTGTCTACTTAAGAGAGCTAGCTCAGCTATGCTTCAAGCCATCTCGATCTCAATCCAAGTCAGCTCGGCCGCATATCAAAGCCGGCCTGATTGCTGTGCTAAAAATTGATTATCTTCTTACCGTGGGTCGAATTTGAGGCATCAAATCCTCACATTGATCTCTCAATTTCTCATAAATTCTCTAATCTATGCATCAATTTTCTTCTAAAAATGCTTAGTTCAACTCGATTCATAAGCATAATCGGGTATCTAAATACTAAATACTAACTTCTTTGAGGACTTTTAAAAATTTTAAAAATTTTATTATTCTCCTCCGCAACTTAATCGACATTATCCTCAATGAAGAAGAAAAAACAAAGGGTGCAATAGAGAATAGAAATGAATACACCTAAGTCAATATGTATTTGTCGTCCAGCATGGGTCTTTGAAAATTTATCTCTCCCTCCAACTTATTCAACATGGGCTTAAAAAGAAAATAAACTAGAAAGATAAATTAGATGCAAGAAAATTAAATATTGAATTGCCTCCCAACAAGCACTAAGTTTACCATCTTCAGCCATATACAATGCAATCTACCTATCCTGTATCAAATACTAGATTGACAAATTCCAATGGTTTTGGATGGCAAATCTCAAGAAGATAGCTTGTGATCCCTTTATTGATAAATTCATTGTTAATTTTGGAAACATAGTTCACGACCCTATTTTTTGACCCTTATTTGTTAAGAATTTCTCTTATTTGTTGTTCTAGAATACTCAAGAATTGAGTTTTTGTATTGGAAGTTAAATTTGATGCAATGGATACTAGGAGGGTGTCTAAAGGTGGCTTCAATTTTGGAGGTAAATTAATATGATTATGCTTAAATAACTCTTACTACTATATAATGAGGCTACGATAGTATATACTATTGCGGCAGTTTTGAAAACCACTACCATAGAGTCTACGACAGCGGTTATATAAAATCATTACTATAAGTCAGATCTATGGTACTGGTTACACCAAACCACCACCATAGATCAATCTATGGTAGTGGTTAGCTTAACCACATCCATATGTTGATCTATGGCAGTGGTTTTGCATAATTGCTGCCATAGATCAAAATCTATAGCAGCGGTCAGTATAATCGTTGCAATAGATTTGATATATGGCAGCGGTCAACCAACCATAGGTTAACTGCTACCATAGAGCAAGACCTATGGTGGTGGTTAGGCATAACCAGTGTCATAGGTGAGACTAATAGAGTGATTAAGCTAAACCGCTGCCACAGGGCCAATCTATTACAACGATTTTATATAACCATTGCAATATCTTTTTTTTAGATTATTTTACTAAATATTATATAATTCTAAAATTATTATCATCTTCACCATTCATTATATAAATAATTATCATTAGAGTATTATCATAAAGGATCACCCTGATATGATATCCCTAGCTTTATCGATCAGTAAAATTTAATTTCGATGACCACGAACGATGGCACAATAATCTAATAGATGGAGACTATCGATGGATCTAAAAATCTACAATGATGATCTCGGTGATATTTGTAGTACACTTTTAAAGTTTTACTTCAATCGGATATCGTTATCATGGTTAATTTAGTACAGGATGATTTCGACAGTTAAATAAGAAACAAATGATCAAAAGGCCAAACGACATTCAATTATGAGATAATTTTTTAGTTAAATGATCTTTGCTATAATTTTAATCATTTTATATGGCGATGATTGTAAAATCCAAATCCTTTTTGTATGAACTATTTACATTAGGTAGATCTTGCAAATATACAAGCATAATTATTGAAGGAGTTTAAGAATGAGTAACGAGCGACGTATAGTTTTGGATCATTTTTAGATTGATGATTTAAATTTTATGATCACCACCATAAAATGATTAAAGTAGTTGCCAAAATTATTTATCTAAAATATTATCTCATAATCAAACACCATCTGATCCTTTGATCACTCATTTCTCATTTAACGATCGAAATAATCCCATAATAATTAACCATAAAAATGATATCCAATTGAAGTGAAACTTTGATAGTATGCTAGAAACATCATCGTATGTTTTTAGATCCATCAAAGATCTCCATTTATCAAATCATTGTACCATCATTCATGGTCATCGAAATTAAATTTTACTGATTGATGAAGCTAAGTCTATGGGATCGAGGTGATCTTTTATAACGATACTCTAATAGTAATTATTTAGATAATAAATGATGAAGATGGGTATTAAATTTTAAAATTGTATAATATTTAGAATTAAAAAAAACTTATTTCTAACCTCTGGCAGTGGTTACTGAAAACCACTGCCACATACCTATGGTAGCATTTCAAAAACCACTATCCTAGGTAGATATTTTTTTTTTCAAATCCCACCTCCTATTTCATTTCTATCTTCGAGAGCTCTCTTTCTCTCCCTCCTCTCCACTGTCGGTGAGGCCCTAGCCTTCATTTTCTTTCCCGACTGGCATCGACTCCTCCCCTGCCTCCTCTTTCATCCTTGGCCGACGCCGGCTCCACCGCCACCTCCTCCTTCTTCCTTGGTCAGCCCAGTTGCCACCTCTACCATCTCCACTGCTTGCCCTTTCTTCCTCGATCGGGCCAGCCACCAGCACCGCCTCCTTCCTTTCATCTGAAGGAACCAGATCTAGGATTTCAAGGCTGGATCTTAAAACATTTTCAAGATCAGATAGCGAAAGACTAAAATAAATTAAAATTTATTCATAAAAGTAAAGAACTGCTAGATCTAAAATCCTATTATATGATTATGGCATGAGATTTAAATCAAAAATTAAAAACATAAAGAAAGAAGAACATGTTGATTATATCAACATACATCTACACTACATCTAATGCAGGATGTAATAATAGGTTAGATCTATATTACCTATGCAAGTTAGACATTCTAACTTGTTGATCCGGGCTTAAGAATGATGCTCTGAGCTGCACACATGTCTAGCATCTAAGAGATGTCCACACGAGCCCACAAACCCTGATCAGAAGTTTTATGCAGGAAATCAGCACAGTATGCTAGTACTATACTGATCCTTCTTTGATAGTTGATCCGATACTTTTTTCTTCTAAATTTGGACTTCTCCAAAGAATAGAAAAAAGAGAAGAGATTTTAGATCTGAGACACTCTCAAAAAAAAAACTCAAAAGAGGAGGATAAGAGAAGAACAAAACAACCCTAGAAGAAGACCCTCTTCTTCTTCTTTGTTCTCTCACCTAGACACCCAAATTGGTGTCTATGAAATCCCAATGCCCAAGAGGTCTCTCACCCTGATATTCTAATCCCAAAAGCACTGTCCATTATCTAGAACATGTCCAAAAATTAGTGCAAAATTTATCCTATATAATAAGCTGTACAGAAGTCCTTGTTGAGTCAAATTTTTAGACTAGGAAAGAACAAACATGGCAACTAGTTGGGGCACCCAACACTTGGACACCCCCTCCTTTCTTTTTGATGTGGACCACTAGAGAAAAGCACACAATTTTTTTTCTTTTTCACCTAATAAATCAGAGAGAAAATAGGAAGAATGGGCGGCACGCATGGGAGGAGTTTTAGTTTCCTAAAACTCTATCCAAAGAAAAATTTAAATCAAATTCAAACTTCCTCCTTTGACTGGGTCCACAACTAATTACTATATGAAAAAGAGAGAACATGAGTGGGTGTGTGTGAAGACCAGGGAGAGGAGATTTGTCACTAAAAACAAAGGGAGAGTGGGCATAGGGAGGCATGGGATATAGGCAGCGCAAGATGGATCCTAGTCTTACTAGGATTTCATATTTGACTTGGTCAAAAATTATTTCTCAAACCAAATCAAATCAAAATTAATTTAACTCAATTAAGTTAGGCCCTAATCTAATTAAGATATTAATTAAATTATATTAAATTAAATTAAATTTTAATTTAATTTTCTTATCAAATTAGAAAATTGGGTTGACCAAAGTCCTAGTTGAACTAGGACTAGTTGTTCCTTGCACTTAGTTTATCCAATAAACCAATTGGACTTGATCCAATCAAGTCCAAACTAAATTTAATTAAATTATATTTAATTTGATTTAATCTCAATCCTTTGGCTTAATCAAATTAAGTCAATTAGATATCAAATTACTAATCGATCCTCCTGTAATATTTGTACTAGGTTAAACATCAATCGTATTGATTGGTTTTGCTTGAAATGATTCTCAATCATTGATCAACCATTTGATTGGATCATAAATTCTTATGTGTATAACCCTATAGATCTAAATCTATGCCAGTAGCATAGAAATAAATTTCTATACTAATCAAAGTGACCATCTAGCAATGATACCTGATGGTTGGATTGGTCGAATGTGTAGAACAACATCCTTAGAACCCATATGGATATGTTTCCATATAATTCATTCTCTTGACTAAAATGCTCATAGGACACCTTAGAGTTAAACTGTCAACTCTGATTAGGCCATCTACATTATATTTTAAAATACCAAATCCATCTCATGGATTATCCTGGCCAAGGTTTTGCTATATTGAAATACAGTGATACAATCTTCTCCAACTCTTGGAGTGGTCAATTCCATCTTGATCACACACTATCTTTATAAGTACTTAACTATGCCTAGAAACCTTCCATTACTGAATTAAAAATTTAGTTAGTCTGGTACCAAAGCACTTGAGTTGCTTGCAAGTCATTGAGATGATCTCAGGTCCATGGGATACTTATACCTATATTCTATCAGCGACATTCTCGACAATAAAATTCTCTAGAGTTGATCACGTTCAGTGACGATGTACCCCTACATCTCATCTTTATGCCATACCAATATCTCCATACTCCTTGGTTAAAAGGATAACCAATCTATATGGCATATAGCGACCTATGCTCGATCGATGCTATCGCCCTTATTAACAGCCTATCATTTGATCGTGAATAGTTTGAAGGACTAATCGATAAATTCTCTCTTTATCGAATCTAAATAGTCCTAAGGTTTTCATCACAATAATGAAGTTCATTAGAAGATGAAAAACTTATGATGAAAATATCAAAAATATATTTTATTAGTTAATGAATCAATTATAATTATAATATAGCTGAACCATCAACAGACTGATGATTGGCTTTGAAACACATTTTCCAACAACTTTCACTTATCCTAAATTCACTCGGCATAGTATCTTGTTGGGAAATGCATCCTAAAGCCAATCATCAAAGTAATAGATGATTGAAATTAGTATATAAATTATCTAATAATAATAGTAATTTGGCTGTTTCATCATCAAAATTCTATCTTTCTTAAATGAACTCCTAAATTATGATGAAGTCCTTAGAACCACAATCAATCGATAAAAAAAGATTTATCAGATTGTTCTTAAATTGTTCATGACCAAATGATAAGTTATTAATAAGGATGATAACTTATCGAGTGTAGGTCGTTGTATGCCATATGCGTCGGTTATCCTCATAACCAAGTGGTGTGGAGACACTGGTATGGCATTCAGATGAGATGTACAAGTATATCTGCACTGAACATGACCAATGTAGCACTCTACTGTCAAGAGTAACTAGCTAAGGCCAATGGGTATAAGTGTCCCTCCAACCTGAGATCGCCACAGTGACTTACGAGCAACTCACTATACATTGGTGCTGGACTGCTTGTATTTCTAATATAGGTGACAGAAGGTTTTTAGGTACAGTCAAGTATTTGTAGAGTCAGCGTGTGAGTCAAGATGGAATTGACCATTCTTAATTAACTTCAGGAAGAGAATGTGTTGCTGTATTTTAATTTAGCAAAACCTAGGCCTGGGTAATTCTCATGAGGTGTCATGGGATTTACAAAATTTTAAGACACAATAGAGATGACTTGTATGAGTGTTTGACAGCATACTCGAATTTGTCTTGAGCATTATTGGTCATAGGGATGAATTATATGGTAACCATGGGCCAGGGTTCTAAGAATGTTGTTCTGCATGCATTCGACCTATCCGAACGTTGGAAACCATTGCTAGATGGTAACTTCGATTGGTGTAGAAATTGATTTCTATACTATCGATTTAGGTTCGAACCTATGGGGTCACATACATTAGAGCTTGTAACCTGATCGGATGGTTAATTGATGATTGAGAATCATTTCGAGATCAAACATTCAATGTGATTGATCCTTGATATAGGGTTTTGTAATTTGATTACATGCATGTTATAGATTAAATAGTTTAATCTATGTCTTTCGCTGCTCTATATTTTGAAAAAGTTTTGAAAACTATGCTTGAAACCCTGCATATTTTCTATCAGTGATATCAGAGCATCTAGGTTCTGTTATAATATGTTTATGTATGTTTTAGATTAAATCTAAAAATTAATAGTTAATTAAAGATCACTGCCATAAGGTTGTCCTGTTGTAAGGTTAGACCCTTACAATGAAAAGGATGTCCTAGTATGTGCTGATCTAAATCAAAATCATGAATTATTTAGATTAGATCTAAGAATATTTATGATTTAATTTTTTGATTTAAATCTAAAATTTAATAGATATTATATCTATTTTAGATTATTTAGATTAGATCTAAATAATATCAGGATTGCACATACTGCCATAAGATTGTCCTGCTGTAAGGTTTACCTCTTATAGTAAAAAGGTTATCTTAGTATGTGCTGATCTGAGAAACTTAAATCATAAATATATTAGATGAGATCTAAAGTGATTTATGATTTATTTTCAAATTTTAAATCTAATTTTAAATAATTTATGATCTGATCTACATGATGTATTTTATGTTTAGATCTAATCCTCTTATTGCATATGTTGATATGTAATTTTTATTTTGAATCTAGCATGTGTATGTATGACATATTTATTTTATAGAAATTAAATCGTGAACTTACTTTCTGCAAAATCATAGATTTGAAACTCTAGGACATGATCTAAATAATGAAACAAATCTGATCTAAAACTATATAATGAATATGATTCAATACAATTTGAAAATGTTTCAAATAATAAAATCAGAAACTACTTCTGAGATTTCATAAATCTAAATCAATAAGACATGAAATTAATTGAGAATTAAGTGATTGTTTAGGATTTAGGTTTGTGATTTGAAGATCCTAAGATAATTTCATAAAATATGGGTTAAAGGGAAAAGGGTTGGCTTTGATCAGGTCTTTAACTGGGTCAGACCTAGGATTAGATTAAATATGGACATAGTTAAGAAAATGATCAAACCTAATTAATAGTTAATTAGGATTAGCTCATTTTTATAGATCACTTCAATAGTTGTAGTTGATCAAAGTTCATACATCTAACAAATGGATGTTGATCGTGGCTTAGTGGTCAAGCTTAAGTCTTTAGGCAGACCAAATCAAAATTAATAAATCAATTAGTGTCTAAGATAAGTCTGGCATTCTAGATCGATGCTTTTTAATTGATAGCCTGCTTATCTGGCCATTTTTGATAGTGTCTAAGGCAAGCCTTGGCAGACTCTTCCATCGATCTTACTTATCTAGCCAATATGATTAATCAAGTTTTTGGTTAGATTTTTCATTGATTCGTGCTAACCCATGTCACATAGAAAATCATTAAGACTGATTTAGGTACCCATAGACCGTAATTGATCCTAGTCCTCATCAGTGACTTGTGAAGTTAGTGGGAGGACTTGACTTGGTGAAGTCAGTGGGAGCAAATTGGTCCATGTTCTTTATTTTCTTAAATCACTAATAATTTAAATCCTCTAAAATTATTAGGTCCTTAAAATGATAAAGTTATGGGGATAATGGAGTCATAGCCTCCCATTAAGGTGTTTGATAATGGGTCCATTAACTTAATAATCATTAAAGACCCAAAGGCCTGGTGCTTGTTGACTAATGGAATTATCATCCATCATATGATGACTTGGATGTGTCTCTCTAATGGTGGTTGGGTTGGCCAACCAAAGTTGGGCCTGATTATTTATTGGTTGGATGCGCTAAGTATGGTCATGTTAATGGTTGGACCTAATTGGATCCTTTTCTGAGAAGGCCAAAACCAACTGATCAGAGCCTGGGGCAACATTAAAATTACTAGAAATTATTTGGAGAAATAATTAGTTATAAACCTACCCTTAGATGTACATGGGTAGGCCAACCAAAGTTGGGCTCATGTGCAGTCTATGTGGATTCTAGTACCTACTAAGAAATTAAAGTAACTTCTTGAATTGGAGGTAGAGGCTACCAATTCGAATAAAATAATGGAAGAACCTTTAGGCGAAAGTCCAAGTCTTTAGGCTTAAAATGATTCATATACAATAGGTCATTGTTCTCTATTAAGGCTAAATCCTAATTGCTCCTATCACTGTTAGATAGTGAAGACTTATGGACCCAACTTCTATAATCAGTATCGAAAGTTGAATATTGGTTCAGCGGTACGAATGGGTTCGTATTGAGATTTCTGAGCCTAGTCAAAATAATTAATCCAAGATTAACCCAAATCAGGCATAGTACTTCTAATGTCTGAAATAGGATCATAGGAAGAAGATTTGCCTTGCTTCCCTTGACCACAATAGGCTGTACAAGAGAAAGGAGCAAAAGTTGCTCATTAATGATGTTATACGATAACACCTTCAAACTTCTCTATATGTAATTCTACTACCTGGGTATTAGATACCAGTGGTCTTATGCAATTCATTGCAAGGACTTAAGGTAAGCGGAATGTACACACCCTAGTTAGATTATGTCATGGATGTCTATGTTTGACATTACAGGCTTAGTCATATTGACAAGAATAGGATAAATGGATTAGCTTGAGAGAGAAATCTCGATATCAATGATTGTGAATCATTGATAGCCTATGAATCTTGTCTACTTAGAAAGATGACAAAGTCATCATTTACCAAAAAAGATGAGGCAGTCGATAAATTTCTAAGTCTCATACATAGTGGTGTATGTGGACCTTGAACTTAAGTGCCAAAGGAAGACATTAATATTTCATTACAGATGACCTATCTAAGCATGGGTACATCTGGGATGAATCATTTGAAATGTTCAAATGATTCAATAATGAAAAAGAAAAACAAACTGGATAAGGTATTAAAACTCTTCGATCAGATCGAGGAGGCAAATACTTATCCAGTGAGTTTGTGACATATTTAGTAGAGAATAGGATTCTCTCTCAGTGGATTTCTTTTCAGAACACAGTGTATATAAAAGAAGAAATTAAACTTTATTAGACATGGTTCAATCCATAATAGGGTATACTTTTCTGCCTATTGCAGGGTTGCGCTCTTATGACTATTTTTTTACTCTGAAAATTTATACCTAGTTAATCTGTTGCATTGACTCCATATGGGATGTGGATCGGATGTAGACCGAGACTCTCTCACTTTTGGCTTTGGAGTTGATCAGCCTATGTCATATATTTGCACATAGATAAACTTGGATCCTGGTCCAATAAGTGTTTAATAGTTATTAATTCTGCTATGCTAAAGAACATAAGATGTTCATCAGCATAGGGCATTCCTTTTGGAAAGGAGTTCCTTAGAGAAGGAAATGATGCCTATCAAGTTGAACTTGTAAAAATTTGAGTAGTTAAAAAGAACCAACGTTATCTGATAAACCTATAGAACCAAATTTGATCAGATCAAATCCGGAGCCCATTAAAGTATCATCTTTAAGGAGATCGGGTAGAGTATCGCATTAGCTAGACAGATACTTCAGTGTCTAGGTCTAGGATGGCAATCATGTTGAGCTCGATGAGAATAATAAGGATCTGATCACCTGTAAGGATACAGTGTAGTGGCCTGATTCTGAGAAGTGGCTTGGAGCCATATGATCCAAATTGAAGTCTATAAAAATCAATAGTGTATGGACACTAGTTGATCACTTGAAGGAATAAAATCCATTGGGTGTGAATAAATTTTTAATAGAATTAGAGTAGCACAAACGAAAAGGTAAGGACCTATAAAGCCCATCTGAGTATCATCTTAGAGTTTGAACATACGTTCTGAACGTATATCTTAGTTATGAACAAAGACAAACCCTACACTTATTATTGGGCAAAATATTTTGTTGTGTGATTACTTGTGATGTTTGAGGATGAAATTCTATTAATTTGAAGTAGCATTCTAACATTGCAAGGAATAAATGTTTAGCTATCATCTTATTTATCCATGTACGAGATTAGACTTGGTATACTCACTAGAGGTAGTGAGCAGATACCGGTTTAATCCAAGTAAGAGCCACTGGAGGATTGTATAGACAATCCCTAAATATTTAGAAAATACTAAGGTCTAGTGACTCAAATATGGAAGTACTGACTTAAAACATATGGATGTTTTGATTTCAATCAGAATAAGATGACAACAAGAGAATGTCGACTCATACCTTAATTATGGGAGCAATATGCTGGAAAGGTTCCAAGTAGGATACTTTAGTCTATTCAGTTAGTGATGTAGAGTATATCATGGCATATGATGCTGCCATATAAGTTGTGTAGTTACTGAGGTTCATTAGTAGGCTGGGAGTGGTACCCTCCAACCATGGTCTAGTCCTATCATAGCACTGGAGCCATAGCTCAGGGGTAAAAGGAGAATTTGACCGACCCATTTGCTAAGACCTCGGAACTAGGGAGTTCTACGAACTTAAGTGAAAGAAAGGATTTTTATATCATTCTGATTGGCTTTAGTCCAAGTGAGAGTTCTTGAAAAATGTGTCCTAAAGTCAATCATCTAAGTAGTAGATGATTGAAATTAGTATATGAATTATCTAATAATAATAGTAATTTGGCTATTTCATCATCAAAGTTCTATCTTCCTTAAATGAACTCCTAAATTATGATGAAGTCCTTAGAACCACAATCAATCGATAAAGGAGGATTTATTGGATGGTTCTTAAATTGTTCACGATCAAATGATAAGTTATTAAGAAGGATGATAACTTATCGAGTGTAGGTCGCTATATGCCATATGCGTTGGTTGTCCTCATAACCAAGTGATGTGGAGACACTGGTATAGCATCCAGATGAGATGTAGGAGTATATCTACACTGAACATAACCAATGTAGCACTCTACTATCAAGAGTAGCTAGCTAAAGTAATGGGTATAAGTATCCCTCCAACCTGAGATCGCCATGGTGATTTACGAGCAACTCACTGTACTTTGGTGCTGGAATGCCTGTATTTCTAATATAGGTGACAGAAGGTTTTTAGGTACAATCAAGTACTTGTAGAGTCGGTGTGTAAGTCAAGATGGAATTGACCAGTCCTAATTAACTTTAGGAAGAGAATGTGTCGCTGTGTTTCAATTTAGCAAAACCTAGGCCTAGGTAATCCTCGTGAGGTGTCACGGGATTTGCAAAATTTTGAGAAATAATAGAGATGACTTGTATGAGTGTTTGATGGTATACTCAAAGTTGTCTTAAGCATTATTGGTCATAGGGATGAATTGTACGATAATCATGGGCCAAGGTTCTAAGAATGTTGCTTTGCATACATTCGACCTATCCGGACGTTGGGAACCATTGCTAGATGGTAACTTTGATTGGTATAGAAATTGATTTTTATACTACCAACTTAGGTTCAAACCTATGGGGTCATATACATTAGAGCTTATAACCTGATCGGATAGTTAATCGATGATTGAGAATCATTTCGAGGTCAAACATCCAATGCGATTGATGTTTGATCTAATGCAAGTGTTGCAGTTGGATCGATTAGCTATGGGATTAATAATTGGCTCAATTTGATTGAGCAATTAGACTGAGATCAAATCTAATTGAATTAAATTTAATTAAAATTAGTTTGGATTTAATTATATTAAGTTTAATTGGTTTATTGGATAAGCCAATTTCAAGGTAAGAATAATTTCTTGTTTGACTAGGACTTGGGTGGACCTGATTGACTTAGGATTTAAATCAGATTTAAATCTTAATTTAATCTAATTTAATTAAACTCTTAGTTAGACTAAGATCATTCTTAATTGGATTACATTTAATCTAGTTTAAATAGGATTTAAATTAGATTTAAAATAATTTTGACCTAGTCAAATAAGAGGAGTCCCAGTTGGACTGGAACTCTCTCTCTTTCACTTGCGCCTAAGAAAGCCCATGCCATATTTTAATTCTATATTTTTTTTATGTTTTCCATGCCTAATAAAAGGTTTCCCAATCCCCATATCAGATTATTTGGAATAAATTTTGACTTGGTCAAAAGCAGGAAGTTGTTAGGATTAGTTTCCTTCTTGGAAGATCCCTCTTTGACCTAAACTCTTCCCTCCCCTTGTGCGCCCACTTTTCCCATGCCAATTCTTTTGTGCCACCCTTTCTCCCCTAGATTTTGTGCATGTGATTCATAGTATGCACAAAAATAATTATGGGAGGGGTGTCCAAGAGTTGGATGCCCCATAGGAATCCAAAAAAGACTAGGTTTGACCTGGTCATCCATATATATTTTGGGTGCCTCCTTTCATATGGTTTGAGGATGTGAAAAATCCTAGAAAAATCATGAAAAATCAGAGGAGAAGGAGGAGAAGGCGTGGAGAATTTATGGTGCCAAGATTCTTGGAGAAGAGCCCTCAATTAAGACATCAAAGGTTGATGTCTTGAAGAGACAAGGTAAGAGAAGATTATCTTCTCTTATATTTTTCTTTTATGTTTCTCTCTTCCTATTTTATTTGTGATTTTTATATGATAAAAATCAGAGAGAGAGAGAGAGAGGAGGGGTGTTGAGGTTTGAGGTTCCATGTTCTTTGGAGAAAGGGTCTTCATTTGGACATCAAACATTGATGTCTTGAAAGGCACAAAGGTAAGAGAAGATGGTCTTCTCTTGTTGTTTTGATTTTAATCTTTCCTTACTATTTTCTTTGTATCTTTTTATGTGATAAAAATCTGAGAGAGAGAGGATAAGGGCGTGGGATATGTGCTCAAAGACTTTTGGGCATAGAGACTTTCTTTTGGACATGATCTGATCATGTCCTGATGCGAGAAGAAGAACAGAAGAAGGTCTTCTCTTATGATTTCCTTGAGAGCCCTTCTTCTCAATTTTATTTATGAGATTTTTATGATAAAAATTTGATGGTGTGATATCTAAAAAATTAAGAAAAAATCTAGAGGAGAAGGTCTCCTTTGAACCTAGCATAATAGATATTTTCAAGATATCAATCATTGACGTCCTGAAGGAGAAGATTTGTCTTCTCCTAGGGTTTTTCATATGTCTTTTTATTTTCTGATTTATGGGAGATCCAAGGGTTGGATTTCTCTCTCATTCCTCCTCATGTTCTTTATCTCTTGAATTTTTTAAGAGATGCGAAGAACATGTATTTAATTAACCATCAGGAGGGATCCATGAGAAGCTAGCACTTCGAGCGGATCTTCGTTCAATGAACCTTTGATCTGTGTTGTAGATTCTTGTGGATCACTTGTAGAGGCCAGACACTCGTGCGGCTCCAAAGGCAACAATAAATTCAACCATGAAGTTCTCGACCTACGCAAAAATAAGAGATCTGATCTCTTGGTGACCTAGATGTGATCTAGGATTAGATCTAGAATTATTCTAGATCTAGGTATTGATATGATCAATACCACTTATGATTAATTTAATTTTAGATTTATATTTGCATCATAACATATTATAGATCTTTGATGTAGGGTTTTGTAATTTGATTACATGCATGTTGTAGATTAAATAATTTAATCTATGTCTTTCGCTGCTCTATATTTCGAAAAAGTTTTGAAATCTATGCATGAAACCCTGCATGTTTCCTATCATATCTTATACCCATCTTTGACTTGTGGTTGTTGAACTTCTTCATCGCCAGGGCTTTAGTGAAGGGTTTGGTTAGGTTCTCCTTTCTATCGATTTTCTGAAGGTCGACGTCACCTAGATCTACGATCTCCCAAACCAGGTGGAAGCGGCATAGAATGTGCTTTGTCCACTGGAGTGCCTTTGGTTCCTTCGCCTAAGCTATGGCATCGGTGCTGTCACAGTAGAGCAAGACCAAACCATCAAAGAAGAATGCTACTCCAAGCTCGGTGATAAACTTTCTCAGCCACATAGCTTCATTCATGGTATTTGATGTTGCGATGTACTCTGCTTCGCAAACAAAGTCTACTACAGTATGTTGCTTGGAACTCTTCCAGCAGATAGCTCCACCATTTAAGATAAAGATATATCCCGACACACTTCTACTGTCATTATGGTTAGATTGAAAGTTGGAGTCAATAAACCCAATAAGTTTCAAATCTGACTCACCATAAACTAACCATTGATCCTTAGTATTTCTCAAATACTTAAGGATGGTTTTAACCACTTTCTAGTTGTTTTCTTCAGGTTCAGACTACTATCTACTCACTACTTCTAGTGAGCATGCCACATCTGGTCTCGTACATGTCATGATGTACATGATAGATCCCACTATCGAAGCATATGAGACTCTACTCATACGCTCTCTCTCTTCAAGAGTTATCGGACAATCCTTTTAGAGAGAGAAATTTTTTGGTCTATCGGGAGATAATCCTTTTTAAAATTCTCCATGCTGAACCTCTTCAGCACAGTATCTATGTACGTAGACTAGGGTTATCCAAGCATCCTTTTAGATCTATCTCCATAGATCTTCATCCCTAGGATGTAGGATGCTTCACCCATGAAAAACTGAGATGAAAACCAAACTTTTATTCCCTGCAGTGCAAGGATGTCATTCTCAATTAAGAGAATGTCATCCATGTACAAGACCAAAAATATCACTGCTAGACCATTTGCCCATTTGTAAATGCAGGGCTCTTCTCCATTCTTAACAAAGCTATATGTTTTGATTATCTTATCAAAATGCATGTTCCAACTCTAAGATGCCTGCTTCAATCTATAAATGGATCTCTGAAGCTTGCACACCTTGGACTCATCTGTGGATGTGAACTCCTCAGGTTATATCATATACATCTCTTCGATCAGCTCTCCATTTAGGAAAGCTGTCTACACACCTATCTGCCAGATCTCATGGTCCAGATGGGCAATAATTGCAAGCATTATCTGAATGGATTTGAACATTGCCACAGGAGAGAACGTCTCATCATAGTTAACTCCATAACATTGATGATATCCCTTGGCAACCAGACGAGCTTTATGGGTCTCCACCATTCCATTTGCACCCTCCTTCCTTTTGAAGACCCACTTACACCCAATAGATTTAATCCCTTTGGATGGATCAACTAATGTCCACACATTGTTGATCTTCATGGACTCTATTTTGGACTTCATAGTCTTGAGCCATTTCTCGAAATTAAATCTCTGTATTGCATCCGTATAGGTGATTGGATCCTCATCATTCTCATCAAGTTCGATGGGATCACCATCCCAGACCAAGAAATCATAGTATCTATCCGGCTGATGCGGAACTCTATGGGTTTGCCTTAATGGTGCAAGTATATTAGGCTCTAGATCTGATCTAATCAAATCTGACTCAGGTTCGGCTATAGGTGTCGGTCTTTCTACTTGTTGAACCTCATCGAGTTCAATCTTAGAGGCAGTAGTTCCTTCACTAAGAAACTCTTTTTCTAAAAGGATTGCCTTAAGGCTAACGAACACTTTTTGTTTATCAGCATGATAGAAATAATAACCCTTACTTTCTTTAAGATATCCTATAAACACACTTATTAGACTAGGGTCCAAGCTTATCTGTATGTAAATATTTGACGTAGGCCAGACAACCCCAAACCCATTGGTGAGAGAGTGTAGGCCTATGCCCAGTCCATATCTCATATGGAGTCTTTGCGATAGATTTACTCAGTACATTATTCAATATATAACATGCAGTCTTAAGAGCATAACCCTAAAATGAAATAGGCAAACTAGCAAACTTCATCATGGATCGAACCATGTTTAACAAGGTTGGATTTCTCCTTTCTGATACACCATTATGCTGTGGTGTTCCTAGAGGAGTCCACTATGAGAGAATCCCATTCTCTCCTAGATATGTCAAGAACTCACAAGATAGATATTCACTTCCTCGATCCAATTGAAGAATTTTAATACTCTTTTCAGTTTATTTTTCTACTTTACTTCAGAATCTTTTGAACATTTCAAATGAATTCGACTTACGTTTCATCAGATTGACATATCCATACCTGCATAAATCATCTATGAAAGTGATGAAGTACAAATATCTATCTCAAGCACTTGTACTCATAGGTCCACATACATTAGTATGTACTAGACCTAAAAGCTCAGTGGCTCTTTCACCTTCTCCAGTAAAAGATGACTTGATCATTTTTCTAAGAAGACATGACTCACAGATTGGAAGTGACTCATAATCATTTACTTCAAGGATTTCCTCTTGGATTAACTTGTTTATCCTATTCTTGTTAATGTGACCTAGCCTACAGTACCACAAGTAGATATTAGGGATATTATCTAATCTAGGATTTTTCTAGAAGTGTACATGACACTCATAGAGTGTGATAAAATATGTTCTTGCATTATTGTAACATCATTCATAATAATATCATAATAATCTTTTTTTATAGATAAATGATAACCATCTTTGGCCAAAAGACTAACAGAGATTATGTTCATCAGAAAGGAAGGACAATAATGACATTCATTTAAAGAAATAATATTAGTATTGAGAATGAGTTGAACTATTCCCATAGCTAGAACTGGAACAGACCTTCCATCTCCAATATTTAGGAATCGCTCATTATTTTTAATTCTTCTACTAATTTGAAGTTCTTGCAACATATTGCAAATATGGACTAGACTTTCGATATTTAATACTCAAGTAGAAGTATCTCAAATAGAAAAATTATAAGGTATTATCATATAACATCTTCGATCAACAACTACTTGCTCATCTCTCTTTTTCAGCCTGTTGGGGTCATGGGAATCAGATATTGAGGATAGTTCCTCTTCCAATGCTTCTGCTTCTTATAGCGAAAGTATTCTATCTGATCTAGGTTATTCTTAGACCTTATTTTTAAACTAGGCATAGAGGCCCCAGCACGATCCACTTTATGTTGCTGAACAACATTAAACTTTCGATACTTATTATTAAAGTTGGGTCCCATAAGTTTATCATTGTCTAATAGTGAATGGAGCAACTGTGGTATGTGTTTAACTGCATAAAGGAGAACTAAAAGCCTAATTAGTAATTGATTCATTAAATCTAAAGATTTGGACTTTAATCAAAATGTTCTCCTACTATTCTATTTAAGCTAGTTGCCTCTACGTTCAATTCAAGAAATTATCCTAATTTATTAGTGGGTACTAGAATCCACATAGAGTGCACACAAGCCCAACTATGGTTGGTCAACCCATGTACATCTAAGGATAGGTTCATAACTAATTATTTTTTCAAATAATTTTTAATAATTTAATTTTATCTTAGGTATCTTTTCAGTAGGCTAGGGCCTTCACTGAAAGTTTCGATTAGGTCCAACCATTAATATGATCATACTTGTTCTATCTAACTAATGAATGATTAAGCCCAACTTTGGTTGGTTAACCTAATCACCATTTAGAGAGATGTGATCAAGAAATCATATTATGAATGATAATTCAATTAGTGGATAAGCACCAGGCATATGGACCTCTAATGACTATCCAACTAATGGACCCATTATCATCCACTTAATGGAAAGCTATGATATAGTTATCACCATAACTATTTTATTTTAAGAATCTAATAATTTTAGAAGATTTTAATTTAAGAAAGAGAGAAGGTCAGATGAACCAACTTGTCATGGTCCTTCCACTGGCTTCACCAAGTCAGCTTAAGGGAGACCATCAATAGGTTGGTCAAGGAGCACCTAAATCAGTCATACTAATTTACCTAACTGATATGGGTCAGCTCGAATAGTCAAGTGATCCGATCAAAATATAATTTCATCAAGAGGCCAGATAAGTTCGATCAGTGGGAGGGTCTGCCAAAGCTTGCCTTAGACACCATCAAAAATGGCCAGGTAAGCAAACTGCGAATTAAAGACCACCGGTCTGGTTTACCTTTGGCACCAACTAGTTTACCTTAGATACCAACTGGTTTAATTAGTCTTGATTAGATCAACCTAATAGTTCATGCTAAACAGCATAGCCAAGAATCAAGTCTATCTTGGGTCTCGTTAAAGATATGGACTTAACCAACTACAACTACTATAATTGATCTAGAAAATTCTTGACCTAATCTAAGACAACAATTGATTAGATTTAGTCAATTCTCTAATTAAGTCCATTCTTTAATCTAATCCTAGGTCTAATCCAATTAATAGATCTAATCCCCACTAATCCATTTAACCCAATGTGTTATGATTTGTGTCTTAGGATCTTCAATTCACAATCCTAGAACCTAATCAAACAACTTCTTAATTCTTAATTAAGTTTTGGGCTGAGGGTTGGGGTTCGGCTTTTCAAAAATGATTTTCATGCTTGTAAAATATTGTTACAATATGGTTCTACCAATCAAGTTGCATGTTTGATTCATAATCAATATACAAGTAAGATAAGCATGAAACTACTTTAGATCTAATCTAAATAGGTTCATGTAATTAAAATATTTTCAATTTCAATCAATCAAAAATTACCTTAGATCAAATCTAACACATTTATGATAATTAAAATTAGATTAAAATATTTTTAATCAGATCATAAAATCTCATAGATCTAATTTAAAGTTTTATGATCAGTGTTTTAAATTAGCACGTACCAGGATAACCTCTCCACTGTAAGGGATAAATCTTACAGCAGGATAATCTTATAATCAGTCCGTGCAATCTAAAATCTTTTTTTAGATCTAAAATTTTTTTAAATTTAATAAATTATGAATAAAATTAGATTATATGTAATAAATTTATGATAAGAAATAGATCTAAATGAACTAGGACAACCTCTCTACTATAAGGGATAAATCTTACAGCAGGACAACCTTATAATTAGTTCATATGATCAGGATTTTTAATTTTAAATTTAATAATTAGATTATAAATTAGATTTAATCTAAAATATAATCTAAACATACACATATAATCATGTAATAATTAATCTATGCTCTAATACCAATTAAAGGAACTAGATCTAGAATTTTAGGACTAGATCTTGAAACTTTTTCAAGATCTAGCAGCAAAAGACTAAAATAAATCAAAATTTATTCATAAAAATAAAGAACCATTAGATCTAAGATTATATTACATGATTATAGCATGAGATTTAAATCAAAAATAAAAAATATAAAGAAAAAAGAACATGTTGATCATATCAATATGTATCTACACTACATCAAATGTAGGTGTGTAATAATAGATCAGATCTATATTACCTATGCAAGTTAGATATTCTAACTTGCTGATCCAAACTTGAGGATCATGCTCTAAGTTGCACACATGTTCAACCTCTAAGAGATCTCCACATGAGCCCACGAACCTCGATCAGAAGTCCTATGAGAGAAATCAGCACAATATGCTAGTACTGTGCTAATCCTTCTTCAATAGTTGATCTGATTTAGACTTTTTTAAAGAATAGAAGAAAGAGGAGAGATTTTAGATCTAAGATACTCTCAAAAAAAAATCTCAAAAGAGGAGGATAAGAGAAGAACAAAGCAACCCTAGAAGAAGACCCTCTTCTTCTTCTCTATTCTCTCACCTAGACACCCAGATTGGGGTCTATGAAAATCCAACACCCAAGATGTCTCTCACCCATTCACACACTCAAAAGCACTCTCTAAGATCTAGAACATATCCAAAAATTAGCTTAAAATTTATCCTATATAATGAGTTATAGAGGAGTCCTTGTTGAGTCAAATTCTTAGATTAGGAAAGAAGAAACATGGCAACTAGTTGGGGCGCCCAACACTTGGACTCCCCCTCATTTCTTTTTGGCATGGACCACCAGAGAAAAGTGCACAAAATTTATTCTTTTCCACCAAATAAATCAGAGAGAAAATAGAGAGAATGGGCAGCATGCATGGGAGGAGTTTTAGTTTCCTAAAACTCTATCCAAAGAAAAATTCAAATCAAATTCAAACTTCCTCCTTTGACTGGGTCCATAACTAATTGCCATATGAGAAATAGGGAAGATGAGTAAGCATGCATGAAGACCAGGGAGATGAGAGTTGTTGCCAAAAATAAAAAGAGAGTGGGCATGAGGAGGCGTGGGATATAGGTGGCGTAAGATTGATCCTAGTCTTACCAGGATTCCATATTTGACTTGGTCAAATATTATTTCTCAAGCCAAATCAAACCAAAATTAATTCAATCTAATTGAATTAGGCCCTAATCTAATTAAAAACTTAATTAAATTAAATTTAATTAGATTTAATTCGAATTTAATTTTTTAGTCAAACTAAAAAATTGGGTTGACCCAAGTCCTAGTTGAAATAGGACTAGTTGTTCCTTGCACTTGGCTTATCCAATAAATCAATTGAACTTGATCCAATTAAGTCCAAATAAAATCTAATTAAATTATATTTAATTATACTTAATCTTAACTTTTTGGTTTAATTAAATTAGGCTAATTAGCAAATAAATTGCTAATCGATCCTCCTGTAACCTTTGCACTAGGTTAAACATCAATTTTATTAATTGTTTAATCTTAAAATGATTCTCAATCATTGATCAACCATCTGATCGGTTTGTGAACTTTAATACGTGTGATGCCATAGATCCAAATCTAAGTTGGTAGCATAGAAATAAATTTTTATACCAATCTAGTAATGGTACCCGACAGTTGGATAGGTCGAATGTATAGAACAACATCCTTAGAACCTATTGGATATAGTTTTCATATAATTCATCTCCTTAACCAAAATACTCGTAGGACACCTCAAAGTTAAACTATTAACTCTAATCAGGCCATCCATATTATATTTCAAAATACCAAATCCATCTCATGGATTACCTTAGCTAAGGTTTTGTTATATTGAAATACAGTGATACATTCTTCTCCAACTTTTGGAGTGGTCAATTCCATCTTGATCACACACTAACTTTGCAAGTACTTGACAGTGTTCAGAAGCCTTTCATTAATGAGTTATAAATTTAGTTAGTCCGGTATCAAAGCATAGTGAGTTGCTTGCAAGCCACTAAGGTGATCTTAGATCTAAGAGATACTTATTCTTATATCTCATCAGAGACATTCTCGATAGCAGAATGCTCTAGAGTTAGTCATGTTCAATGATGATGTATCCCTACATCTCACCGGTATATCATATCGGTGTCTCCATATTTTTTGGTTAAGAGGACAACCAACCTATATGGCATACGCAACCTATGCTCGATAGATGCTGTCGTTCTTATTATTAGCCTATCATTTGATCGTGAATAGTTTTAAGGACTAATCAAAAAATTCTTTCTTTATCGAAGCTAAATAATTCTAAGCACTTCATCACAACAATGGAGTTTGTTAGAAGATGAAAAATTTATGATGAAAAATATTAAAAATATATTTTATTTGTTAATGAATGAATTATAATTATAATATAGCTCAACCATCAATAGGCTAACGATTGACTTTGGGGCATATTTTCCAACATCATCTCCTTCCCTGGCCAGCCTGGTTGCCTGCTTCACCACCTCCCCGCTTGCCCCTTCTTTCCTAGTTGGCCAAGCCACCGAGCCTGCCACCTCACCCTCCTCCTTCTTCTTCCCTGGTCGACTCGTCCGTCGGCTCCGTCACCTCCCCCACCTCCCCCTTCTTCCCCGATCGGCCTGGCCACCAGCCCTGATCGCTCCCTACTCCCTCTCTTTTTCTCTCCTCTCTTTCCTTAACCCGACCCACCCCCTTCCTGCTCTCTTTCTCCTCTCTTCCCTTGGCCCGACCTGCCCCTTCCTACTCTATCTTTCTCTTTCTCTCTCTTCCCTCTTTTTATCTATCAATCACTCTCTCTCTTCTCTCTTTCTCTCTATCTTTCCTCTTTCTCTTTCTCTCTCCTATCTCTCTATCTCACTATCTTATGTCTCTCTCATTTTGTAGGCTACCTTTAGCACCGCTTTCTTCCTCTAGCAACGTCGCTGACGACCCTAGAGCTCTCTATGTGACCCCCTCTCCATAGCCATAGGTATCATTTTTTAAAAAAAAATTATAGTATTATTTATTAATTATTTATAATATTTATAATTTTTATAATAAATATTATAAATATTTAATATAAATATTATAATTATTCACCAGTCATGGATCGTGTCGATGGATAAAAGAACTCCTGTTGATTGATTCTAAACCATGCTGGTGGGTTCTAGGTTGGGCCATATCGTGTCGGCAGTCATGGACAATCCTAGGCCGTGCTGATAGCCTTGGGCCATGCTGTGTCGGTGGCCATGGATGTTGGTATTAGGAATTGGGTGTGGGAGGGGATATGGATAAGTATATCTTAATTATGTTTATGTATTTGACATGTTTACGCTATGTTTAATTATAATAATTTTATAATTGATTTCTGATAACTTTATGCAAAGAAGGTATGACTTTTCAGATCATAAGAGGGCTTGAGATGCCCTACTGAAGAAGATTAAAAAGTTGTACTAGGGCTACAAAGTCATGCTCCCTAAAGGATGGCTCAAGTATCGATGAGGTACTCTGGAGGAGCTTGTTTCTTGGATATAGGACTGTCCCTCGAGTCAGTAGGAGGGGATGGTTAGACATTGGAGGAGCCAGAAGTTTGAGATTTAATTTTTAGCTTTTAAATTTTTCAATGCAGTTAAATTTATATTTAAATATTTTTTAAATATTTATTATTTTTTAAATATTTTTTAGGCTGTCTTCCACCAGAATTGGAAGAACCGGGTAACTCAGGAGTATACATATACTCTCGACCGTAAGTCTATGGCCAGTTGTATGCATAGAGGATAAAAAATTTTTGAATCTTACTAGATAAATTAAATTAATATTTTTTTTGCATGTGCTTAATATACTGATCTATTGTTATAGATGATAAGAGATAGGGTAATATTCAGCTATAGCGAGATCTTTCGATCCTGCCATATGGACGAGAAGGGCATGCCGATGAACACCATGACTGGAAGGATTTTTATAAGTAATAAATATATAAGTATGATTAGTATTATAGCATTTCTTATAATATTTTATTTAAATTTATAATTATAGAAGTAGTTAGACATACTTGCGAGTGAGGGCCCAGACAGTTCTAGCCTCTATGACCATCTACCTTAGGTCTTAGGGTCTGAGCAGTCTAGAAGGATCCGATGTAGGCCCGGATATATACTGACAAGCGACTGATCTGAGATGAGTGTCTCTTCACATGCTTTCGATGTTGTCAGTCAAAAGCAGCTTGAGGAGGTATTGGTGTAGGTAGCTCAGGCTATAGTATAGATTGATCAGGCTAAGGAGTAGACTGCTCACCTATAGGGCCTCGTGACTACTATAGTGACGAGGCTCAGCATATGTTTTGGAGCTGACTTCATGAGTCTTGAGGACAATGTTGGCTAGTGTTCCAACTCCAGTCCCTCCAGCTCCTCTAGCTTGTGCTCCATCTTCTCCTGGTGATGATGACTTAGATGTAGACTTTTGATGTATTTTTTTTAAAAAGGTATTATAATAAATTTTATTCAGTAATAAAATTTAAGTATTTTAAAATATTATTATATTTATAATATTTTTTTGTATTATAAATTGAACTACATTTATCAAGTAAAAAAATAAAAATTAAAAAAATTAATTTTTTTATTATTCAAAATCTATGACAATGAATGCAAAAATGTTGTCATAGGTATTTTAACCACTGCGATAGATCATGTGCCAACCGCTGCATTAGATCTATGATAGCGGTTTCATAACCGCTACATCATATCTATGGTAGTGGTTATAAAATCACTACCATATGTTTCTCTATGGGAACTATTTTGTAACTACTGTCATAGAAAATCTATGGCAGTGGTTTATAGAACTACTAGCATAGGCAATCTATGGTAGTGGTTAACATAACCACTACAAAAATTACTGCCATAGACCTACGGTGATGGCCATAGTGGTAGTGGTTAATCAACCACTGTCGTAGGCCATGGCAGTAATTTTTTGAACTACAGTAGCAGTTATGAACCGCTGTCCTAGCCCCATTCTGTAGTAGTGTCCATTGGCTCTTCATTGCATGCCCCTTGGTTTTTGTATGAAGAACTAGCTTCTAGAGCTAAAGGAAATAGAACTTTAGATGTATTGGTCTTGGTTAACTCATCTGTTCTCTTCTTCCCTTTATTAGTCTCATTCATATTGAAACCAGTATTAGAATCAGTTCCAGACTTAGGTTCTTCTATATGGTTGGTCTCAGTACTAACCTCTTTTTCTATATTTTTATTTTGGTTAGCATCAGTACTAGCCTCACTCATCTGGTCTTGGTATGGGTCGTTAAGGATCATATCATTTTTAAGCTCAAAAATTATTTTGGCATTCTCAAATTGGGGATACTTAGGTGGGACATTGGATTGATAATTAAATCTAGATGGTTGATAAACATTGGATGGGTTGTTTATGGGATTTACAATCGATTGGTTGAGAAGTTGACCTAGTTCTCTTCTCATAGTAGACTCAGCTAATTATCCTATTTTAGCTTCTAGTCTAGTGGTAGATTATTATTGAGTCAGAATTAATTATTGTAGTTGATTAAATCTATCATTGGCTAGATTGGTCTATTGAAGGGGTGGGTATGAGGGCTAACTACAATACGATGGCTAGGTGGATTGACTAGGATAACCTCTATTATAGGCATAGTTCTGGTATTGGGACCTATTTTGATAGTTTTGGATAGGTGAAGTTTGGGTTTGTGCCTGAGTCTATTGGGATATGCAAGAAAAATTGGGATAGTTTCTCCAATCTAGATTATATGAATTTGAAAAAGAGTCATTAATCGGCTTGGAATAGCCTTATATATCTTGGACTTGCTCTTAGATGAAAGATGGAAACTATGCAGCCATAGGATATTTACTCACATGATGGGCTGGGCTAGAACAAATAGAACAAATCTCCTGGTAATTAGAGGGTGGTGTCTATTGTGTAGGAGATTATTGGCCTAGGGTTAGGAATTGATTTAATTTTTGAGTAAGAAGATCAACTTTATCTAATTTTTGGGCTATTAGATTCAAGTTAGCCTTAGAACTAGATTTAGGATATTTTAAATCATAGATTCCTAACCATATTTTGTAGGAAGATAACGAAGTATGGTTGATTGAGTTTTCACTCAAGATTTCAAATAAGGCTTCGTTCTCACTTTTGCTCATGAACGTATCTCCACAAGATGCACTTTCATTTGTCTATAATGGTCTTCTAAACCCTCATAAAAAGCTTGAATGATTTGCCACTTAGACAGACCATGATATGGGCGTTTTCTAAGAAGTTTCTTAAGTCTCTTCTATGACTCGTGAATTTGTTCCCATGGAAGCTAAGCAAATCCAATGATGGCTCGCCTCATGGTGATGGTTCGGCCTATGGGATAAATTTTTTTAAGAAATTCAAATTGCAATTCAACCCATGTTTGGATTGGTCTTCCTATTATGCCAAGTCAGTATTTGGCTTTGTCCTTTAAAGAAGAAGAGAATAAGATTAATCTAAGGGAATCATCAGTTAAATTTTGGATTTTCACCATAGAGCAAATTTCTAAAAAATCATCCAGATGCTTGTAAGGATCTTCATTAGTGTTCCCATGGAAGGTTGGAAGCATCTAGATTGTGATCGACTTGATCTCATAATGGGCTATAGGAATATCAGATAAGTGGATATAAGTCGATGGATTATAGATAGAAGGAATAAATTATTTCTTCATCTGTAGTTCTCCAGAATTTCTAGCAATTTGATTATCTAGTTTCGTATGAATCAGTTAGTCAATTTCAGGATTGGATTTCATAAGGTTAAGAATAAGCGATCTCCTACCGTGCATGTACTAGTGCAACCCTAACGTATGATTCAAAATTTTTTAGATTTTTTAATTATTATTTTTTATTTTTTAAAATAATTTTATAATTTTATTTATTTTTTATTATTTTTATTTTAGTTTAAATTAATTAATTTTATTTTATTTTATTTTATTTTTAAAGGAGAAAAGAAGAAAAAAGAGAGAAGAGTTCTAAAGAAGAAAACCTAAGGAGTCCTAGAGCTAAGAAGAGCGAAAAATTAGTTTTGATTAGGTTTATTATTTTAGTTAGTAATCAAGTTAGGTAATCAATCCTGACATAGATTGTCCTAGATCTAGATAGCTCCTAAGTGCCAAGGTCACCTTCAAGCCCTCTAAGTGTAAGATCAGCCACTCAACTGATTGGATAAGTGTAAGATCGGTGGGAGTCTCTCTATTACTTTTCTTAGACATCAATTATCGTAGTCAGGTAAGCTAACGAAACCAATTAAGTAACCACCTTTCTTCGAGATGTATTTCTTGAATGACTTGCCTTAGACACCAGTCAAACTGACTAACCCTTATCTGGTCCAACTTTTAGGATTCCTTATCCTAATGAGCTTGAGTTTTTAGTACCGATGTCTAATTAATTTTAAAATTAAAGGCTTAGATCAATGCAGGATGCTGGTTGGTTATTTATGGGCTAAGAAAGGATGATCAAATCTCCATCTTCTCTTGTTTAATTGGATGTTGCCCTTAAATTAATTTAAGGATGAATATACATAATCACTTTCAGATAAGGGATTCTATGCAACTAAATTAGATGCATAAAACTAATTGAACTTGAAAAGCTTATCTTGTCTCCAGTGATCATTAAAAATATAAAAATAAAAAAATAAAAATAAAACTAATATGATGCATGCTCTAAGCAGTTAGAATTTCTATTCTTATCATGAAGCTTTTAATTAGATTTAAGTGGATATATTTTAAATTAATTTAAAAATATAGTAAATAATATTAAAAAGAAAATAAGTTTATGGTTAGAATTAATCTCACCAAATAAGACTGGATGCTTTTTTCCTTGCCCTAATTTTTTTTTTATTCTTTTACTTTTTTCTTTCTACAAAATAAATAAGAAAAGTTAGTGAGCAATATTTATAAGAAATTAAAAAAATTAAAAATTTATTTATGATAAAATAAATTAAATTAAAAAAAATTAATGCCTATGCCTTCCTTGGCAATAGTGCCAAAAACTTGGTGAGTTTGCTTGAATTATTCTTTATTTACAAGAAAATCAAAGAAATCAAAAATTAGTGTCCATGCCATTCTCCATCTACGGTGCCAAAAACTTTGATAAAATCGTAATGTTGTCATTAAGACATCATATTTATCAGTTTAATTCTGACTTCTTATAATAATTTAAAATATATAGAAAGTAGCAAGTCGAGTCGAATCCACAGGAAAGATAGTGCTTTTAGATTTGAAATCTTTAACTTTTATAAAAAAAAGAGTTTGAAAATAAAATTAAAATCAAAAAATAAAATTTAAAATTATCATAAAAATAAATAGCAAAAATTTAAATAGTATAGAAAAATAAACTTGGTACTAAAATCTACTATTTAGACCTTAGCATCTACTTGCAATAAAATTAAAGAGCAATAAAATTAAATTTATAATAAAAATAAAGAGCATGAAATTTAAAGAGTAGAAAAGTAAACTTTGCATTAATTAAAATTTAATTTAAAATTTAAATACATAAAATAAAAAGATAAGAAAAAAAAACTAGAATAGTGATCTTAATCTTCAATTGGTGTTAGCATTGAGATAGTGTAGAAGACTGCTCTTCTTCTCGGCACTGTCTGCCTTAAAGCAACCATGAAACTCACGTATGGCTCTACCCTATTCCATCAGCTTCCCTTGATCGAAGACTATCATTCTTTGAAGCCTGGTGCCCTTTTTATAGTGTTGGAGAGGAGGGATATTTGTGAAAGAATAAGTGTCCTACAAGCCAATCACATTGTAGTGTGATGGGACTTTTCTGTATCATCCCCAATTGATGTAATAATATTTATTCTGATATCAATAAAATGAGGCATTTGATTCATCATTCTAGTTGTATCTTTTATATTTAAAAATTATGATGAACCCCAAAGATTAGGGTAATGATTTTAGGGGATAAGAATGAGTCATGCCTGTGAAACCTAAAGCCCTAAAACCCTAATATTGAATATCTTTGGTTGGAGAAACATTGAGTTGGGGATTAATGTTCCACATAGACTGGCACATCCTATGTATGCTCGATAGAAAGGGTAGTAGATCTCATAAGCTACTTATGTGGGGATACTAATATAAGAATGTGGGTACTCATCGAGCAATGAGTTCACTGAATTAACTCGCTAAAGTGAACATCTTATGGAACCTTGTATGTTAAAAGATGATTCTTTAAGTGGGAGTTGTGCAAGTGATCCTTAGACTTGAGATCACCATAGTATCTTATGCACATAAGCCCATATTTTTGGTTCATTCTCGATTATGATATAAAGTCATGAATGGAATGTTCTGGATATGGTCAAGTATGCATGAAGGTTGTGAGTAGGTCAACAAGAAATTGATCACTTCTAGTAAGAGGAGATGACATCTTGTGTATTCCCATTTATTGATAACTTAGTAACACTTCGACCAAAGTAGAATGAAGATTAGATAGGACTTCTAATCACTCATTAGAGTTATTATTGATTGATGGAGAATTGACATGAATATGTGTTTTAGTTTGATATTTATCCATGCTCATAAACATATTCTGGATGGAGGATGATTGAGGGATTGAATACATGGGTACTTAACACTAAGTGGTATATTTGGTATTTTCATCAAATTTCACATCTTCTGCATAGTCATGATACATTGCTGGATATCAATTTGACTTGTGGGTTTGATTGAATTAATGAGATTAATTCGATCCTCAATTAGATGGTTCTTCTAATTGGTAAATTTGGATCGGCATTAATCCTAATTGATTAAGATTGAGTTCAATCGGATTAGATTAAAATGTATCCAGTTCTACTGCTGGCTAGATGTGAAGTCCAATGGGTCACAAACATAAAAGAATTGGTCAAGAATTAATTTTAGGATTGTTGGATCCTAATTGGATTGCTAATTGGCATGCTAGCACATGTCGGCTAACCTAATTCCTTGTCAAATTGGTTATGGCTCAAATCCTTGCTTTTGGGCTAACCAATTTTAATTTAATTTGAAATGTGTTAGAACCATAAGGGCTACCCATCAGATGGGTGCCACCTGGCATTTAATTTAGACTCATCTTGAAGATTCCAAGGCACCATAAACTCCTCCCTCCATGTTCATGCCACTTAATATGGCATATTATTATTTATGGTGCATAAGAGGACTTAGAGTCCTTCTACAAAGGGTCTTTGACCAGGTAAATATCCCTCCAGGGACTAACTCTTATGTGCCACCCACCATATTTGACCAAGTCAAATAGTGGGCATGGCATATTATTCTCCCAAGAAAACTATGTGAAACATCACGTAGTTTGAGATATTTGGTGCCTAGGTGTCCTTCTATATGGAGGCTCTTAGTTAGGTGCCTAAATCAGATATATTCTCTCCTTATCCAAGATATATCAGAAGGAAATGAAAATAAAATTTGAAATAAATCAAATGAAATTAAGAGTTATTTGTGGAATGACGTATATACAACATTCTGAAGGTAGAAATCAGCTTTTACATGCCTCCAAGACTCTTTCTACATTAAAGAACTTATCTAGTCTCCTGATAAAACTTTTTAATGGCTGATAAGTACTTGGGAATAGATGCTATTGGTGCCTCATCTGAATCTATAAATAGGATAAGGATGAGTGGTATCGTGCATTCCAATTCAGTGGCTTGTCCCAAGATTCTTTCTCCCTTTCTTTTAGACAAGGTATTGGTAAGACAAGGAGTCTTTCTTTAGACAAGGTCTTAACCAATACAAGGAGTCTTAATTAAGGCAAGGGTTAGGATGAATATTTAAGAATGCTAAGAGAGAATAATAGGGAGATTAAATTAGAGAGAAGAAGGAAGAAGGAAGGCCAAGAAATTCTAGTTTAGAATTTAGCAAGCAAGGCTTCAATAGGAATTGTTTTTGAAATAAATTCTTGTATGGATTACTGTTGGAGGGTGAACATGTGGGTGCCTCATGAAAATAATTCATCACCAAATCAGATTATTGAAGATATGTTATTTAATTATTATACCTTATGCATGTATGTGATCGAGTTGCATCAAGATTGGTCCTAGGGTTAAGGGTTTGCTAGACCAAAATTTTAAAATCCAATGCTTCTACTATGTTAATCAAATCCTATAGTGGTATCAGAGCTTCATCTTGTATGATTCAATCATATACATGAATGCTCTTAATTATGATTTAAAGTATGATATGATTGATATATGATGTTAAGAATGATCATGCTGATGCTTTAGGTCTTAAAAAATGATCATGTTCATATTATTATGATTTTAATTATGCAACTTGATATAATGTCTTAAATAAGATATTATGATGTATGTTGCACTTATTCATTATTCTGATTATAAGGTTATCCTAGAATTATTAATATTTTAAATGTTTCACATTGCACAGCATGTAATTTCATGTATTATAATTTTTAAGAATGTGCATGAGATCTTTAAAGCCCTCTTAAAAATTATATTAAGTCATAGTGTTATAAGATCAAAAAGTAAATCTATTCTTGATAGAAATTGGTTAATTGGAGTCTAGGAAAGTGGTTCTTGGAAAGTAAAGAAAATGTGGTTTAGTAATTGGGTCCGTTTCTTACCTGGCCAATTTTAATTGGTGTCTAAGACAAGAAAAGAGTGCCTCCCACCTCTCTCCCACTTACCTGACCAATTTGATTCGTTTGAAGTCTTGAATTGAAATTGTATATTGATAAAAAAACTCTATAAAATGCCTTTTTTCATGCTTAAGATAATTGTTATTTCATGAACCATAGTAAGTTTGTTGTGCTATCCACAAGACTTATCATGGGAACTGATATAATAATATCTTGGTACATTTTTAAAATGCTTATGGTATATTTGATTTATTATTACTTTATTATGCTATCCATAATAGCAATATTATTTTCAAATATTACCAAACGAAAATGAAGGGTTTGACTTAACTAAAACATTATAGTTTGTTCTGCTATCCACAAGACTATACATGTTTTAGAGGTAGGTTATGTTGAGAGTTGCAAAGAAATGCAATTGGATAGATTTTCCTACCTTTGAACTTATTAAAGTTTGTTGTGCTATCTACAAGACTTTCATAAGGGATAAGGATCTCAACGAAATCTATTTAGGATCTTCTCGTATACCATAGGGAGGGCTATGGTATATGGTAAAATAGTGGGAGTAATAACTAGAATAAAAGACCTCATCTAGTTATACATGTCATCTTAAGTGGTTTGCTTGTATGAGTGTTCTTATTTCATGTAGATTAAATATCTACATAATGGTTTCTTCACTCTTACTAAGATGCATTCTTGATACAAATAAATTGACTGATCCTAATTATGTGAATTGGTTGACAAACTTGCGCAAGAGAAGCTATCATAGTTCTGGATACTCCTGACCCAAGGTTGGTTAGTGAAGATGCTTCAAAGGAGGAGAAAGCTACATACAAGATGTGGCAAAATGATAGTACAACTGTCTAATGCATTATATTGGCCTCCATGAATAATGAATTACAAAGGCAACATGAAAGTATGGATGCTTCCTCCATATTGCTCAATTTAAAAGAGCTTTATGGAGAACAGAGCCAGACTGCTCGGTATGAATTGTCTAAGCAATTATTCCGGGCTCGGATGGCTGAGAAAACTCCGGTTCAGAACCATGTGTTGAAACTAATTGACTTAAACACTAGAATGGGTCAATTAGGTTTTACCATGGATGCAGAGCTTAGTCAGGATCTCATACTACAGTCTCTCCCAGACTCCTCCCAGTTTGTTGTGAATTATCATATAAACAAATTGGATACTACCCTACTAGAGCTACTAAATATGTTAAAAGTAGCAAAAAATCACATTAAGGGAGTGAAAGGTCCATTTCTGTGGTGGACAAGAAAAAGACTAGTAGGAAGGGTTCAAAGAAGAAAAATAAGTTGAACCCTAAAAGAAGCACCTTCAAAAAGAAGGCAAAAAATATCCTTGCAAACATGACTTGTTATCACAATGGTAAGATGGGACATTGGAAGAAGAATTGCAAGAGTTATCTTTCAAAAATAAAAAAAATGTAGCACAAAAGGGTATGTACATGACACATACTGCATTTTCATTAAGCACTTCAGCCAGTAATTCATGGGTATTGGATATCGCATGTGGTTCTCATATCTGCAATTCTTTGTAGGAGCTACAAAGAATCAAAGGGTTGAAGAAAGATGAGTTCAAGCTGTTCGATACTAGCAGAGAAACTATCTCTGTAGAAGCTGCTAACTAGAAGAATTCATGAATTAGAAGAATGTTATTATGTGCCTAATGCAATAAGAAATATTATATTTATACCCCTTTTATTCCAAAATAATTATCAAATAAAATTTATGAGCACATGTTGCTCTATTTTTCGTGCAAATGAATTTCTTTGCAATGGGCATTTTAATAATGGTCTTCTGATTTTGTCACTTATCAAAAATATACTTCATATTGGTAAAAATATAAAAAGAAAGAGAGAAGATATTAATATGTCATTTCTCTAGCATTGTCATCTCGGTCATATTAGTGAGTCAAGGATTAACAAGTTATACAAAGAGAAATTCTTTGAATCCTATGATTATGAATCATATGGGACTTGTGAATCTTGCCTCATGTGGAAAATGACCAAGTCTCCATTTTCTAAACATAGAGAAAGGGCAAATGAGTTATTGGCCTTGGTACATTCAGATGTATGTAGGCCAATGACAACTCAAGCTAGAGGAGGATATTCCTATTTTATCACATTTACTAATGACATATCAAGATATGGATATGTGTATCTTATGAAACATAAATTCGAGGCTTTTGTTAAATTCAAGGAATATCAGAAGATGGTCAAAAATCAAACTAGAAGAAGTATTAAAGTCCTACGATCTGATCGAGATAGTGAATACTTATCTAGTGAATTTCTTGATCACCCTAAGAAAAAAAAATTCTCTCTAAACGGACACCTTCTTATACGCCACAATTAAATGGTGTAGCGGAAAGAGAAATTATACACTTATGAAAATGGTATGGTCCATGATGAGCTATGCTGATCTTCCAATATCCTTCTAGGGATATGTACTAGAAACTACTGCTTATATTCTTAGCAGAGTGCCTTCTAAGTTTGCTCCTAGCACTCCATATGAATTATGGAATGGAAGGAAGCCTAATCTTAAGCATCATAAGTTATAAGGCTGTCTTGCTTATGTCGGGAATATTTTTGGACATAAGCTAGGTGCAAGATCAGGCAAATATTTGTTTGTAGAATATCCTAAGAAAATTAAAGGATATTATTTCTACCACCCTACTAAATAAAATATAACTGTTAGTAGGCATGCCATATTCTTGAAAAAAAATTCATCCAAAAAGGAGACAGTGGGAGGAATATTGAACATAGAGAAGTTTAGGACCTACAAACAATTCTAGAAATATCTAATGATAATTCTCAACCAGAAATGCCAAAGGATGAGGTGCATCCATAATATACACCTTCTCCTCATGGGTCAGAGAGAGTGCATCATGCAACTCTAAGATATGGTTTCATTATAGGAAATGATAATGAGGCAAATATCATTCAAGATGATGATCCATTGACCTATTCTGAAGCTATCATAAGTAAAGACTCTGACAAGTGCCTAGAAGCAATGAAATCTAAAATGGACTCTATGTATTCCAATTAAGTTTGGACTTTGGTTGATGCACCAAAAGATGTAAGCCCTATAGGGTGCAAGTGGATCTTCAAGAAGAAGATCGGAGCAGATGGCCAAATTGAAACTTACAAGGCTAAGTTGGTGGCAAAAGATTTCAAACAGAAATAAGAAATTGATTATGATGAAACTTTTTTGCTAGTAGCTATGGTAAAGTCCAAATGAATTTTACTTGCTATAGTTGTATACTATGATTATTAAATCTGGCAGATGGATGTCAAGACAACTTTTCTTAATGGTAACCTTGAGGTATAGGTCTATATGACTCAGCCAGAAGGATTCATCTCTAGTGCGAGACCAAATCAAGTATGTAGGCTTAAAAAATCTATTTATGGATTAAAGCAAGCTTCGAGGAGTTGGAACATCTAATTTGATATGACAGTCAAAGAGTTTGGCTTCATAAAAAATGTGGATGAACCATGTGTATATAAGAAGGCTAGTGGGAGTGCCATAGTCTTCTTAGTTTTATATGTAAATGACATATTACTTATTAGAAATGATATCCCAATGCTCCAGTCAGTTAAGACTTTGCTATCAAATAAGTTTTCTATGAAAGATTTGGATGAAGCATCCTATATTCTTGGAATTAAGATCTATAGAGATAGATCTAATAGGATACTAGGCTTGTCCCAATCTAGGTACATTGACTTAGTGTTGAAGAGATTTAACAGGGAGGGAAGTAAAAGAAGTTACTTGCCCATAAGTTAGTGCATACATTTCTTTAAGAAGATATCTTCTAAGATATCAGAAGAAAGAGAAAGAATGAAATTAGTCCCTTATGCTTCGGTAGTAGGATCTATGTATACCATGTTATGTACCAGACCTGATGTGACTTATGCTTTGGGCATAGTCAGTAGGTATCGGGCTGATCCAGATGAGGATCATTGGAAAGCTATGAAAAACATTCTTAAGTATATGAGAAGAACTAAAGATGTTTTTCTAGTTTATAGTGGATTTGAGTTGAAAGTAGAAGGTTATATTAATTCTAGTTTTTAGTCAGACCCGGATGATAGCAAGTCAAAATTAGAATATGTGTTTACCTTAAATGGAGGTATAGTGAGTTGAAAAAGTTTAAAATAGTAGACTATAGTTGACTCAACAATAGAGGTAGAATATATTGCTGCTAGTGAAGCTACCAAGAAAGCTATCTAGATGAAGAAATTCATTGGTGATCTGGGAGTAGTTCCTAAAATTGAATGATCCATACCACTTATTGTGATAATACTGGTGTAGTAATCCAAGCCAAGGAACCAAGGGCTTACCATAGATCAAAGCACATCCTCAGATGGTCCCACCTCATTCAGGAGATTGTTGAGAGATAAGATGTTTGTTGATGTAAAAATTTGACTTAAGGTCGGGTTGGCTAGAATTGTGCGATGGCAGCAAGTCAGCGATGATGGGATGGAGGTGGCCATACCTACAAGAGAAGTCCTCGACTAGAGTTGGCTTCGATAGGAATCCTTCGATGCTCAAGTCAATTTTTCATTCAACAGAAGAAAGAAGATGAGCATTTTGAGAGAGAAGAGTTGACGTACCTTGGGGTCCATCATTTTTCCTCTTTTATAGAAGGGTCCGGAGTTTGTTAGGATGGGTCTTGGGTTTTTAGTCATGGGAGAGTAGGGAGTTGTTAGAGATATTTTACTTGCCCACTAGAATATCCTTAGAAATCATGTCAGGTACTGTCCCTTCATGGCATGTGGGGGGATCATCTCTTAATTATGTGAATTGATAATCTAGAGCTGAGAGTGGGGACTTTAGTCATCGATGATCTTAAGTTTAGCCTACATTAGGACCTAACCTTGCTTCCATATTTTGACCCTGGCTTCCATCTTTTGATAAGCTCAAGCTTTGCCTGAATTAGGACCTTGGCCTCAGCCTTCTGATGACCTTCAATCAGCCTAAATTCTGACCCTGGCTTCACTATTTTGATGACTTTAAGCTTGGCCTGAATTAGGACCTTGGCATCAGCTTTCTGATGACCTTCAATTAACCTAAATTCTGACCCTGGCTTCTATCACTTGATGACCTTAAGCTTGGCCTGAATTAGGACCTCGATCTCAGTCTTCTCATGACCTTCATTTAGCCTAAATTTTGATCCTGGCTCCATCTTTTGATGACTTTAAGCTTGGCCTGAAATAGGACCTCGGCCTCAATCTTCTCATGACCTTCAATCAGCTTATATTTTGAACCTAGCTTCACACTTTTAATGACTTTAAGCTCAGCCTGAAATAGGACCTTCACCTCAGTCTACTCATGACCTTCAATCAGCCTATATTCTGATCCTAACTTCACTCTTTTGATGATCTTAAGCTTTGCCTGAATTAGGACCTCAGCCTCAGCCTTTTGATGACATTCAATCAGCCTAAATTTTAACTCTAGCTTCCATCTATTGATGACCTTAAGCTTAGCCTAAATTAGGACCTCAGCCTCAGCCTTTTGATGACCTTCAATCAACCTAAATTTTCATGTCTTCGGCTAGTACAAAAATCCCTCAACAATAGCCCCCTACTTTTGAGTTCGATCTTGGTTCAGATGAAGAAAATATACCAAATCAGATTTTGCCAAAGACATGTCCTTCTTTATCATTTAAACTCAAAATCTTCAAATTTCTTATTGAAATTGTTCGAAGGTCTTTATTTATTAGCTCAAATTTTATTTCATCTTTAGCTTTTTAAGCTTAGATTTCTACAAACCTTGATGTTCCAAGTTTGGGTTTCTGTTGACCTTGGCTTTCTAAGGTCGAATTTCTATAGACCTTGATATTTAACTTCATGTTTAAAAATTGGAGGCCTTCATCCTCATTAAGACGATGTTAACCTCCTGTTTAAAAATCAGATGCCTTCATATCTCTCCTAAGGATCTTTATCCACATCAAGATGAGGTCCTCCTCCTATTTCTGATGGATTGGCTTTTATCCTTGTTAGGATGAGGTCCTCTTCTTATTTCTAACAAGATTGTTGGAATACAAAAGAGCTGTTGAGAGGGTCTCTCTCTATTACCTCTTGTTTAAGAACTGGAGACCTTCATTTTCCTCATAAGGGTCTTTATCCACATCAAGATGAGGTCCTCCTCCTATTCCTGATGTGGTTGGCTTTTATTCTTATTAGGATGAGGTCCTCCTCCGACTCTTAACAAGATTGTCGAGACACAAAAGAGCCATTGAGAGGGCCTCTTCTTGTTACCTCCTGTTTAAGAATAGGAGGTCTTTATTTCTCTCATAAGGATCTTTATCCATATTTGGATGAGATTCTCCTTCTATTCTTAATAAGATTACCAGGGCATAAAAGGATCATTAAGAGGATCTCTTCCTGTTATCTCCTATTTAAGAACTAGAGGCCTTCATTTCCCTCATAAGAGTCTTTATCCATATCAAGACAAGATCCTTCTCCTATTCCTGACATGGTTGGTTTTTATCCTTATTAGAATGAGATCCTCCTCCTATTCCTAACAAGATTGCCAGAGCATAAAAGGACCATTGAGAGGGTCTCTCCCTGTTACCTCCTATTTAAGAACCGAGACCTTCATTTTTCTCATAAGGATCTTTATTCATATCAAGATGAGGTCCTCCTCCTATTCTTGACATAATTGACTTTTATCCTTATTATGATAAGGTCCTCCTCCTATTCCTAACAAGATTGCTAGGGCATAAAAGGATTGTTGTGAGGGCCTCTCTCTGTTACCTCCTATTTAAGAATTGGAGGCCTTCACATCCCTTGTAAGATCTTCATCCACGTAAGGATGAGGTTCTTCTTCCATTCCTGATGTGGTTAGCCATTATCCTTATTAGGATGAGGTCCTCCTCTTATTCCTAACAAAATTACTGGGATGCAAAAAGGCCATTGAGAGGGCCTCTTTTCGTTACCTTCTATTTAAGAATTGGAGGCCTTCAATCGACTTGCTCATAGGTAATGACGTCTTTTGGCTACTATCATAACAAATCTACACAAGGAGTGAAATTTCTTGCCATATTGGCTTTGATTTGTTAGTTTACCTCTAGTCAGCCTTCTTTGGTTGATGTTCTTATTAGTTTGAATTCCTCGGCCTCCTTTCTAGGGTTGGACATTTTCTGGTCAAACTAGCTTCTTCAACATTGATTTTTTTTTTTTTGTGGCTTGAATTTGGGCTTGATAGCTTAATCTCGATCATGATTTTGACTTCGACTTGGATGAGATTTTAATTTCAGCTTATCCTTGATTTTGACCTTAGCTTTGTCTTGAATTTGACCTCAACTTTGCTTAGGTTTTAACCTCAAATTGATTTTTTGATGAGCTCGGCTTACTGAGATTGAATTTATGCAAATCTCGGACTTGTATTATCTTTACCTTGGATTTGTCTTGCTTTCACTTTGGATGGATCTTGAACTTGACTTTGGATTGATCTTGAGCCTGACCTTGGATTGGTCTGACTTCTAACTTTAGCTTTAGCCTTTATTTTGACTTCAGCTTCAGCCTTAGTTTCTTGAACTTAGTCTTGATTGACTTTGGGTGCAACCTTGATTTTGGTGTTCTATATCCCTGCAAGAGGAAAAAATAATATATAGAAGCTTAAAAGTCTATCACCATGGTTCTCTGTTTGGGAGACCTAGGATTCCATTTGATCCCTTTTTGTTATCTAATTTGAGCTTTTGCCTTGGATTACTCCAATTCAGATCAGACTTTGTCTTCTTCTTCCTCTTATCTTTCTTTTTTGTGGGTGTATTAATTTGGCTCTAGCGGGTCAAATTTATAGAGCCGTGTGTGAAGGTTGTGGCTTTTTATGGGTGGCTTTGGGGTTGCTCCAAGTTAGCTTTGGCATTGTTTGATATGAAACACACACAGAAAGACTTCGAAGAAGGTCGAACGAATGCATGGAACTTTGTCTGCATTGGGACTGCACCAACCTTGGCATCGTTGCAGAACGTTTGTCCGCACCTGGGCATGTGAGGGAGAGGGACAGCATCATTGAATGGACTTCAGCTACATCTAGACATGCAGGGGAGAAGATTAGCAATGGTGAGGACATCGAGATGCATGGGCGTAGGAGAGAGAGGATCAGTTAAAGGGCTCACTCTTTCCTCCTCTTCTCTCTATCTCTCTTTTTTTTTGGGTCTGGCTTGATTTCTTTCTAGGCTCAAATCTAATTCAATCCTTGGGTTAGTCTTCATTTTAACTTCAGCTTCGATTTTAGTTTTTAGAATTTAGTTGATCTAGACCTTGGGTTCGACCGTGCTGAAAGAGTGCAACACCATGAATGACCTCGACCGCAAGAAAGCATCGACTTTGGTGCATGGGTTTCTTCAAAACTTTGTGCAGGCAACTTTCAAGGGGTCGGAGATTAAGCACAGGCAAGGAGGACCTCACGTGTGAACGAGTTTGGTGTCACCAGAGGTGCAGCAAAGGAGGTGGTGACCTTGAATTCATGTATTTGGGTGAGGTCGTTATTGCGAGGATGAGGCACGCATATGGGAACCTCAAAGTCATTTTTGGATAATTCGTAATTCCATCAGAGGGGACCTCAGCACCGCATGCACAAGGACTTCGAGTGCCGCTCGGGCATGCAGGGGAGAAACTCGGCCACAAGGGGCGCTTCCTAGATGCTCAGAAGAGAGGAGATCGGAGGGGTCGCCACGTTGTACCTGGGAGTGCAGGGGGGAGCTCGACTGAATAGGCAACATCAACTAGAGGGACATCGAATAGGTGAGACCAACCACGCCCAGATGCTCGGGAGAGAAGATCGCATGTCCAGGCATGTAGGAGAGAGAAGGTCAGCTGAATGGCAGCGCCTGAAGGGAGGGAGAAGATTGGCTAGATGTGTGACGAGCATGAGTGAGAGATGAGATCAACTGGAGATGCAATGAGAGTGGGCGAGAGAGGAGATCGACCGGGCATGCGATGGGTGTGGGCATGCTGGACTACCGATCCAGTGGGTTCGATGAGATTTTTGATGAGTTTGGTGGGATTTTGCCACAGAGATGCTTGCAAGTGTGCAGGAGGAGATTTGGCGACTTCGGCTATGTTGGGACCATTAGATCAGCGGGATCCAGCCTCAAAAATGCATGCACGATCATGGTGGATGTCAGCCGGACGGACATGGGATGGGGAGGCTAGATGCTCATGGGCTAGGGAGAGGCTGCAGGCACCAACTCCTACCCTCTTTCTCCCCTCTCTATTTTTTGGAATAGAGAACTTATTTTGATTTGATTTTTTTTTTGGCACCAAAACCATGAAAATCCAAATGAAATAGTAATCGGGCATTTTGAAGGTTTATGATCCATCAAATTTTCTAAACCAGGTGAATGCTAATTCTTTGGGTTCATCTGATGATAAGAGCACATTTGACAGACCATATTTTTGATGTAATTTAAGACGTTCCATAGTTCACTACCATTATGCTTCTCAATCAATTGAAGTTCCTCCTGTGCTTAGAAGTAGATCCTCTGCTAACAGATGAAGGTAGAATTCTTATGTGCATTCAATGATATAGTCACTTTCCAAAAATACAAGGCATAATTTCAATTTTTCTTTCAACTATATGGGTGGTGTCTGTGCTAATCTTTCTCAGAGGATGAGTGTGAGCTATGGTATTCATTGTGGCTTTATGATGAATGATGAACAGAAATGATATCTCAGTTCCAAATAAAGATGCAATAAGTATGACAGTAAGTTTTTGCCAAAGTAACCACCAACATAGGAAAGTCTCTCTTCGATCTCCTTAAATTTTTTATGATACCACTCCCTTTTTTCCATCTTTCCCAGGACCTCAGTCTCTCCCTTTCATTTTAGATTTCAAAGGTTGTGTTATTTTGCCTACCATATCAGAGTGCAAATGAAGATCTCTCCTCTAATGCTTGATTCTATTTAGAATTCAAAAGAATGGATGAAAAAATAAGAATATAATATGATTAAAAAATTTACATAATTATATTTCTTATTTGGATCCTATGACACTTTACTTGTTTGGATCATCCTTGTTATGATCTTCTTCTTTATCTGGATTTTTTCTCCAATTGAAATTTCTTCCTTATTTGGAGCCCTCCAATTTGAGCCTGGATGGGACTTGTTGAAGATGGATGTTGAATCTCGACAGCATTGGAGCAACGTGAAGGAGCTCCTCTCTTTGTGTTGATCTTAGTTTGATTTTGATGATAACAAAAGTATTTGAGTATAAATTATTAAATTACTAATGATGTTTGTGAAGATGTGTAGTTGTAAACTTCAAGAGCTCACAAAGTTCAAATATTTTCACTCATCCAAATGGAGATTCATCACTTAAGATTTTAGAAAAAAATTCTAGAATGGATACATCTTTCAAGAGGTCAAAATGAAGATTAAATCAAGATAAAAAGAACAAGTTTAGCCTATAAAAAAATTTGGAGAAGAAAGGATCATAAACGGTCTTTGGCACATATGGCATACAAACTGGGCCGATCCAGTCTAAGACTGAGCCATCCTAGTCTTAGTAGAAGCAGAAGATAGAAAGAGTAGAAAGCTAAATTTTTATGACTTAGGGGAGTGAGCTGACCCAACTGAAAACTGAGCCAAACTAGTGGAACTAGGCTGATCCAGTAAGAAAGTGAGCCATCCTAGTCTCAGACAATAAAAGAAGATAGAAATAGTATTTCAGGATTTCTGAGATTGAACCAAGCTAACTAAAAACTGAGCCGAGCTAGTTTAAAAATGAGACGACCCAATTCTTGTAATGGCTAGTTTTTAAAACTACAGCTTTTTCATCCCAAGAGCTTTCTAATGGCTATTTTTTCTTCTCCAATGGCTAGATCACTTCCAAAAGCCCATGTTGGTGACTTATAATAGTGGAAAACATCTAAAATATATAAGAAAATACTTAGAGCATTAAAAATAAGCTTTGGAGAGTATATTGAGTATTATTTGAAAAAGTTAAGAAATGAGCTGAAAAGAAGAGAGAAGGAGTTTTTTCTTCAAAGTGATCCTTTGTCCTTCCACTACCAAACATCCTCAAGCAAGTGGGAGCAAGAGTGAAAAGAATCAAGGAGCCTTACAATCTCTCATTCATTCAAGGAGAAGAAATCAATCATACAACCAAAGCAACTTAGATTGTCTTCTCTTGCACTTCAAAAGAGTTTATTTTAAATTATAATTTTATATTTTGTTTCAAGTTTCTTGGGGTGAGAAACTTGGATTGGTCCAAGTCTTGAGTTGGATGTTATATTGGTTTGATTGGTGAGCCAAGGATAAAATCAATCGGGGTTGATTGTTAGCTTGGAGAAAATAATTACTTATGAGGTTTTGGTTGGTGATCCGGAGAAAACCAACTGGGTTGATTGTGAGCTTGAAAAATAATCATGTACAATTTTGGTTGGTGATCCAAAAAAAATCAACTAAATTGATTATGAGCCCAGAAAATAATCATGTACAATTTTGGTTGGTGAGCCAGAAAAAATCAACTAGGTTTGATTGTAAGCCTAGAAAATAATCGGACTGTAATTCTTATTGAAAATTATAGTTGAAATTCTAAGGGATATACCTAGGGAGTGGACGTAGGTGCTGAGTTTGGCACCAAACTACTATAAAATTTGTATGTTTATGATTATGTATACTTTACTTTATTGCTTTCATTCATTGCACATTACAAAGCTTATTTCATTACCTATTGTGTGCACATCACTTAGTTTAAATCATTCAAATATGCATATTAGTCAAAAAAATTTTGAAATATCCAATTCATCCCCATTCTTGGGTAGCCATCCTTAGGCAACAAGTGGTATCAGAGCAGGTGCTCTGTTATTAATTATTGACCTAACCATCTAGAGTTAAAGATTTTGGCAATCCAAATGGAGTCTTTATTTAATGAAGGTTATTCTATAGATAGACCTCTACTTTTTAATGGTTCTAATTATATCTATTGGAAAGCTAGAATGAAAATTTTTATACAAGCACATGATTATAAGTTATGAAAAATTATAATAGATGGTTCACACACGACCAATGCATTGAAAGAGCATGAAAAAGAAATGGCCCAACTTAATGCTAAGGCCATGAACATACTTTATTGTTCCTTAGTGTTAAATATATTTAATGCAATTTCTTTATCTATTTCAGTAAAATAAATATGAAAAAAATTAAAAAAAACTTATGAAAGAGCAAATCAAAAAGAGGATTCAAGCTCCTAAGAAGAAAAAGAAGCTCACCTCAACATATGCCTCATGGCTCATAAGGATGGAAAAAAAAAGAAGAAGAAAAGACAGAAAAAAAGAAAGTTTTGATTAAGGAAGAGCAAGGCATAGAAAAGAAAAATGAGGAAGAGGAAGAAGGTATCGCCAATCATTGCCTCATGGCTAATGCAAATAAGGTGAATCCTAAAAACTCTTTTGACTTTACATTTGATGAATTATTTGAAGCCTTCAATGATTTAATGGATGAATTTGAAAAACTAAGGCTAAAAAACAAAGAACTCAAAAAGTCTAATCTTCTATTAGCTGATGAAAAGAATAAATTATTAAATAAAAAAAAGATATTTTGATAGAAATAAAGTTTTTGGCTAAGGAAAAGAATGTACTATTTAAATCTGAAAAATCTTTAGTTGAAGAAAACATTAAGTTGAAAGAGGAATTCAAAAAATCAAAGCTTTACTTTGAAGAAAAAGAAAAACTCCTAAGATCTGAAAAATCTCTTTCATAAGAAAATGCTAAATTAAGAAAAGAAATTGAAACATTGAAGTCTATGTTTAATAAGTTTATAATCAAATCACAAAAGCTTCAAGTAATATTGAACAATCAAAAAGCTATTTTCAATAAAGCTGAAATTGGATATAACTCCTTAAGAAAGCAGAAACTTGTTAAGAATATGTTTACAAAAGCTTATTCTAAAAATCACTCTATAGTTTGTTTTAAATGCAATAAAGTTGGCCATAAAATTTCTGAATATAATATTAAAAGAATTGGTCATACTTTTATTAAGCAAATATGGGTTCCAAAAGAAATCATAGGCTCTAATCTTAATGGACTAAAGATGGCTTGGATACCAAAATCTAGTAAATGAGTTTGCAGGTATACCAAGGATCCAATAAAACTAAAAGAGAAAAGTTCTTATTGATGGATGCCTTGAAAATAAAATTGGTTGGGTGATAATGTTTAGTAAAATTTAAATTTTTTTTCACATCATGCCATCATTATTTACTAAATATATTTTAATTATTAATTAGCATAATTATTTAGCATATTATATTGATTTTGATGATTTTATCTTTGCTTAAAATGATCATACTTTTTGAATAGAAAGCTAGATATATTGAATGTATTGACTTTAATGATTTGCTAATATGTATGCTTATGATAACTCTTTTCATGCTTTGATAAGTATGATTAATTTTGATGCTAGCAATAATTTGAATATTTTAATTTTTAAATCAGCATGCTCTCTTCTATATATCATGCTATGGATGAAATGGTTTTATTTTAAAATTTAGCATGATATCTTAAGACTCCCCATATCAATTTTATAATTGATGAATTTAATTAAAAAATGCTTAATTGGGTTTGAATATTTTAATTGCTAAACCTACAAAAAAAAAAACTAATTTTTTTTTGGCATTCCATATAAAAATCTAAATTTTTAAAATTCTTCTAAAAATTTGAGACTCCCTAGTTGAACTAAAAACATAAAGCCTTCCTCCAGTTTTCTCTTGATTTGATCTTATTTAAATTGATTATTAGAACCCCCCAATTGATTATTTTTTTATGATCCTCTAAATTTTCTTGAATATCTCTCTTGATCATCGATTTGATTGACTCTTTGATCTTAAAAGAAAATTTATTGATGAACATTCTTATTTTGTTTCAATTGATTGATTTTGAAAATCAAATTTGAGAAATGGTCTTCTTAAATCTTTTGAAGTTGATGTCAAGCAAAATATATCAAGGAAGTTGTCACTTATCTTTAAAGCTAAACTTTTAAAGAGGACTTCAGTTAAAAGTAATTGGAATCGAATAGATTGCTATTTACCATGTATTTAATTGACTTATCTTTCCAGAAAAAGAGAGGAATGTCTTTGTTTCAAATCTGATTTTGCATAGCTACATTTTGATATGATATTATTTAAAATAAATTCAAAAATACATATCTTTTCTAAACTTATAAATTCTTGATATTTTTTAAGAAAAGAAAGAGATGATATTTTAAAGAATAACTTAAAATCTCTTTATGGTGTATCTTGATTGATTTAATAATATCAATTCAAATTGATTTATTTGAACCAATTCATCTTTATCAATTTAAAACTAAAATCATTGGTATCAAGCTAAATTTGCAAATTCATCTTTAAATGGTATTGAATTGTTAAGAAAATCATGATTTCAGTTTAATTGGTATCAAGAAGTTTCTTCCTAAGCAAATTTTTACTCTTGGTATCGTTGATATCATTCTTGCCTTGCATTTTATTGTATTATTTTTGGGTAAAAGAATTGGATATAATGTCTCAAATCTATTTTACATTGATATGCTCTTGATATGATATCTCTTGAGATAAATTCAAAGAATCTCATACATCTTTTTTTCTGAACTTAATTGAGTAAATGTTTTGTTTGATTAATACTTTTTTCACTCAATTGATGCTTATACTTTTAAATTTTATTTAATTTTAAAATGATATTATTTGCTAAAGTAAGAAGAAAAAATTATTAAAGAAGAAATGATCAATTATTTAAAAAGAGTTTTAAAATTAAAAAAATCTTTTAAATTTAGAAAATCTAAATTTACTAGTTAAGTTCATGTTTAATCAGCTTGATTTGAAAGAAAAAGATGGAGAAAAATTAAAAAATAAATTTATCCAACATTAATTATGAAAAATAAGGGGAGTGATATTATCTAGCTTTAATTAAAAATTCTAATTAGCTTCTATTAAGGTAAATGAACATTGATTTTATTATATTTTTGAGCCTTAATATGATGATTCCATTTGATCTATATGCTTTTGATTTGATTGTCAAATATTTTTAAATAAATTGATTTTGATACATTCTTATAATTTTGAGGCTCATTAATAAATATAATACTAAACTTTTCATGCGCTAAACTTTAAACTTGATTTGTATGATCATTGCTGGCAAATGATTAGAGTTAAATTAAATTTGAAAATATTTTCTTACTCTAAGGAATAAATTTTTAAATATAATTTTGAAACTCATTTGAATATTCAAATTTGATCCTAAATTTTTGATGTGCATTGGAAAATTTTTATGAATTATTTATTTTAAAAAAAAATTTTACTCAAAGTAATGAATTTGAAAATATGACTATCTTTTGCTTTGATACTATTTTTTTTTTTGCTCGATATATCTCTGATACATATCTGTTTTTAGCTTAATTGACTAAAATTTCTTAAGAAAAGAAAAGATTGAACATTAAAGTATACATTATGCTTAATTTCATGATCAAATCTTTTAAAAAATTCTATTCCTCTTAAAGCTTAAAAGTGTACATTTAAAAATCTGATTAAAAGATCATATTCATTTAAAAAAGAGGAGAGTCTATAATATTTGAATTTAAGCTAATTTTTGAAAAAAAAAATCATTCAAAAGGAGAGATGATTTCTTTGATTTGAATTTATGAATTTGATACATCTCTCAATTTAATGTCTTGATGTTGATTTGGATGATTTTTTCCTATTCTTTTCCATGAGCTTTTTGATGTTGTCGAAAAGGGAAAGAAGTATATTGAGTATATGCTTAAGGAATTAATACAAGAAAGTCAATGAATTTCATGCTTGGAACCTTAATACTCATTGATTTGGATTGAAATATTATTTTGATATGAGTATATAAATTATGTGAAATATTAATTGGAGCTTTCATGAAGTTTGTGTGCATTTATGTTTATGTATATTATTACTTCATGACTTATACTAGCCAATTTATTGAAACACATTAAATTATATTTTTATGCATATACTCAAAGTTTTGTCATCATCAAAAAGAGGAAGATTATTGACCCTATTTCGATTTTGATGATAATAAAATTATTTGAGTATAAATTATTAAATTACTAATGATGTTTGTGAGGATGTGTAGTTATAAATTTCATGAGCTCACAAACTTTATATATTTTCACTCATCCAAATGGAGATTCATCACCCAAGATTTTAGAGAAGAAATTCTAGAATGGATACATCTTTCAAGAGGTCAAAATGAAGATTAAATCAAGATAAAATGGACAAGTCTAGCCTATAAAGAAATTTAGAGAAGAAAGGGTCACAAATGGTCTTTGGCATGCAAACTAGACCGACCGAGTCTAAGACTAAGCCATCCTAGTCTCAGTGGAAGCAGAAGATAGAAAGAATAAAAAGCTGAATTTTTGTGACTCAGGAGACTAAGCCAACCCAGCTGAAAACTAAGCCAACCCAATGGAACTATGCTGACCTAGTTAGAAAGTAAGCCATCCTAATCTCGGACAATAGAAGAAGACAGAAATAGTATTTCAGGATTTCTGAGACTGAGCCGATCCAGCTGAAAACTGAGCCGACCCAATTTCTATAATAGCTAGTTTTTAGAACTGCAGCTTTTCATCCCAAGAGCTTTCCAACGGCTATTTTCTCTTCTCCAATGGCTAGATCACTTCTAAAAGCCTATGTTGGTGACTTGTAATAGTGAAAAATCTCTGAAATATATAAGAAAATACTTGGAGCATTAAAAACAAACTTTGGAGAGTATGTTGAGTATTATTTGACAAAGCTAAGGAGAAGGAGTTGTTTTTCAGAGTGATCTTTTGTCCTTCTACTACAAAATATCCTCAAGCAAGTGAGAGCAAGAGTGAAGAAAATCAAGGAGCCTCACAATCTCTCATTCATTCAAAAAGAAGAAATCAACCTTACAAGCAAAGCAACTTAGATTATCTTCCCTTGTGCTTCAAAAGAGTTTATTTTAAATTATAATTTTATATTTTGTTTCACGTTTCTTCGGGTGCCCCAAGAAACTTGGGTTGGTCTAAGCCTTGAGTTGGACATTGTATTGATTTGATTGATGAGCCAAGGATAAAATCAATCAGGATTGATTGTTAGCCCGGAGAAAAATAATCACTTGTGAGATTTTGGTTGGTGATCCAGAGAAATCCAACTGGGTTGATTGTGAGCTAAGAAAATAATTGTGTATAGTTTTGGTTGATGATTTGGAAAAAACCAACTAGGTTGATTATGAGCTCGAAAAATAATCGTGTATGATTTTGGTTGGTAAGCCAGGAAAAACCAATTGGATTTGATTGTAAGCCTAAAAAATAATCGAACTATAATTCTTGTTGAGAATTATAGTTGAATTCCCAAGGGATATACTTGGGGAGTGGATGTAGGTGCTGAGTTTGGCACTGAACCACTATAAAATTTATGTGTTTATGATTGTGTATTCTTTACATTATTGCTTTCATTCACTGCATATTATAAAGCTTATTTTATTACCTATTGTGCATACATCACTTAGTTTAAATAATTCAAATCTTTACATTAGTCAAAAAGTTTTTGAAATGCCTAATTCATCCCTCCTCTTGGGTAGCCATCATTGGGCAACACTTTGGATGCTCATTTCTTTCTATAAATAGGCTCAAAGGCCCTTCCTTTAGCGCCATCTGTTGACGTGAAATTCTGACTCGAGGTCGGATTGGCTAGAGTTGCGCGATGGCGACAAGTCAGTGATGGCAGGATGGAGGTGACCATACTTGCAAGACAAATCCTTGACTGGAGCTGGCTCCGATGGGCACCCTCCGACGCTCAAGTCAATTTTTCATTCAATAGAAGGATGAAGATGAGTATTTTAAGAGAGAAGAGTTCGCATACCTTGGGATCCCTTTTTTCTCCTCTTTTATAGAAGGGTCTAGAGTTTGTTAGGATGGATCATGGGTTGTTAGTCATGGGAGAGCAGGAAGTTGTTAGAGATATTTTTCTTGCCCACTAGAATATCCTTAGGTATCATGTCAGGTACTGTCCCCTCATGGAATGTGGGGGGGACCATATCTTAATTATGTAAATTGATAAACTAGAGCCGAGAGTGGAGACTTTAACCTTTTGATGGTCTTAAGTTCAGCCTACATTCTAACCCTAGCTTCCATCTTTTGATGATCTTAAGCTCGGAATGAATTAGGACCTTAGTCTTAGTCTTCTGATGTTTTTCAATTAGCCTAAATTCTGACCCTGACTTCACTCTTTTGATGACCTTAAGCTCGGCCTGAAATAAGACCTTGGCCTCAACCTTCTGATAACCTTCAATCAACCTAAATTCTGACCCTGGCTTCCATTATTTGATGACCTTAAGCTCAGCTTGAATTAGGACCTCAGCCTCAACCTTCTCGTGAATTTCAATCAGCCTAAATTTTGATCTTAGCTTTTATTTTTTGATGACTTTAAGCTTAGCTTGAAATAGGACCTCGGCCTCAGTCTTCTCATGACGTTCAATTAGCTTATATTCTAACCCTGGCTTCACTCTTTTGATGATTTTAAGCTCGGCCTGAAATAGGACCTCAGCCTTAGTCTTCTCATGACCTTCAATCAACCTATATTTTGACCCTAGCTTCACTCTTTTGATGACCTTAAGCTCAGTCTAAATTAAAACCTCGGCCTCAACCTTCTGATGACCTTCAATCAATCTAAATTTTGACTCTAATTTCCATCTTTTGGTGGCCTTAAGCTTGGCATGAGTTAAGACCTCGGCCTTAGCCTTCTGTTGACCTTCAAATAGCCTAAATTCTCATATCTTAGGCTTGTATAAAAAACCCCCAACAATGTTGTATTAGAACAAGTAGATACTAAGAACAATATGGTAGACCCATTCACTGAGGCCCTACCACAGTAACTATTTGATCACCATCTCAATTATATGAGTTTGAGATATAAGGATGATTGGCTTTAGTGCAAGTGGGAGATTGAAAGAAAAAGTGCGGTACAAGCCAATCACATATGTAGTGTGATGGAACTTTTCTGTACAATTTCCAACTCATATAATAACATTTATTCTGATATCAATAAATTGAGCTAGTTGATTTGTCATTCCAGTTGCATCTTTTATATTTAAAGATTACGATGAACCCCAAGGATTAGGAAAATAGTTTTAGGGGACATGAATGAGTCATGCCTGTGAGACCTAAGATCCTAAAATCCTAATCTTGAATGTTCTTGATCAAAGGAATATTGAGTTGGGGATTAATATTCCGCATTGACTGCCATATCCTATGTATGCTCAATAGAAAGGATGGCGGATCTCATAAGTCACTTGTTTGGGGACACTAAGATAAGGATGTCGGTGCTTATCGAGGAATGAGTTTACTGAATTGACTCGCTAAAGAGAACATCTTATGGAATCTTACTTGTATGTCAAAAGATAGTTCTTTAAGTAGGAGTTATGCAAGTGATCCTTAGACTTGAGATCACCATAGTACCTTATGCATATAAGCCCATATTTTTGGTTCATACTCAATCATGACATAAAGTCATGAACAGGATATTCTGGATATGGTCAAGTATGCATGAAGGTTGTGAGTAGGTCAATAAGAAATTGATTACTCCTAGTAAGAGGAGATGACATCCTTTGTATTCTCATCTATTGATAACTCAGTAAGACTTTGGCCTAAGCAGAATGAAGGTTAGATAGACTTCTAATCACTCATTAGAGTTATCATTGATTGATGGAGAATTGGCATGAATATGTGTTTGAATTTGATATTTATCCATGCTCATAAACATACTCGGAATGCAGGATGATCGAGAGATTGAATTGCATGCATACTTGCCACTGAAGGATATATTTGGTATTTTTATCAAATTTCACATCTTCTGGATAGTCATGTTACATTGCTAGATGTCAATCTTGACTTGTGGGTTTGATTGAATTAATGAGATTAATTTGATCCTCAATTAGATGGTTCTTCTAAGTAGTGAATTTAGGTTGGCATTAACCCTAATCGATTAAGATTGAGTCCAATCAGATTAGATTAAAATGCACCTGGCCCTACTGCTGGTTAGATGTGGAGCCTAATGGGTCATACATATAATGAAATTGGTCAAGAATTAATTTAAGGATCATTGGATTCTAATTGGGTGGCTAATTGGCATGCTAGCACATGTTGGCTAACCTAATTCCTTGCCAAATCGGTTTTGGCTCGAATCTTTGCTTTTTGGCTAAATAATTTTAATTTAATTTGAAATGTGGTTGAGCCATAAGGGCTTCCCATTAGATGGGTGCCACTTGGCATTTAATTTGGACTCATCTTGAAGAGTCCAAGGTGTCATAAACTTCTCCCTCCATGTTCATGCCACTTAATATGGCATATGATTATTTGTGGTGCATAAGAGGACATAGAGTCCTTGTACAAAGGGTCTTTGACTGGGTAAACGTCCCTCCAGGACTTTCTCTCTTTTTTCCACCCACCATATTTGCCCAAGTCAAATAGTGGGCGTGGCATATTATTCTCCCAAGAAAACTACATGAAACATCGTGTAGTTTGAGATATTTGGCACCTAGGAGTCCTTCTGCATGATGGTTCTTAGTTAGGCACCTAAACTAGATATATTCTCTCCTTATCCAAGCCATATCAGAAGGAAATTCAAATAAAATTTGGAATAAATCAAAGGAAATTTAGAGTCATTTGTGGAATGATGTATATACAATGTTTCAAAGGCAGAAATTAGTTGTTACGTGTCTCCAAGACTCCTTCTGCATTAATAGACTTATCTAGCCCCTTGATAAGACTTTTTAATGGCTGATAAGTACTTGGAAATGGATGCTATTAGTGCCTCATCTAAATCTATAAATAGGATATGGATGAGAGGTGTCGAGCATTCAAATTTAGTGGCTTGTCTTAAGATTCTTCGTCCCTTTCTTTTAGACAAGGTATTGGTAAGACAAGGAGTCTTCCTTTAGGCAAGGTCTTAACCAATATAAGGAGTCTTAATTAAGACAAGAGCTAGGGAAGAATATTTAAGAAGGCTAAGAGAGAATAACAGGGAGATTAAATTAGAGAGAAGAAGGGAGAAGGAAGGTAAAGAAATTCTAGTTCGGAATTCAGCAAGCAAGGCTTCAATAGGAATTGTTGTTGAAATAAATTCTTGTGTAGATTACTATTGGAGGGCAAACACGTGGGCATCTCATGAAAATAATTCATCACCAAATTAGATTATTAAAGTTATGTTATTTAATTATTATACGTTATGCATGTATGTGATCGAATTACATCAAGGTTGGTCCTAGGGTTAAGGGTTTGATAGACCAAAATTTTAAAATCCAATGCTTCTGCTATGTTAATCAAACCCTACAATTTGTTGTCAAGCAATATGGGAGTAAGGCATCGTATAGCATCATGTATGAAGAGGAATTTGGCAGAAAACCAAATTAAAAGACTACCTGGATCGCATCTTCTATGAATGCTGATATTCTGACCGTCAGATAGGAATTTAATGCTCCAAAAAATACCAAAAAATAATGTTTATCCACTAAGATTTGATCAAAATTAATTTTGGCCATCGGATCACACTTGATGGAGTTGTTTTGGCCATTGGATCATGCTCAGGACATTTAAATCAAACCAAGAACTTCTGTTAGTTGTTAGATCAAATTCTAGGTATGATCTGGCTGTTAGATCGAAATATAGGGCATCTGGCACCATCGAATGGCGCACTATGTAGCAGGAGAATTCAAGTCAAAATCGAAAACACCCTGAACCATTGGATTTGGACTGGCTAAAAGATGGGCCATTGGATGGCATCTTTACTATGCTTATAGATCGGCTAGATTGAGTGTACCATAGATCGTGATGAACCAGTGCTTGACATGCTAGTTGAAATTACTAAAATTCCCTATGAGCCACGTATTTTTGTGGTAGACCTGTTAAGGATCCATGATGGACCAATCACTATAGCGATCCACCATGGATCGCATGGTTTTTGGCATCATGCTGATGTCAGGTGGGAGGGGGCTGGGCTACAAGCGTGGGCTTGCTTCGCGGGCTCCATGCAAGTGGGTACTGGGCTTTCACTGGTGGGCTATAGCGGGTCGAACTAGGCCACGCTCGACCAGACTAACCAATTTTGGGTGAACCAACTGGGCGAGCCAGCTAGTTAATTTTATTATTATTTTTATTTTTTTTTCTTTTTCTTAGAAAATTCATATTGAATCTATTTGAAATCGGATTCACTCCAATTTTATTTCATTTGAATTAGAAAAATGAGCTCCTTTCATTTATGATGATATTTTTTAAAAATAATAAATAAAAGTATTAATTTTAAAAAATAAAGATAAATTAATTTATAAATAAATATTTTTATTAGTGTATTTATGATAATTATCATACCACCCAATTTAAGCTTTGCTCATCCTCGAGTAAAGAAAAAATTTAGTTTTAGATACCTTTTAAGCTTAGAATTTTAAATTTTACTTGAGTAATTTTTAAAATGATTATTGATATTCAATAGAGCGTAAGTGAGATATGTCATTCGAGTATTAATACTTACCAATATAAAAATTAAGTGAAGAATATTTAAATTTTTTTAAAGTTTTTCTAAATTGACCTACCTTTATCTTTGAATTGTCTAAACTTTCATATGGGCAAGTATATTGCTACTTCTGTCCTTCATTTATTAAATTTTTTTATTCATATTGGTCACTTTTTGATGCAAATATCATTGCTTACTTAGGCAACGGGATCTGGTTACTCGGTAGAAAGCCAATGTACATTTTTTTTAACATTATACTACTATTTAGTGTCTTAACCCCTTATGCTTTCTATTTGATCCACGTAGCAAGTCTTGGGCTAATGACTCACAAACCAGTTGGCTTCAGGGCACTAGGTATAAAATACCCCTCGAGCTCACTAGTCTAAATCAAACAGTCTATGAATTAAGACTAAGTTTACAATGAGCTTCTTTGTCCTTCCCATCTTTTGATGCAAAACTTAATGCTTGCTTAGACAAAGAAGTCTGGTTACTTAATGAGAAGTACTTGAAAACTATTTTATTTTATTTTTTTTTTATAAAGAAGCATATAGTTATCATACACAAGCCCATAAAAAGTAGACTCTACTTTGATACTGGTAGAAAAAAAAAATGCTCAAAAAAAAATTGTTAAAGTTTTAGACTTAACTCTTTATTGAATTCTTTTAATACTTGATCCCTCAATATTTTACAAATTCTTTGATCTTTGCATCAATTTTCTTTTAAAAATACATAATTCAACTCAATTCTTAAGCATAATGGGGTGTCTAAATACTAAATATTAACTTCTTTGAGGACTTTTAAAAATTTTAAAAATTTTATTATTCTCACTTGCAATTAAAATAAAAAGCATGAATTCAAATTTATAGCAAAAATAAAAAGCATGAATTTAAATTTTTATAAAATTAAAAAGCATGAATTTAAAGAGTAAAAAAATAAACTTTGCATTAATTAAAATTTAATTTAGAATTTAAATACATGTAATTAAAAATATAAGAAAAATAAATAAAAACTAGAATGGTGATCTTGATCTTGGATCGACGTTGGCATTTAGATAGTATAGAATACTAGCTCTTCCTCTTGGCACTGTCTACCATAAAGCAACCATGAATTTCAAGCAAGGCTCTATTCTATACCATCACCTTTCATTGATCGAAGACAACCATTCTTTAAAGCCTGGTACCCTTTTTATAGAGTATTGGAGAAGAGGGATATTTGCTGTCAAGTAATATGGGACTAAGGCATCGTGTAGCATCATGTATGAAGAGGAATCCGGGTGTAAATCAAATTAAAAGACTGCCTGCATCTTTTGTGAATGCTGTATTCTTACCATCATATGGGAATCTAATGCTCTGAAAAATACCAAAAAATAATGTTTATCAACTAAGATTTGATCAAAATTTATTTTGGCCATCTGATCATGCTTGATGGAGTTGTTTTGGCCATCGGATCTTGCTCTAGGCATTTAAATTAAACTAGGAACTTCTATCAGCCGTTAGATCAAATTCTGGGCATGATCTGGCTGTTAGATCGGAATCTACAGCATCTAAGACCATCGGATGGCACACTGTGTAGCTAGAGAATTCGAGTCAAAATCGAAAACACCCTAAACTGTTGGATCTGGATCGACTGAAAGATGGACTATTAGATGGTGCCTTTACTATACCCGTAGGCGGCTAGACCAAGTGTACCACAAACCACGATGAATTAGTGCATGACATGCCAGTTGAAGTTACTAAAATGCCCTTTGAGCCACGTATTTTTGTGGTAGACCTATTAAGGGTCCACTATAGCGGTCCGCCATGGACTGCATGGTTTTTGACATCATGCTGATGTCAGGTGGGAGGGGCTAGGCTACAGGCATGGGCTTGCTATGCGGGCGATGCATGAGTGGGTGCTGGGCTTGCACTGGCGAGCTGTAGCGGGTGGAACCGAGCCACGCTCTATCGAATCGATCGAGCAAACCGACCAATTAATTTTATTATTTTTTCTTTTTTCTTTGCTTTTTCTTTGAAAGCTCATATTGGATCCATTTTAAATTAGATTTGCTTTAAATTTGTTTCATTTGAACCAAAAAAATGAGCTCATTTCATTTGTGATGATGTTTCCTAAAAATGATAAATAAAAATATTAATTTCTAAAAATAAAGATAAATTAATTCATAAATTAATACTTTTATTGGTGTATTTATGGTAATTATTGCAACCCCAATTTAAGCTTTGCTCATCCTCAAGTAAAGAAAAAATTTAGTTTTAGATACTTTTAACCTTATAATTTTAAATTTTGCCTAAGCAATTTTTAAAATAGCCATTGATATTCAGTAGAGTGTAAGTAAGGTATGTCACTGGAGTATTAATACTTATGAATATAAAAATTAAGTGAAGAATATTTAAACTTTTCCAAACTTTTTCTAAATTGACCTATCTTTATCTTTGAATTGTTTAAACTTTCATATGGACAAGTGTATTGCTACTTTCATCCTTCATTTATTGAATTTATTTTTTTACATTACCCATTTTTCTATGTGAATATCATTGCTTACTTAGGTAATGAGATCCGGTTACTCGATGAAAAACTATTATGCTCTTTTTTTTAACATTGTACCACTATTTAGTGTCATAACCCTTTAAGCTTTTTATTTGATCCATGTAGCAAGTCTTGGGTCAATGACTCCCAAACGAGTTGGCTTTAGAGCACTAGGTATAAAATACCCCTCAAGCTTACTAGCTCGAATCAAATAGACTACAAGTTAAGACTAGTTTTACAATGAGCTTCTTTGCCCTTTCCATCTTTTTATGCAAAACTCAATGCTTGCTTAGGCAAAAAGGCTCAATTACTTAGTGAGAAGTACTTGAAAACTATTTTATTTAATTTTTTTTTTATGAAGATGCATTTAGTTATCCTGCACAAGCTCATATATAGTAGACTCTTGATGATGGTAGAAAAAATCAAAAATGTTCAAAGAAAAATTATTGATATTCTAGACTTAACTCTTTATTGGATTTTTTTAATACTTGATCCCTCAATATCTCCTAAATTCTCTGATCTATATATCAATTTTTTTTTAAAAATACTTAGTTCAACTTGATTCATAAGCATAATCGGGTGTTTAAATACCAAATACTAACTTCTTCAAGGATTTTTAAAAATTTTAAAAATTTTATTATTCTCTCCTCCAACTTAATCGATATTGTCCTCAATGAAAAAGAAAAAATAAAAAGTGCAATAAAGAATAGAAAATAATATACGTAACTCAACATGTATTGGTGGTCTAGCATGGATCTTTGAAAATTTAGCTCTCCCTCCAACTTATTCAATATGGATTTAAAAAGAAAATAAACTAAAAAGATAAATTAGACATAAATAAACTAAATATTGGGTTGCCTTCCAACAAGCGCTAAGTTTACCATCTTCAGCTAGACACAATGCAGTCTAACTATCCTGTGTCAAATACTGGATTGACAAACTTTAATGATTTTGGATTGCTAATCTTAGGAAGATAGCTTGTGATCCCTTTATTGATAAATTCATTGTTAATTTTGAAAATATAGTTCATGACCCTATTCTCAAATTCTTGTTTATTATGAATTTCTCCTATTTGTTCTTCTAGAATGCTCATGAATTGAGTTTTGGTATTAGGAGTTAAATTTGATGCAATAGATACCGGAAGGATATCTAAAGGTGGCTTCAGTTTTGGAGGTAAACTAATATGATCGTGCTTAAATAACTCTATTAGCTCTTCATTGCATGCCTCTTAGTTTTTGTAAGAAGAATCGACTTCTAGGGCTAAAGGGAATAGAACTTCAGGTGTATAGGTCTCGATTGACTTATCTGTTTACTTCTTTCCTTTATCAGTCTCATTCATATTGGAACCAGCATCAGTACCAATTTTAGGCTTAGGTTCTTCTATATGGTTAATCTCAATACTAACCTCTTTTTCTATATTTTTATTTTGGCTAGCATCAATACTGGCCTCACTCATCTGGTCCTGGTTTGGGTCCTTAAGAATCCTACTATTTCTAAACATAGAAATTATTTTGGCATTCTAAAATTGGGGATAATTAGGTGGGATATTAGATTGATAATTGAATCCAAGTGGTTGGTAAATGTTGGGTGGGTTGTTTATGGGATTTGCAATCGATTGGCTAAGCTGTTGACCTAGTTCTCTTCTCATAGTAAACTCAGCTAATTATCCTATTTGAGCTTCTAACCTATTGATAGATTATTGTTGAGTCAGAATCAATTATTGTAGTTGATTAAATCCATCATTGGCTAAGTTGGTCTATTGAAGATGTGGGTATGAGGGCTGATTATAATATAATGACTGCGTGGACTGACTAGGCTAACCTCTATTATAGGCATAGTTCTGGTATTGGAATCTATTTTGATAGTTTTGAATTGGTAGAATTTAGGTTTGTGCCAGTGTCTGTTGGGGCATTCAAGAAAAATTGGGATGGTTCCTCCAATCTGGGTTATATGAATTTGAAAAAGGACCATTAACTGGCTTGGAGTAGCCTTGTATAGCTTGGATTTATTCTAGGATGAAAGATGAAAACTGTGCAGCCATAGAATTTTACTCACATGATGGGCTGGGCTAGCATAAGTAGAACAAATCTCCTAGTAATTAGAGGGTGATGTCTATAGTGTAAGAGATTATTGGCCTAGGGTTAGGAATTGATTTAATTTCTAAGCAAGAAGGTTGACTTTATCTAATTCTTGGGCTATTAGATTCAAGTCAGCCTTAGAACTAGATTCTGGATATTTGAAATCATAGATTCCTACCCATTTTTAGTAGAAAAATAACGAAGTATGGTTGATTGAGTTTTCACTCAAGATTTTAAATAAAGCATAGGCTTCGTCCTCACTTTTGCTTATGAATGCATCTCCACAAGATGCATCTACTATTTATCTATAATGGTCTCCTAAATTCTCATAAAAAGCTTGAATAATTTTTCACGTAGATAGACCATGATGTGGGCATTTTCTAAGAAGTTTCTTAAGTCTCTCTCATGACTCATGAATTTGTTTCCCTAGAAGCTGAGCAAATCCAATGATGGATCGCCTCATGGTGATGGTTCAGCCTATGGGATAAATTTTTTTAAAGAATTCATGTTACAATTCAACCCAAATTTATATTGGTCTCTCTATCGTGCCAAGCCAGTACTTGGCTTTGTCATTTAAAGAAAAAGAGAATAATATTAATCTAAAGGCATCATTAGTTAAATTTTAAATTTTTACCATAGAGCAGATTTCTAAAAACTCATCTAGATGCTTGTAAGGATCTTTATCAGTATTTTCATAGAAGGATGAGAGCATCTAGATTATGGTCGACTTAATCTCATAATGGATTGTAGGAATATCGGGTAAGTAGATACAAGTCAATGGATTATAGTTTCAAGGAATGAAGTATTTCTTTATCTACCTAGGTGGTTCTCCAGAATTTCTAGCCATTTGATTATCTGGTTTTATATGAATCGATAATTCAATTTTAGGATTGGGTTTAACTAGGATAAGAAAAAGTGATCTCCTACCGTGCATGTATTAGTGCAACCCTAACGTGTGGTTCAAAATTTTTTAAATTTTTTTAATTATTATTTTTATTATTTTTAAATTTTTTATTATTTTATTATGATTTTATTTATTTTATTTATTATTTTTAATTTATTTAAATTTAATTAATTAATTAATTTTATTTTATTTTATTTTATTTTTGGAGGAGAAAAGGAGAAGAAAGAAAGAAGAGTTTTAAAGAAGAGAACCATAGAAGTCCTAGAGCTAAGAAGAGAGAGAAGAATTAGTTTTGATTAGGTTTAATATTTTAGTTAGCAATCAAGTTAGACAATCAATCTTGACTATAGTTTGTCCTAGATCTAGACAGCTCTTAACTACCAAGGTGATCTTCAAGCCCTCTAAGTGTAAGATCAACCACTCAATTGGCCAGGTAAGTATAAGGTCGGTGGGAGTCCCCCCATTGTTTTTTTTAGACATCAATTATCTTGGCCAGGTAAGCTAACATAACCAATTAAGTAACTATCTTCCTTCGGGATATATTTTCTGAACCACTTATCTTAGATACCAGTCAAACTGACTAATCCTAACCTAGTCTAACTTTTAGGATTTCTTATCCTAATGAGCTCGAATTCCCATGGTCAATGTCTAATTGATTTTGAAATTAAAGGCTTAGGTTAATGTGGGATACTAGTTGGTTGTTTGTGGGCTAATGAAGGATGATCAAATCTCTAGAGCTTTCATTAAAATTTGATGGTGTAGAAGTGGGCTAATGAAGGATGATCAAATCTCTGGAGCTTTCATTAAAATTTGATGGTGTAGAAGACTAGCTTTTTTTTTTTTGGCACCATTGACCTCGAAGCAACCATGAATCCCAAGCATGGCTCTACCCTATACCATCATCTTTCCTTGATCAAAGATAACCATTCTTTGAAGCTTGGTACCCTTTTTATTGAGTGTTGGAGAGGAGGGATATTTGTTGTCTGGCAATATGGGACTAAGGCATCATGTAGCATCTGTTGGGAATGGTGTCCTAAAGCCAATAGTCAGCTTGTTGATGCTTGTACTGATTCTTGAATTTGTATATGAGTTATAAATAAATAAAAATTATTTTAATATTTTTTCATCACAAATTCTTTCATCTTCAAATGAACTCCTGTGTTGTGGTGAAGTTCTTAGAATTATTTAGAATCGACAAAGAAGGATTTGTTGTTTAGTCATTAAATCTATTCACAATCAAATAATACGTTGTTACCTAGGACAACAATGTTTATTGAGTATATGTCATTGTGTGCCATATAGATTGGTTGTCCTCTTAACCAAAGAGTGTGTAGACATTGGTATGGCATGCAAGTAAGATGTGTGGGTATATCTGCACTGAACGTGACTAACTTTGGAGCTTTTCTACCATCGAGATTAGCTTCAAAGGAATATAGGTATAAGTGTTTCTTCAACTTAAGATCACCACGGTGACTTTCAAGCAACTCACTATGCTTTGGTGTTGGACTACCTAAATTTCTAGTTTAGTAATGAAAGATTTTTGGGCATAGTCAAGTACTTAAGAAGTCAGTGTGTGAGTCAAGATGGGATTGACCACACCGATTTAGGAGCTGTGTTCAATTGTATTTTAATTTAGCAAAAACCTTAGCCAGGGTAGTCCTAGTGAGGAGTCATGGGACTAATTACTTTGAGATATGATTTGGATATATTTATCAGAGTTAATTATTTAACTTTGAGTCATCCTATACACAGAGGTCAATGGGATGAACTATACGATAACCATATTCTCATAGGTTCTGAATATTATGATTGTGATTATTTGACATATCTGGATGTCGGATATCATTACTAGATAGTCACTTTGATTGGTATAGAAAGTGGTTTTTATTCTACCAGCTCAGGTTCAAACATGTGGAGTCACATAAACTAGAGATTCGTACCTGATGTGATGGCTAGTGAAGAGTCCCATTGGATTGGAACTCTATGGTCAAGAGTCCCACTGGACTGGGACTCTTTGACTAAGAGTCCTACGAGGTTGGGACTCTAAGTCCTACCTATCTGGAACTATGTGATCATAAGTTCGACTCATTTTGGAACATCGGGGTCAAGAGTCCCACTAGTTTGGGACTCTTCGATCAGGATTTTATATCGATGGACTTTGTTGGTCGAACACCCACCATATTTGGACTCAGTATTTATGAGAGGTTTAATTAGTGATTTGATTATTAATTAACTCAATTTGATTGAGTATTAATTTTTGGATCAAGTCCAATTGAATTTGATTCAATTGGGTTTGACCTGATTAGGTCATGAGATGACCTAATCACCAAGGAGGTTTGATCTCTGATTTGATCAGAGGTTGGGCTTGATCAATTCTTGATTTTATTAGAATATAATAAAGTCTAGTTAAGCCTAAATTGATTGGGTTTAATCTGATCTAATTGGGCCTGGCCAATATAGATTGGGTTAGTTCAATTAGATGAGTTTAAATTCAAGACTAGTTTGACTAGTCTTCTCTTCCCATGCGCCACCCTATTCTGCGCCTACTTTTCCTTATGAGAAAGGTGTTTCTCATGGCTTCTTTCATGCACAAAGGGAGCTGATGCCCTACATTATCTCATCCCTTATGGATAAAACCAAGTTGGTTTTCATTTGAATTCAAAGAGAGTTTGAGTTTAAATGTTTAAGCACTTGGCTTTATCCCTTCTCATTCTTGTGCCAACTTTACTCTATGAGAAAAGTTTCTTGTGAAGTTTTTCCATGCACTTGGGAGGGCACACACCTCCCTTTCTCACACCCAAAATGGATAAGGTCAAGTGGTTTTGGTTCAAATTCAAATCAAGTTTAAATTTGAACCGAAAACCAACTTGATCTCATCCTTTCACGTGTTGTGAATGCTGAAATGAATACTTTAAATTTGATTTCTCCCTGGGCATGCAAACTTCTTACTGAGTGAGAAAAGGAGTGCGTGAGTTGACCCTTCTGCATGGAAAAATTCAAAATAATATCATGAAAAATATATAGAGAGAAGTGGGTGTAGGGTTTGTTGAGTGCATATCCTAGGGTTTCATCCTGGGGTTTGGGAAGAGAGTTGGTGAGCTACGAGTATCGTGAGCCCACAAAAATTCTAGGAGAGCCTTCTCTACCTCTCTGCTCTATCTACTAATGATCTACTATCTGACCAGTGATTTTTAATTGGAAGCTACTCGCACTGATTTGATCTTTGATGAGTTCATGATGTATCCCTTCCACTGATCTCACTTACCTGGCCATCCTGGTGAATTGGATTTTGATTAGATCACTTGGTGATTCGGGTCCACCCATATCAATTAGATAAATCAATGTGACTGATTTAGATGCTCGTAATATCGGCTCAAATTAGGTACTTTTGATCTGACTTAGTGAAGTCAGTAGGAGGATCTAAATTGGTTGATTTATTTTTGCTCTCCTTATCTTAAAATGACTTAATAAAATCTTGTAAAATTATTAGGTCCTTAAAAATGATATAGTTATATGATAACTAAGTCAGAGCATCCCATTAAATTGAATGATAATGGATCCATTAGTTTAATAATTATTGGAGGCCCAAAGGTCTGGTGCTTATTGACTAATGAAATTATTATTCATAAAATGATAGTTTGGTTGTGTCTTTCTAATGGTGGTTAGGTTGGCCGACTAATGTCGAGCTTGATCATTTATTGGTTAGATGCACCAAATATGATCAGGTTAATGGTTGGACCTAACCGAATCTTTTTAATGGAGGCCAAAGCCTATTGATTAGGTTTTGGAGCAAAATTAAATTATTAGAAGTTGTTTAGAAAAATAATTGGTTATAAAACTATCCATAAAAGCACATGGGTTGACCAACCAAAGTTGGGCTCATGTGTAGTGTGTGTGGATTCTAGTACTTACTAAGAAATCAAAGTAATTTCTCGAATTGGAGGTAGAGGCTATCAGTTGGTATAAAATAGTGGAAGAACCTTTAGACTAAAGTCCAAATCTTTAGAATAAATAATTCATATACTAATTAGGTTTGATTTTTATTTTTGTACAGAAATGGCCACTATCCTATTGCTTCGGTCATTATTGGATAATGACAAACTTATAAGACCTAACTTCGATAGTTGGTGTCAAAAGTTAAATATCATCCTGGAGCATGAGCAGATCATATATATTTTGATGGATCTGGCACCTAAGGATCCAGCTCTAAATGCTAGATGCATGATTTGGGACACTTATCAGAAGTGGCTTAATGACTGCACCACCATTTGGTGCATTATGCTGGTAGCAATGAATGATGGTTTAGCTATAGGTTTGAGACTGCCCAGCCATAGGAGAAGTTTAAAAAGTTGAATGACTTCTTTGCTACGCTTGACGATATCGAGAGGCACAAGACTGATGCCATTTTCAATGCTCGGATGAGGGATGGGGTGTCAGTCACCAATCATGTATTATATATGATCGAAATGATTGAGTGCCTAAATAAGTTGGGCTTCCCCATGCATGAATAGCTTGGCAAGGATGCAATCCTTAATTCTTTGTCCAAGTCCTTCCTCCCGTTTCTTACTCATTTTAGAATGATAAAGCCTGCAATGAACTGCCATGGTTTATTGGGATTGCTGCAGAACTTTGAAAAGGATCACCAACTCCACAAGGAGTTGATGAATATAGTGGAAGAATCTTCTTCTGGTCGTTGACCCTTTAAGAAAGGAGAGAAGAACAACAAGAAGAAGAATAAGAAGGTGCAGTCGCATGCTTGGACGTCTGCATAGGATCAGATCAAGAAGCATAAGCCCGATCAGAGCCAGGTGGAGTCCTTTTACAAGAAGCAGGGGCACTGAAAGAGAAATTATCCTCAGTATATTGCCTTCCTGGATCCAAACAGGCCAAGAAAGAAGCAAGCAATTACTGGGAAAGATAATTATATGATAACACCTTGCAACATCTCGATATGTGATACTACTACCTGGGTATTGGATATCGGAAGCTCTTTTCATATCTATAATTCGATGCAGGGTTTGCAGGTTAGTAGGAGATTTGGTGAAGGTGAGAGATTCCTAAATATTGGAGATGGAAGATAAGTTCTATTTCTAGTTTTAGGAATCATGAATCTTGTATTCAATTCTCATAATGTAATTCTTCATGAATGTCATTATTGTCCAAGCTTTTTATTGAATGTTATTTCTATAGGCCTTTTGGCCATGCACAGTTATGAATTTTCAATAAAAAAAATATTTATAATGTCATTTTGAATGGTGTTGCGATGTTTGTTGGGCAATTGAATAATGAAATTTACTTACTATCATAGCCTGTTAATGTGGTTTAGTTTTTAAGTAAATGCCCTAGAACTATTGATGTGTCTGAAGTTTATCTTTGACACTGTAGGCTAGGTCATATCAACAAGAATAGAATAAATAGGTGGCTCAAGAAGAAATTCATGAAGTCAGGGATTGTGAATCATTTCCAACCTGTGAGTCCTTTTTTCTTGATAAAATGACTAAGTCACCTTTTACTAGAAAGATGAGTGAGCCAGTGAACTCTTGAGTCTAGTACATTCAAATGCATGTGGACCCAAGAGCTTAAGTGCTAAAGGTTGATATTTCTACTTCATAATCTTCATGGATGATCTATCGAGGTATGGGTATGTCTATTTAATGAAGCATAAGTCAGAGTCGTTTGAAATGTTCAAACTATTCTGTAATGAGGTAGAAAAGCAAACTGGAAAGAGTATTAAAACTCTTCGATCTGATCGAGTGGGTGAGTACATTTTCAGTGAGTTTCTAACATATCTTGGAAAGAATGGGATTCTCTCCCAGTGAACTTCTCTTAGAACAACACAACATAATGGTGTATCTGTGAGGAGGAATCAGATCCTATTGGACATACTCCAATCTATGATGGGGTTTACCAGTCTGTCGATTTTCTTATGGGGATATGCGCTCGAGTTGGCTTGTTACATTCTAAATAGGATTTCAAGTAAGTCTATAGCCAAAATGCCATATGAGATATGGATAGGACGTAAGCCAATACTCTCGCACCTTAGGGTTTGGGGGTGTCTGGCATATGTCAAATATTTAGTAATGGACAAGCTTGGACCTAGGTTTGATAAGTGTTATTTTATAGGATACTCAAAAGTGATCAAAGGGTATTACTTCTACCTTGCTGATGAGTAATATATATTTGTCAGCCTTAAGGCAATCTTTTTGAAAAAGGAGTTCTTTGGTGGATGGACTAATGCCTCTATGGTCGAACTTTGAGGAAGTTTGACAGGTAAAAAAATTAACACAAATTGCTGAACCTAAACTGGATTTGATAAGATCAGATCCGGCGCCTATTGAACCTGCATCCTTAAGGCGGTCTAGTAAAACACCATGTCAACCAAATGGATATTATGATTTCTTGGTCCGGGATGGTGATCCTATCATACTCGATGAAAACGATGAGGATCTGATCATTTATATGGATGCAATGTAAAGACCTGACTGTGAGAAATGGCTTAAGGCTATGAAATTCGAAATGGAGTCTATGAAAGTCAATGATGTATGGACATTGGTTGAGCCATCTAAAGAGAAAATCTATCCGATGTAAGTGGATCTTGAAGAGAAAAAGAGGCACAAACGGGGAGGTGGAAATCTATAAAGCCCATCTGATTGCGAAGGGATTTCAACAACATTATGGTATAGACTATGATGAAATGTTTTCTTCTATGGCAATGCTTAAGTCCATTCGGATCATGCTTGGAAAAGTTGTCCATCTAGACTACGAAATCTAGCAGATGGATGTAAAAATAGCTTTTCTGAATGGAGAGCTGGACGAAGAGGTGCATATGATACAACTTGAAGGATTCACATCCACAGATGAGTCTAAGGTATGTAAGTTTCAAAGGTCCATTTATGGATTGAAGCAGGCATCTCAGAGTTGGAATATATGTTTTGATAGAACGATCAAGACGTATGGCTTCATTAAGAATGGAGAAGAGCCCTGCATATATAAGTGGGCTATGATCCAGCGGTAGTATTTTTTATATTCTATATGGACGATATTCCCTTAATTAGGAATAATATCCTTACATTACAAGGAATAAAGATCTGGCCATCATCATAATTCTTCATGAAAGATCGAAGAGAAGCTTCCTGCATCCTAGGGATGAACATCTACAGAGATAGATCTAAAAGGTTGCTTGAGTTATCCCAATCCACATACATTGATACTATGCTGAAAAGGTTCAGCATGGAGAAGTTAAAAAAAGGCTATCTACCGATAGGATATGGAATTTCTCTCTCAAAGAGGGATTATCTGACAACACCTCAAGAGAGGGAGCGTATGAGTAGAATTTCATATGCTTCGGCAGTGGGTTCTATCATGTATGCCATAACATGTATGCGATTAGATGTGGCATACTCACTAGGGATAGTGAGTAAATACCAATCTGATCTAGGAGAAAATCACTGAAAGATTGTCAACACCATCCTAAAGTATTTAAAAATATAAAGGACCAGTGGATTGTTTATGGTGAGTCGGACTTGAAATTTGTGGGGTTTACAAACTCCAGTTTTCAGTCTGATCATGATGACAATAAAAGTATGTCGGGGTATGTGTTTATCCTTAATGATGGAGCTGTTTATTGGAAGAGTTTCAAGGGGTATGTGTTTACCCTTAATGATGGAGCTATTTATTGGAAGAGTTTCAAGCAGCACACTGTGGCTGATTTAGTATGCGAGGTGGAGTATGTTGCTGTATCAAATGTTACCAAAGAAGCGATGTGGCTGAGGAAGTTCATCACTGAGCTTGGAGTAGTACCCTCTGTTGATGGTTCAGTTTTGCTCTATTATGACAGCTCTGAAGCCATTGCTTAGGTGAAGGAACCGAAGGCACACCAATGGACGAAGCATATTCTACATCGCTACCACCTTGTCCGAGAGATTATGGATCAAGATGACATCGATCTTTAGAAGATTGATGGAAAGAGGAACCTGACCAACCCATTCACTAAAGCTATTACAGTAAAGGAGTTCAACAACTTCAACTCAAAGATGGGTATTAGATACTGCATTGATTGGCTCTAGTCCATGTGGGAGATTGTTGGAAATGGTGTCCTAAAGCCAATCGTCAGCTTGTTGATGGTTGTGCTAATTCTTGAATTTATATTTGAGTTATAAATAAATAAAAATTTATTTTGATATTTTTTCATCATAAATTCTTTCATCTTCAAATGAACTCCTGTGTTATGGGAAAATCCTTAGGACTATTTAGAATCAACAAAGGAGGATTTGTCATTTAGTCCTTAAATCTATTCACAACCAAATAATACGTTGTTACCTAGGATGATAATGTTTATCAAGTATAGATCATTGTGTGCCATATAGATTTATTGTCCTCTTAACCAAAGAGTGTGTAGACACTGGTATGGCATGCAAGTGAGATGTGTGGGTACATCTGCACTGAACGTAATCAATTTCGGAGTCTTTTTGCTATCGAGATTTGCTCAGATGAAATATGGGTATAAGTATCCCTCTGATCTGAGATCACCATGGTGACTTTCAAGTATCTCACTGTGCTTTGGTACCAGACTATCTAAATTTCTAATTCAATGATGAAAGATTTTTGGGTATAGTCAAGTACTTGAGGAGTCAATATCTGAGTCAAGATGGGATTAACCACTCTAGTTCAGGAGTTGTGTTCAATTATATTTCAATTTAGCAAAAACCTTGACCAAGATAGTCCTAGTGAGGAGTCACGGGATTAATTGCTTTGAGATACGATTTGGATGTATTTATCAGAGTTGACAGTTTAACTCGAAATCTTCCTATATATAGAGGTAAAAGGGATAAATTATATGGTAACCATATTCATGTAGATTTTGAATGTTGTGATTGCGTCTATTCGACCTATCCAAACATCAGATACCATGGCTAGAAGATTACTTCGATTTGTATAGAAAGTGATTTCTATGCTACTGACTTAGGTTCGAACCTATGGAGTCACACACACTAGAGATTCCTACTCGATCTCATGGCTAGTGAAGAGTCCCACTGGACTGGGACTCTTTGACTGTTTCCTACTGGGTTAGGACTTTGAGCCCTACCTATCTAGGACTCTGCGATCTAGAGTCCAGACTCTATGATCATAAGTTCCACTCATTTTGCGACATCGGGGTCAAGAGTCTCACTAGTTTGGGATTCTTTGATCAGGATTTCATATCGATGGACTTTGTTGCCCAGACACCCATCGAATTTGGACTTAGTATTTCTGAGAGGTTTAGTTAGTGATTTGATCACTAACTAAATTAACTAAATTTGATTGAGTATTAATTTTTGGATCAAGTCCAATTGAAATCGATTCAGTTGAGTTTGACCCGATTAGGTCATGAGATGACCTAGTCGCCAAGAAGGTTTGATCTCTGATTTGATCAGAGGTTAGGCTTGATCAATTCTTGGTTTTATGATTTAATTGAGTCTAATTAAGCCTAAATTGATTGGATTTAATCTAATCTAATTGGGCCTGGCCAATTTAGATTGGGTTGGTTCAATTAGATGAGTTTAAATTCAAGACTAGTTTGACTAGTCTTCTCTTCCCATGCGCCACCCTATTCTATGCCCACTTTTCCTTATGAGAAAGATGTTTCTCATGGCTTCTTTCATGCACAAAGGGAGCCCATGACCTACATTATCTCACCTCTTGTGGATATAATCAAGTTGGTTTTCATTTGAATTTAAAGAGAGTTTGAATTCAAATGTATAACCACTTGGTTTTATCCCTTCTCATTCTTGCACCAACTTTACTCCATGAGAAAAGTTTCTCATGAAGTTTTTTCACACACTTGGGAGGGTGCACACCTCCCTTTCTCATGCCCTAAATGGATAAGATCAAGTGGTTTTGATTTAAATTCAAATCAAGATTGAATTTGAATCGAAAACCAACTTGATCTCATCCTTTCACGTGTTATGAACACTAAAAGGAATACTTTAAATTTGATTTCTCCCTGGGCATGCGAACTTCTTAATGAGTTAGAAAAGGAGTGTGTGAGCTGACCCTTCTACATGGAAAAATTCAAAAACATATCATGAAAAATATATATAGAGAGAAGTGGGCGTAGGGTTTTCTGAGTGCATACCCTAGGGTTTTATCCTAGGGTTCGAAAAGAGAGTTGGTGAGCTATGAGTGTCGTGAACCTACCAAAATTCTAGGAGAGCCTCCTCTACCTCTCTGCTACATCTACTAATGATTTAGAGCATCCAAAGAGTTCGTAGATGAAGATTGAAGGAGTTCGATCAAAATTAGCCGTCGAAGCTTTTGGACGTCGAGCTAGCACTTGAGATGAGCCAATCAGGACTAGGAGCCTCGTGTGGATAACCTACGGAGGCCAGACACACTATGTGGCTGCATCATGACAAGTGAACCTCTCTGGCAATGATCGAATTATGGTGATCGACTACTCACATAAGGTATCATGTTCTGAACATGTAGTTGTAGTAGTAAATAGTTACTACTATTATTTTAGTTTTCTAATTTAAAGCATGTATATCATATTTAGATCCTATGTGTAGGATTTTCTGATATGATTAATAGCTTATAATTAATTAGATTAATTATATTATCCACTATATTTAACGAATTTTTGAAAAAGTTTCAAAAATAAGGCTAGAAACCCTGCACTGAAAACCTTCAGCATCATGCATGAAGAGGAATCTAGATGAAAATCAAATAAAAAGATTGCCTGGATCCCATCTTATATGAATGCTAATATTCTGACTGTCAGATGGGAATCTAATACTCCAAAAAATAATGTTTATCAGCATAGATTTGATCAAAATTGATTTTGGCCGTCGGATCATGCTTGATGGAGTTGTTTTGGCCATCGAATCATGCTCAGGGCATTTAAAATAAACTAGGAACTTTTGTCAGCTGTTAGATCAAATTCTAGGCATGATATGGTCATTAGACTGGAATCTGGGGCATCTGGGACCATCGGATGGCACACTATGCAGCTAGAGAATTTGAGTCAAAATCAAAAATACCCTGAACCATTGGATCTGGACTAGTTGAAAGATGGGCCAATGGATGGCGCCTTTACTGTGCCAGTAGACTGGCTAAATCAAGTGTACCATAGACTAGATGACTAAGTGCCCAACATGCTAGCTAAAATTACTAAAATTCCCTATGAGCAGCATATTTTGGTGGTAGACCTATTTAGGGTCCACGATGGATCGATCATTATAGCGGTCCATCGTGGATCGTGTGGTTTTTGATGTCATGTTGACGTCAGGTGGGAGGGGGTTGGGCTATAAGCATGGGCTTGCTTCGCGGGCTGCACGTGAGTAGGTGATGGGCTTGCCCTAGCGAATAGTAGCAGGTGGAACTAGGCCATGCTCGATCGGATCGATCGATGTTGGGTGAACCGACTGGGCAAACCAGCTAGTTAATTTTATTATTTTTTCTTTGAAAATTCATATTAGATCCCATTTAAATTAGATTCGCTCTAAATTTATTTCATTTGAACCAAAAAAATGAGCTCCTTTCATTTGTGATGATATTTCATGAAAATAATAAATAAAAATATTAATTCTTAAAAATAAAAATAAATTAATTCATAAATTAATATTTTTATCGGTGTATTTATAGTAATTATCGGTGAAGTTATGTTTTGATTAGATCACTTGATAATTCAAGCTGACTCATATCAGCTAGGTAAATCAGTATGACTGATTTAAGTGCTCCTAAACTAGCCTATCTATGATCTTCCTTAATCTGACTAGGTAAAGTTAGTAAGAGGATCATGATTAGCTGGTTCATCTGACTCTATTCTCTAAATCAAATTAACCAAATTCTCTAAAATTATTAGGTTCTTAAAAATGAAATAGTTATGATGATAAGTAGATTATAGCTTCCCATTAAGTGAGTGATAATGGGTCCATTAGTTGGATAATCATTGGAGGTCTAAAGGTCTGGTGCTTATCAGCTAATGAAATTATCATTCACAATATGATTTCTTGGCTGCATCTCTCTAAATGGTGGTTAGGTTGACCAACCAAAGTTGGGCTTAATCACATATTGGTTAGATGGACCAAGTTTGGTCATGTTAATGGTTGGACCTAACCAAACCTTTTTACTGGAGGGCAAAGCCTATAGATTAGGGACTGAAGCAAAAAATTAAATTATTAGTTAATAGAGAAATAATTGGTTATGAACCTATCCTTAGATATATATGGGTTGACTAACCAAAGTTGGGCTTGTGTGCAGTCTATATGGATTCTACTATACACTAAAAAATTAGGATAATTCCTCAAATTGAAGGTAGAGGATACCAATTCGAATAAACTAGTGGGAGAATCTTTTGATTAAAGTCTAAATCTTTAGGTTTAATAAATCATTTACTAATTAAGTTTTGATTATGCATTATGGCCACTTTCATTTCGCTCCGATCATTGTTGCACAATGACAAGCTGGTGGGAACCAACTTCGGTAGCTAGTACCGTAAGTTGAAGATTATCCTAGAGTATGAACGGATCTTGTACATCTTGATAGATCCAACACTTAAGGCACCAACATTGAAGGCATGTGAGATAGTCAAAGAACATACCAGAAGTGGCTCAGTGACCGTATCATGGTGTGTTGCATCATGTTGGTGGCTATGAGTGATGAGTTCAGTCGTAGGCTCGAGTCAACTCAGCCAAAAGATATGCTTCAGGTATTGAATGAATCTTTTGGCACACTCGATGATGTTGAGAGGCGCAAGACTAGTTGTGCCATCCTCAATGCTAGGATGAGGGATGGAGCTTCAGTCATTGATCATGTGTTGTACATGATCAAGATGATGGAGTGTTTGAGCAAGCTCAATGTTTTCTTGCACAAGCAGCTAGGGAAAGATGTAATTATGAACTCGCTGCCCAAGTATTATCTCTCATTCCTCACTCATTACAAAATGACAAAGCTTGAAATTAACTACCATAGGTTATTGGTGTTACTTCAGAACTTTGAGAAGGATCACCAACTCCATAAGGAGTTGGTGAACTTAGTGGGAGGGTCTTCTTCTGGTTCTCGACTCTTTAAGAAAGATAAGAAGAACAAGAAGAAAAAATCCAAGAAAGTGCAAGTTCAGATTAGAACATTTGTGCAGGGCCAGAGCAAGAAATCCAAGCCTAATAATAGTCAAGCGGAGTGCTTCTTCTGGATGAAGCATGGGCATTGAAAGAGGAACTGTCCTCAGTACATTATCATTTTGGATCTAAATAGGCCGAGAAAGAAGCAAAATATTATTGGGCAAGGTACTTATATTATAACTCCTTGCAATTTCTCTATTTATGATTTTACTGATTGGGTATTGGATACCAGAAGCCCTTATCATATTTACAATTCATTATAGGGGTTGCAAGTCAGTAGGAGATTTGGACAAGATGAGAGATTCCTGAATATTGGAGATGGAAGACCCATTCCAATTCTAGCATTAGGAATCTTAAAACTTATATTTGAGTCTCATACTATTATTTTTAGTGATTGTCACTATTGTCCTAGTTTCTTTTTGAATATCATTTTGATAGGACTTTTGGCTAAAAATAATTATGAGATTTCAATAAAGAAAGAATTTTGTAATATCATTTTAATTGGTATTGCTATATTTTTTGAATATTTAAGCAATGGAACATACATGATATCACAACCTGTTAATATAGTCTACTCCACTGGTAAGCATCCTAGATTAGATAATGTGCCTGATATCTACTTATAGCATAGTAGGCTTGGTCACATTAATAGGTTGACAAAAGAGAGAATCCTTAAAGTTAATGATTATGAATCACTTCCAACTCATGTGTCTTATCTTCTTGAAAAAAATGATCAAGTCATATTTTACTAAAAAAGATGAGAGAGCCACTAAGCTCTTAGGTCTAGTATATATTGATGTATGTGAGCCTATGAGTACAAGTACTAGTGGTGGATATTTTTACTTCATCACTTTCATAAATGATCTATCTAGGTATGGATATGTCTATCTGATGAAACATAAATCAGATTCATTTGAAATATTCAAACTATTCCAAAATAAAGTAGAAAAACAAACTAGAAAGAGTATTAAAACCTTTGATCTAATCGAGGAGGTGGATATCTTTCTGATGAATTTCTTATATATCTAGGAGAGAATGAAATTCTCTTTTGATGGACTCCTCCAGGAACACCACAGCATAATGGTGTGTCTGAAAGAAGGAATCAAACTCTGTTAGACATGGTCTGATCCATGATGAATTTTTTCAGCTTACCGATATCCTTCTAGGGTTATGCATTTGAATCAGCTTGCTATCTTCTAAATAGGATTGCAAGTAAGTCTATAATTAAAATCCCATATGAGATATGGATAGGGCATAAGCCAGTACATTCACACCTCAAGATCTAGGGGTGCCCGGCTTACATCAAATGATTAATTACAGATAAACTTGGACCTAGGTCTGACAAGTGCACATTCATAAGGTACCCAAAAGAAATCAAAGGATATATTTTCTACTATGCTAATGAACAAAAAGTATTTGCCAGCATTAAGAGAATCATTTTAGAAAAGGAGATCTTTTGTGCAGGATTTGTTGGCTCTAAGATAGAACTTGAGAAAGTTCAATAGGTAGAAAAGCCAATGCCAGTAGCCGAACTTAAACTAGATTTGATCATATCAAACCCAAAGCATCCTACACCATTAAGGAGATCCAGTAGAGCATCACGTCAATCGAGGATGTGGGATGGCTTTTATCCATGTTAGGATGAGGTCCACCTCCTATTCCTAACAAGATTATCGAGGCACAAAATGGCCAATGAGAGGATCTCTCCCCATTACCTTCTGTTTAAGAATCAGAGAACTTCAATCCCTTATAAGGATCTTCACCCATGTCAAGACGAGATCCTTCTCCTATTCTTAATGTGGGTTAGCTTTGACCCTTGTTAGGAGGAGGTCCATATCCTATTTCTAATAAGGTTGTTGGAGCACAAAAGGGCCATTGAGAGAGCCTCTCCCCGTTACCTTCTATTTAAGAGCTGGAGGCCTTTAATTCTACTCCATTTAAAAATAAAGCTTCGCTTGGTTATTTCCTACTACAACCCAATTTGCACAAGAGACAAGAATGTCAAGAATAAAGAAATTTTATTAAAATATTATTATCGATAATACATTCATAGATTTTTTGCATTCCATGGTCGAGGTAGTGTAGCTCCTCTAAGCTTCTTTGTGCAGCAAATTTCTGGTTAGATAACTTCCTTGACTTCAAAGGGACCTTCTTAATTTAGAGAAAATTTATCTTGATTTTTGGGTTGAGAATTTTTTGCCCGATGTAGCACCAAATCACCGACCTTAAATATCTTTCTCCTGACTTTGGAATTATAGTACCGATCCACTTTTTGCTTGTAGACCACCATCTAAATTTAGGCTTTCTCCCACTTTTCTCCAGCAAATCAAGATATGTCCTAAGGTCTTGTAAATTATTTTGTTCACCAAAACCTTCAACATGCACTGAGGGAGGTCCATGATCAACCAGAATGACTGCTTTAGTTCTAAAAGCTAGAGCAAATGGAGTTTTCCCAGTAGACAATCTCTGAGTGGTTCTATAATCTCAGAGCTTATGGTAAAGTTTATCCACCTATGTTCCTTTTGCCCACTCAAGTCTTGCTTTTATCCCTTGTAGCAAAGTTTTGTTGGTTACTTTGGCTTCACCATTCACTTGAGGATGGGCCACAGATGTGAAATGATTGAAAATATTCAAATCCTCATAAAATTCAGCAAACTTTGCCTCTATGAACTGGCTTCCATTGTCAGTGATCAAAATCCATGGTAGGCCAAATCTATACACTATTGATTTTTAGACAAAGTCCTGCACTTTAGCTTCAGTGATCTTTGCTAGGGGTTCGACCTCAACCTACTTAGTGAAGTAGTCTACTGCTACAAAGAGAACTTTTTGCTATCTGGATGCCACAAAAAATAGTCCGAGTAGGTCCATTCCTCGTTATGCAATCACCTATAGAGCATTTAGAGGTGTGAGTTGGGAAGCTAGCTGCCTCTGGATATTGGCATTTCTCTGGCATCGATCATATTTTTATCAAAGCAGCTTGTAGGATAATGATCTAACTCAAAGGTGATTTCCATATACTCCTTCATGAACTTTCCTCAGGGCATAATCAGCTTTAGATGGTTAAAAGCATTTGAGAAGTAGCAAAGAGTAAGACCTCTTATATAACTTATTTTCATATAAGATATAGTGGAAGGATTGATTCTCTATTTTTGAGCTTTTTTAGGATCTCTGAAAAGGATGCTATCTTTAAGATATAGAATTAATGGGTCGATCTAGCTTGGCTCAAGATCCACTTGCATTACTGTTTGGGATTCCTCTAAACATGGGTGCTGAAGAACTTCAAAGAAAACTTCCTTGGGTAACTCATTCGCAACTAATGTAGCCAGCTTGGATAGAAGATCGACCCTAAAATTCTCTACTTTTGGGATCTATTGAATATCAAAATTACTAAAAACCAAAGTTAAACTTTTCACTTTGTCTATGTATTTTTTTATACTTTCCTCCTGAGCTTCGTAGCTACCATTGACTTGCCTTACTACCAATTGTGAGTCACTGTAAACCTTCACATGGTCTATCCCTAATTCTTTAGCTATTCTTAATTCTACGATAAGGGTCTCATATTCTACTCCACTAATGGTTGTAAGAAATTCAAAGCATTGTGCATATTCAGCAATGACTCCTTCAGGATTGATAAGAATCAAGCCTATGCCCACCCTAGAAGCATTAGATCAACCATCAACATACAGGGCCAGAAATCTTTAGGGTGGTCCACTTTCTCTTCATGAGAGTTTGGCTACAGACTAAAGGTGCAAACTTCCTACTATATAGGTTTGGTTGAATCTAGGATGGTACAATCTATCACAAAGTTGGTTAGTATTTGAAATTTAATTGACGATCGAGGTTTAAAATTGATATCAAATTTAGTAAGCTCAATTGCCCACATTGCTATTCTTTTCACTGCTACAAAAAGAGCCTATGGCAGTGCATACTATGGCAGCAATTTTTGAAACCGCTGTAATAGAATCTATGGCAGTGATTATAAGGAACCACTGCTATATGACTAATCTATAGCAGCGATTACAAAAAATCGCTGCCATAGGCCGACCTATTGCAGTGGTTCTTTATAACCACTGCCATAGGTCTGACCTATAGTAGTAGTTAGGGAAACCACTATCATAGGTCGGACCTATAGCAGTGGTTCCTTGTAATTGCTACTATAAGTCGATCTTTGACAGCGATTATTTGTAACCATTACCATATATATATTTTTATTTTTTTTAAATATTATATAATTTTAAAATTTAATATCCATCTTCATCATTCATTATCTAAATAATTATTATTAGAGTATCATTACAAAAGATTACCTCAATCCGATGGCCCTAGCTTCATTGATAAGAAAAATTTGATTTTGATGACCATAAATGATGATGCGATGATCTAATAGATGGAGACCTCCGATGGATCCAAAAACCTGCAACGATGATTTCGATTATGTTTGTAGCATACTATCAAAGTTTTACTTCAATCGGATATCGTTATCTTAGTCAATTTAGTATAGACTAATTTCGACCATTAAATGATAAACAAGTGATCAAATTATCAGATGGTGTCCAATTATAAGATAATTTTTTTTATAAATGATCTTGGCTACTATTTTAATCATTTTTTATGGTGACGATTATAAAATTTAACTCGTGAGATTAAGAATGATCTAAAACTATACGTCGTCTGATAACCATTCTTAAACTCCGTTGGTGGTTATGCTCGTGCTTTTGCAATATCTACTTAATGTGAACAGTTCATATAAAATTGATTTAAATTTTACTATCATCGCCACATAAAATGATTAAAATTATAGCAAAGATCATTTAAATAAAAAATTATCTCATAATCGAACGTTGTTTAGCCCTTTGATCGCTTGTTTCTAATTTAACGATCGTAATTATTTCGTACTAAATTGATCATGATAACGATATCTGATTGAAGTAAAACTTTGATAGTAAGCTATAAATATCACCGAGATCATTATTGCTAATTATTAGACCGATCGAAGGTCTCCATCTATCAGATCATCGCATTATCATTCGTGATCATCGAAATCAAATTTTTCTGATCGATGAAGCTAGGGCCACCGGATCGATGCAATCTTTTGTGACAATACTCTAATGGTAATTATTTAGATAATGAATGGTGAAGATGAGCATTAAATTTTAAAATTATGTAATATTTAAGAAAAAAATTATTTCCAACCTACGATAATGGTTACTAGAAACCACTGCTATATATCTATGGTAGCGGCTAGAAAATCGCTGCCGTAGATCTATTGTAGTGGTTTTCAGTAATTAATACCATTGATCTATGACAGCAATTTAAAAATCACTACCATAGTTTAGGTTAAAAATTCTCAAATTTTTCTTTCCTTCCATGCGCTCTCTTTCTCTCTCCCTTTTTCTCCATCATCGGTGAGACTCCACCCAAGTCCTTCCCCCCTGCCAATGCCGCCCCTCCATCCCCCAGATCGGCCCTACCTCTCGATGATCTTCATCGACGTCCTACGTCGGCCCCTCCCCGATGGTCTTTGCCCACCCCCCGCCCATCCCACACACTACACTACCCTTCCCATCCTCAGGCGCCACCGCCCCATGCCTTCCCCATCCCTGCCCGCCACCCCCAGCCCTCCTCGGCCGCCACTGCCCTTTGCTCTCCTCATCCCCAGTCGTTCGACCCTTGCCCCTCCCATCCCCCCTACCGCCATCCCCCCCCCTGCCCTCCCCATCCCCCCACCACCACCCCTTGCCCACCCCAGCCACCACCACCCCTTGCCCCCCCCAGCCGCCACCCCCTACCCTTCCCATCCTCGACCGCCCCACCCCATGCCCTCCCCATCCCCGACTGCCACCACCCCCCACCCTCCCCCATCCCTTCATGCTGCGCCCACCCCTGCACTCCCCCCGACCGCCGCCCCTACCCTTCTCATCCTCGACAGCCACCGCCCGTGCCCTCCCCATCCCCGGCAAGCCCGCCCCTGCCCTCCCCATCTTCGACCGCCACCACCCCTATCCTCCCCATCCCCGATCACGCCGCCGTCCCTTGCCCTCCCCGACCACCTCCCCCTGCCCTCCCCATCCCCTGGCCTCCCCATCACCATCACGGTACCCCTCTAGGCCCCCTCTTCCTCTCTCTCCCCCTCTCTCTATCTTTTTTCTCTTTTTTTTCTCTCTCTTCTCTCTTTATCTCATTATCTTGCTCTTATTTCATAGGTTATCTCTAGCACCATCATCATCCTCTAGCACCATCGCCGATGACCTTCAAAGCTTTTGATGTGACCCCCTCTCTATAGCCATAGGTATAATTTTTATTTTAATTTCATAGTATTATTTATTAATCACTGGACTAGACCTATTAATGGATCGGGTTTGGGTCAGAACCTGGATATTCAGATTCGGACCCAATTTTAATAACTGGTACTGAACCCAATTTTGAATACCCGATGGATCCATACATAAAGTACCAGACCTAGACCCTAATGCATCTCGGGTATCCGAACCAGATTCCAGGATCCGAAACTAAGAAAGGAAGAGGGAGAGAGGAAGGGAGGGGTTTGGCCTTGCCACTATCACCGACGAGGGAGATAGAGAAAGAGAGGGAGGGAGGGGGTCCAGCCTCGTCGGCATCACTGGGAGGGAGGGGTCCAGCCTCATGGTGAGGGAGATTGAGAGAGTGAGAGAGGGAGAGAGGGGTTCGGCATCGCCACCATCGCCGGCAAGAGAGATTGAGAGAGGGAGAGAGGGAGGGAGGGGGTTCGGCCTCGCCGATGAGGGAGATCGAGAGAGGGAGAGAGGGAGATCGAGAGAGGGATTAGGGAGGGGGTCCGACGATGGAGATTGAGTGGGAGATAGGAAGTCAAAAAGATGAGGGGAGGGCGGAGACAGCTGAGGAGGGTTCATCTAGCTTATGTAATTATACGAATGGTACCTAGGCATATCTTTGATTATTGTTCAACATGTTATTGGTTAATGTTCATTAATATTGCAGATCACGATGGCACCGAAATGCCATCTAGCTTTCATCCCTGCCTCTTGGTGGATTATGCGGAGTTCAGCATCTGAGGAGCGGTCAGAGCATACTCCATACACCTCCGTATTGACTACTCAGGGACCTCCACCGTCGGCATCTACTCCATCGATGATATCTACTCCACCAACATTTGAGCTCCACCGTCACCCACATCTCCAACACATGCTACTCCACCGGCATCTGAGTGTACATTTTTATTATATTATATTATTTATTTTTTATATAGTATTTATATACTTAAATATTTATATAACATATTTTTATTGCAGGTGTATCATCCAAGCTAGATATTTTCATAGTCCCACATGTATGGTGCATGTGTGGAACCTCCAGCATTAGGTGATGGTGCAGTATGATGTAGAGGAGAGGCCAATAGGGGAGACCGCATGGAGAGTTGCATTTTTTTTTTGGAGTGCTTTGTGAGGTAGTCAAACATTATTCTCATAGAGCCCAGAGACTAGAAATTGATGGATGATGCTGTCAGAGATCGGGTATGATAGGAGATATGGATAAGTGCATCTTAATTATATTTATGCATTTTACATGTTTACACTATGTTTGATTAGAATAATTTTGTAACTAACTTTTGATAACTTTGTGCAGAGGAGGTACGACTTTTCTGATCATGAGAGAGCTCAAAATGCTTGATTGAAGAAGATCGAGGAGTTGTACTGGGGCCACAAGGTCAAGCTCTACATAGGATGGCTCGAGCATCGATGAGACACTCCAGAGGAGCTTGTTCCTTAGATACAGGATTGTCCTTCGAGTTAGTGGGAGAGAATAGTTATCCATTAGAGGAGTCAGGAGTTTGAGATAAAATTACTAACTTTTAAATTTTTTAATATACTTAAAATTTATTTAAATATTTTTAAATATTTATTTTTTATTTGAATACTTATTAGGCTACTTTCCATGAAGAATCGGATAGCCCAGGAGTATACGCATACTCTCGACTATAAGTCTATGGCTAGTCGTGTGCATAGAGAGGTAATAAATTTTAAATCTTATTAAATAAATTAAATTAATATTTTTTTTCATATTTTTGATAAACTGATCCATTGTTATAGTTGATGAGAGATGGAGTGATACCCAGCCATAGCGAGATCTTTCGATCCAATCGTACGGACAAAAAGAGTAGGCTGATGAATACCACGATCGGAAAGATTTTTGTAAGTATTAAATATATTAGTATATATGATTAGTATTATAGGATTTCTTATAAAATTTTATTTTAATTTATAATTATAAGATTAGTTAGATGTTCTCACGAGGGATGGCCAGGATACCTCTAGCACCCATCACCATCTATCTCAAGTATTGAGGCCTGAGCACTCTGGGAGGATCTGATGCAGGCCCGAACATATGCCGACCAGCTATTGGTCTAAGGTAAGCATCTCTTCATAGGCTTTCGGTATCATCAGTTGGGAGGAGCTTGAGGAGGTGTTGGCACGAGCAGATCATGCTGCAACATGGGCAGATTGGGCTGAGGAGCGTGCATCTCATCTGGAGGACATCGTGAGAGATATGGTGTCGATGCTCAGTGCACATTTTGGAGGTGTCTTCATGGGCTTTGAGGATATGTTAGCCCACATTCTAGCTCCAGCTCCTCCAGCTCCGGTTCTAGCTCTAGCTCCAGCTTCAACTTCATCTCGTGCTCCATCTTTCGGTGAAGATGATGATGTAGATTGAGGAAACTTTTGAAATATTTTTGTTGAAAAATATTATAATAAATTTTATTCGATAATAAAATTTTAGCATTTCAAAAATATTTTTATGTTTATAATATTTTTTTATGTTATATACCTCTACATTTATTAGATGAAATGTATAAAAATTAAAAATTTATATTTTTTTAATTATTCAAAAGCTATGGCAGCGATTTTACAACCGCTGCTGTAGACGTGCCAACTGCTTCTGTAGGCAATATGTCAACCGCTACATTAGATCTATTGTAGTAGTTACATAACCGCTGCCATAGACTAGTCTATGATAGTGGTTTTATAACTGTTGCCATAGACCGCTACCATAGATAAGCCTATGGCAACGGTTTAGGAACCACTGCAATAGGCACTCTATAACAGTAATTTTCAGAACCATGGCAACAACCACTGCCACAGACCTACGACGACAATTGTAGTGGCAGTGGTTAGCTAACCATTATCGTAGCCCCTTAGAGCAATGATTTTTTGGGCTACGATAGTAGTTATGAATCTCTACTGTAGCCCTGTTCTATAGTAGTGTTTGAAAGTATTTAGCCAATGAAGGACTACTTTTATGGGTTGATCTATGAGGATGGTGATTGTATGTCCTTGGAAATAAGGTCATAGCTTCCTAGCAGCGATCAACAAAGTATAGGTTAGCTTTTTCAATTTGGTATACCTGGTCTTTGTATCTCTTAGAACCCGACATATGTAATAGATCAACTTTTGAACCTTTGCCTCCTCTCTAATTAGGATAGCTTCAATGGCCATAGGAGATACTGCTAAGTTCAAGAACAACTCTTCGCTAGGTTCAGGCTTGGCAAGGAGAGGAGGTGAGCTGAGGTAGTCCATTAACTCTTCGAAGGTTTGCTGACATCTTGAGGTCCAACAAAAGTTTTTTGGTTGCTTGAGCACTTGAAAGAAGGGCATGAAGCATTCTGCTGATCTTGAAACGAAGCGATTCAAAGCCGTGATGTTCCCCATTAGGCATTGAACTTCTTTTATTATCCTTGGGTTAGTCATTTCCTGGATGGCTTGGATTTCTCTAGATTTGCTTCGATGCTACACCTTGACATCATGAATCCTAAGACCTTCCCTAAAAGCATATTTGGTTGGGTTCAGCTTCATTTTATATTTTTAAAGTATGTCGAATGTCTCTTCTAGATCAACAATTTGATTTGTTAAAGATCAACTCTTGACAACCATGTCATCCACATAAATCTCCATATTACGATCGATCTACTCCTTGAAGATCTTATTCATCGATGCTGGTAAGTTGCTCTTGCATTTCTAAGTTCAAAGGACATAATCTAGTAATAATAATGACCATGGTCAGCAATAAAAGTAGTTTTCTTCTCATCTCTGGTACTATTCGAATTTGGTTATAGTCGAAGAAGGCATCCATGAATGTGAGGAGCTCATGGCCCAAGGTTGCATCTACCAGTTGATCAAATCTAGATAAAGGATAGCTATCTTTTAGGCAGGCTTTATTTAAATTAGTAAAGTCTTTGCACATCCTTCACTTGCCATTCATCTTCTTGACCAGCACTACATTGGCAATCCAACTAGGATAGGATACCTCTTAGATGAATTGGCAATCCAACTAGGATATGTCTACCTCATCCACGATGGTTCTCTATCATTCTGGCACAAAGCTGTGCTTCTTTTGCTTCATAGGTTGGTGCTTGTGATCTACAACTAGGTGATACTCCATAATTTTGACATCAATACAGGCATATTTATGGGAACCTAAGAAAAGACATTGGTATTCCTCCATAGAAAGGTGATGAGCTGCTTTTTAACTTCGGCCTCCTAGTTTGAACCAATCTAGATTGTATGGTCCTCTTTCTTGTCATTCAAAAAGACTGTCATAAGGTTGTGGATTGGTTCTCCTCGTTCTTCAATCAAGTCATCATAAGCATCAAGTCCATCCACCAAACAATACTTCGGTTGCTTTTCTTCTTATAGAGTAATTGTGTAACAATGACGTGCCAATGCTTGGTCTTCTCTAACCTCTTTGACTCTATATTCTATCAAAAACTTCATTTTCAAATGATATATTGATACCGTAGCTCAAAGTGTCTTTACTCTAGGTCATCCAAGAATTGCATTATAAGCAGAAGGAGCCTTCACCCCTAAAAAATCGATCTGAGCTTTAGACTAGTTTGGGTACCGATCTACCATAATCGGTAAAAAATTATTTCTTTGACTGGTACAGCATCACTGATGAATCACAGCAACGGAGAGGTTATTGGTCCCATACGACTACCAAGTATAGACATCTTGGAGAAAGTATCATAAAACAAAATGTTAGTAGAGCTTCCATTATAAATCAAGACACAGCATACATTATAATTGACAATGTTTAAAGTAAATACAACCATGCCATTATGCAAAAATTGAATTCCTTATGCATCTGTCAGTGAAAGCCATGAGTTCTTCAGTCCTCTACTTTTTTACTGAACCAGTCGATCCACTGGCCTCCCCCTATCGGTGTTGTTGGGAATTGTGTCCCAAAGCCAATCATCAACCTATTGATGATTGTGCTATTTTATAATCATAAATAATTTATTATTGAATAAAATAAATATTTTGATATTTTCATTAGAAAGTCTACATATTCTAATGAATTTTTTTATTGTGATGAAGTTCTTAAGACTATTTAATTTCAATAAAGAGAAGATTTATCGATTAGTCCTTAAATTGTTCTTGACCAAATGATACGTTGTTAATTAGGACGACAATATTTATCGAGTATAGATTATTGTATGTCATATATATTGATTGTCCTCTTATCCAAGGAGTCTGGAGATACTAGTATGCCATATAAGTGAGATGTAAGGGTACATCATCATTGAACATGATCAACTTTAGAGTATTCTACTATCGAGAATTGCTCTGATGGGATATGGGTATAAGTGTCTCTTAGACCTGAGATCACCATGGTGGCTTGCAAGCAACTCACTATGCTTTGGTGCTGGACTATTTAAATTTATAATTTAGTGATGAAAGATTTCTAGGCATAGTCAAGTACTTGTAAAGTCGGTGAGTGATCAAGATGGGATTGACCACTCCAAGAGTTAGAGAAAATGCATCGCTGTATTTTAATTTATAAAAATCTTGGCCAGGATAATTTATATGATGGATTTGATATTTTAAAATATAATATAGATGATTTAATCAGAATTGATAGTTAAATTTTAAGTCGTCTAATGAGCATTTAGGTTAAGGGGATGAATTGAAGGAACCAGATCTAGCATTTCAGAGCCAGATCTTGAAACTTTTTCAGGATCAAGCAGCAAAAGATAAAAATTAATCAAAATTAATTTTAAATATTAGAAAAATATCCTAGATCTAAGATCTATTACATGATCATGGCATGTTATTAAATTAAAAATCAAAATCTAAAGAAGAAACTAAAACATGTTGATCACATCAACATGTATATACACTATATCTAATGCAGGTATGAAAATAATAGATCAGATCTATTATCTATGCAAGTTAGATATTCTAACTTGCTGATCTAGGCTTGAGGATGAAGTTGCGAGCTGCACATGCATCCGGTCTCTAGGAGTCATCCACATGAGCCCATGATCACGATCAGAAGTTCTAATGCAGGAAATCAGTACAATATGCTAGTATTGTGCTAATCCTTGTTTGATGGTCGATCAGATGCCTCCTTCTTCTGGATTTAGATTCTTCCAAAGAGGAGAAGGAGGAGAAGAGGTTTTATATATAAGACACTCTTAGAAAACTCAAAGAAAGAGGATGGAAAAAGGTGAACACAATAACCCTAGAAGAAGACCCTCTTCTTCTTCTCTTTGCTCTCACCTAGACACCTAGTTTGATGTCTATGGAACCCCAATGTCAAAGGACTCTCTCTCCTTGATTTTTACACACCCCAAATCTTTCTCAATGGCCTATATTTCATGAAAATTTTAGGCCAAAATTCATCCTAAATATATAGGAAAGAAGAAGTCCTTGTCTAGGTCAAAAACTAAACAAGGAAAGACCAAAAATGGCAAGTCAAGAGTTGGGCACCCTCTCCAAAATTTTTGGCATGGGACCAGAAGAAAATATCATCCAAAACCTTCTCTTTTTTATCAAGAATATCAGAGAAAAAATAGGGAGGAGGGTGACATAAAAGGGAGGAAGAGTTTTGATTTTTCAACTATCTCATAGGATTTGAAACCAAAATAAATTCCTATCTTTGACTTGGTCGACCACTTAATTTTCTTATGAGAAAGAGAGGAGAGGAGGGCATGTGTGTGAATGTTGGGGGAAAGGTATTTGTCACACAAAATAAGAGAGAAAGAAGGGCATGGTGCATGAGGGGCTAAGCTGGCGCAAGGTAATCCGAGTCTTACTAGGATTCCATGTATGACATGATCAAAGTGGTTTCTCAAACCAAATTAAATCAAAACCAAATCAACCAAATTAAATTAGACCCTAACCCAATTAAGAATTAAATTAAATTAAATTAAATTAAATTAAATTTTAATTTAATTTTTTAATCAAATTAGAAAATTGGGTTGACCTGAGTCCTAGTTGAACTAGGACTAGTTCTTTCTTACACTTGGCTTATCCAATAAGCCAATTGGACTTGATTCATGTTGGAAATACGCACTCTTCCCACATGGATCAGCATGGCCACTGGTGATTAGCCAAGCAACAAGAAAGAACCTTTTAGAGATTAATGCGGAAGCATGATCAAACAATTCAAGAAATAGAAAAAAGGAGAAGAAGAGATTTTCGAAAGAAAAGAGCTTTTATTAAGTATATCTCAGCCTCATTACAACCTTGATCTATTTCTAGTATATATACTTTACAAAAGGTCAAGCCCAAGCTCATAGAAAAACTCTCCAAATCCAAACAACCCACGTACACAAAATAATAATCCGCAAAAACTGAGTCGGCCCAATTTAGATTGAGCCGACTAACCTACGACTGGATTGACTTAGTCCTAGACTGAGCCGATCCAGTTGTGTACCATGCTAATAGTCCAAAAATGCTGCTTTCTATCTAAATTTTTCTTTAAAACCTAGCCGGCCCAGTCTTGAACTGAGCCAGCCCTAGTTCCCAACTTAGCTGGCTTAGTCTCAGGGTGAGCCCGCCCAGTTTCTGAACTTTGCTAGGAGAGCTGATTTCTTGTATGGCTCGATCTCGTCTTTCCATGATCTATCTTCTCATATTTTCAAGACTTAGGAGTGCCACTTCTGAGCTCACATTCTCCACCTTGGTGCTTCCAAGTCCTTGTAAACTCTTCTCTTCTCAACAAATCCATCCATGCCACACATCTCTGAAAGCTATCTCTAGGGAGCACCTTCGTAGGTACATCAGGCTGATTCTCTTTGGTATGGACCTTCATCAGTTCCACTTCACCTTCCTTCACCAACTCTCTGATCCTATGGTATCTCATATCTATATGCTTTGTGCATGCAAGATAGACTGGATTCTGTACCAACAATAGAGGACTCTGACTATCACTGAATAGTGTAACCTTGCTCTGCTCCACCCCCAACTCATCAATCAGCCTCCTAAGCCAAAGGGCTTCCTTTGCAGCCTCCGTTATCCTAATATACTCAACCTCTATAGTAGACAAGGCTGTGATTGGCTGAAGGATTGATCTCCAAGACACTGGTCCACCATATACGCAGAAGAGGTATCCAATAGTAGACCTTCTTGTATCAAGATCACCAACATAATTTGCATCAACAAATCCTTCTAAAGGACCTGAACCTTCATACATCTTCATAGATTATTCTCCAAATCCTTCTGGCTGCCCACTAGGAACCAAACCATAATCCCTTATTCCATGCAGATATCTTAATATCCATTTTAATGCTTTCTAGTATTCCTTCCCAGGGTTAGCCATGTATCTACTAACCATGCTCACTGCATGTGCTATATCTGGTCTACAGCATACCATAGTGTACATCATACTACCTATAACATTTGCATAAGGGACTCATTTCATATACTCTCTCTCCTCTTCTGACTGGAGGGCTCTATAACTTGGAGAGAGACATATGGCTCGACAATGGCATCTCTGTAGGTTTGGCCTTCTCTATTCCAAACCTCTCCAGAACCTTCTAGACATACTTTTCTTTATGACAAATGGAGCACTCCTTTACACCTATCTTTGTAAATCTCTATTCCAAGAATTTTCTCAACTGGACCAAAATTCTTCATCTCAAACTCAGATGATAATATCCTTTTCAATCTTTTCACATCATCCATGCTTCTACTGGCTATGAGTATATCATCTATATACAATAATAGGTATAGGACATCCTCCTCATCTACATCCTTAATGTAGATACAACAATCATGTTCACATCTGCTGAAACCCAAGCTCAAGATAAAGCTATCAAACCTTTGATACCACTGACGAGGAGATTATTTCAAGCCATACAAAGACTTCCTGAGTAAACACACCTATTCTTCCTGTCCCATCTCCATGAAACCATTTGGCTACTTCGTGTAGATTCTTTCCTCCAAAGTTTTATAAAGGAAGGCTATCTTCACATCCATCTATTCTAATTCTATGTTATGCTATGCCACTAGTGACAGCAAAACTCGAATAAATGTATGACACACCATAGGAGAAATTTTTTGTGTAGTCAATCCCTTCCCTTTTTGAGTATCCCTTTGCTACTAGCCTTGCTTTGAATCTGACTCCACCTTATTCTGGAGGTGCTTCTTTCTTTATGAACATCCACTTTGAGCCAATAGGTCGAGTACCCTTTGGAAGATCCACTAGCTGCCATGTTTGATTCTTCTCAAGTGATTCCATCTCCTCCATCATGGCCTGTATCCATGAATCATGATCCTCACTCTCCATGGTCTCTCATAATTCTCTGGATCTTCATTAGCAGTGATGAGTGCATAGGAGATAACCACATCAATTCCATATTTGACCAGCCTCCTAATAGTATGTTGGGGCTTGTGCAAAACCACTTCCACTGGCACATCTCTGCCTGATGTCTGTGGCTGCTCCTACACATCTGTCTGAACTATCGACCCTCCATGCTGATTTTCAATCTGAGACAGTACTTTTCTATCCAGCTCCACCTCAACAGGAATACTCTTATAAGTGGATGTAACTTGCATGCCACCATTCTCTGATTGGCCACCACTGTTCATCTTTGTTCCCCCAGTTTCATCTATCCCAGACCTTCTTAAGATGCTTTTCTCATCGAAGATAACATCGCTACTGATCACTAACTTCTGTGCCTGATAGTCCCATAGTAGGTATCCTTTGATTCCTTATGGATACCCTATGAATGTCATCTTTTGAGATTTTGGATCCAAGTTGCTCCTCTCGGTTGCCTCCACATGTGCATAGCCTATGCAACCGAAGATTTTCAGATGGCCAAGCTCCACCTTCTTCTCACTCCAAACTTTCTCTGGAATGCCTCCATTCAGCTTATGATGTGGGGACCTATTCACAAGAAAATAAGAAAAAATTAAAGCATCACCCCAAAAGGACTTTGGGAGTGATGTTTGCAGCCTCAAACTTCATACCTTCTCTATCAATGTCCAGTTCATTCTCTTCGCGACACTACTCTGCTGGGGAGTCATCTTCACCATGTGATGGTATTTGATACCATTTTCCTCATAGTATCTCCTAAACTCTAGGCTAGTATACTCTCCTTCATTGTCCGACCTCAGACACTTCACATGTCTTTCTGACTCTACTTCAGCTCCCCAGGCTCTGAATCGGGCAAACACCTCTGATTTTTCTCTGATCAGATAAACCCCTTCCTTGAGAAATCATCAATGAATGTGACCCATCTCTAGCTAATACAGGAGCTGGTCCCCACACATCTGAGTGCACTAAATCCAGCACTCCCTCGCTGCGCTTGGTACTTCTGGCAAACTTCATCCTATGCTATTTACCAAAGATGCACGGATCATAAAGATCTATGTCCTCCTTCTTCAAGGCTGGGATCATACATTTTCTGCTTAGTTCAGTGAGCCCATGATTGAAGGAAAATCCTAATTTCTCGGACCAGATTCATTCAGATCTGATCGGATCAAGAAATATATTTCAAAAATTTTTTTCTTTGATCCTAATCAGATCTAGGATATTTCAGATTCTGATCATTATTATTCTAATAAGAAAAATAAAATCTAAATAAATTAAATCAAATTTAATTTACCTTGATGTAGGGTAATCCTATTACCCGTTGATGATCCTGTAAGCAGCGGAAGGTTCTGGATCTAGCCATGCAAGTGCCTGGCCTCTATCAGTATCCACTCAGGCTGGATCTAGAGATCCTCTTCTTCTCTATCACATCTCCAAAAATTAGATCTGGATCTAATCTGAAGGATCTTCAAAATACCTTTCGAAGATCAGCAGTTGTCCTTTGCAGTAGCACAAGCCTTCTAGCTTTTTGTCGCCTTTCTCTCGTCTGGATTGCACCAACTTGGATCCCAATCATCTTTGGGCATGGAGAGGAGAGGGAGAAGATGGACTTGGCATGGAGGAGGAGGAAGACAGCCTTGGGGCATGGAGAATTTTCAATTGATTTTAGATACTCCTTGAGTTAGGCGCAGGGTCTTATTTATAGACTAAGCATGATCCAACTCCTCTTCTTCCCAACCAATCACAATCCTTTGTAAAATTCAGATCTAAATCTGATTGGTGGAAATAGAGTCCCTTGGATTCCTCCTTAGATGGCGCCTAAGACCAGTCAAACTTGGTTCTTAGGAGAAGTCTAATCGAAATCCAAAAAGGAGATGGAGTCCCTATCCAACAGGGACTCCTGGGCGCCTCCAGCTTGGGCACACGCCAAGGGTGGCGTGCGCCCTCCTCCTTGCCAGCTTCTGGTAGGGGACAGGCTCCATCA